>VFFE01008536.1:703253-756359 GCA_008921705.1 Burhinus oedicnemus | reverse complement strand
CCCGGCGGCGGGTGGGGAGCGGCGCGCGCCCCCTACCAACGGGCGCCGCCGCCATGGCGCCCGCCGGCGGACCCGGCCCCGTTGCGGCAACCCCCCGTCCCACCCTTCCCCTCCCCGTGGCGGCCTGTGAAACCGCTCCCCCGCTGTCCCCAGGCCTGGGCCGCGCTGCCTCCGGCCCACCCGCCGCTATGGGCAGAGATGGAGATGGGCAGCCGGCGGAGCGGCTCCGTCGCAGCGCGGTGGCTCGGGGCTGTCTGTCCCACCACCACCACCAGCCCCCGCTTGAGGCCACCACCGGAGGAGCCCGCCCGGCCTACTCGAGGCGCTGCCGCGCTTCACCCCACAGGCGAGCGCACCACGGGCCCCTGGCAGCGTGGTATGCGTGCATGGGGGTGGCGGCTTTGTACGTCTTGACACCTGAGGTAGATACCCAACAACGCATCAATCGGCAGGGGGATTTCACTTGTTTCCGTTAAATTTCTAAAACTGAATATTGAGATACCAAGTCAATTCCAGTTGAAATCATCCAAAAGGTCCAAAACCAGTGGAGGCTGTAGAAGGCAAGCACGGCCTCCACAGAAGCGCTCCTGGTTGTTGAGGGAGTTTGAGGTTTCAAGCCAGACGCCGGAGGACCCCCTGCAGTGTTCCATGTCAGTATTACCAGCATGTTCTTGATACACATCCGATCTGTGCTACAAAAATCATTGCACTCCACTTACCTCACCATTCGTTACCAAATACTGCAAGGCTACAAAGCAACATGCCATTATGCCATGCCCCGTCGCCATATGCCATTTGTTTCACAACTAAATATTGCACAGATGGACATGCATCAGCTTAAAGAAAAATTATCAAGCATTCAAAAGTTAGGAAACGCTCTATATAAGCTTGCACAACCCATATTTACTTAGATTACAGTGCATATAAAGTATTATATGAGAATTGTTATAAACACAGTCTTTGCTTATGCAACTGCGTGTTACTTTTTCAGAATGGCTTCTGCCATGAGAATGGGAGCTGTGCTCACATAATCCACAGAGATTCAATAATGTATTTTATCCTTATTGTTAAATGCGTACTCGTATGATTTATCTACTCCATACTAGTTAAACCTAATACCTAAGTACTTCTTGACAGAGAAGACTTAGAATCACGTAACTATCAACTCATTACCGTAATTGTTAGTGGATGGTTTTTCAGAGACACTATTCCTTGGAAAATACCTGCTCATTGAAGCTGAAGGATTATCCGATCATCTGCCAGACAGGAAAACCAACTCAGGCGGTGCAAATCTCCCACATTCCTGCTGAAAGTTTTTACTACTTTGTTGTACGCTATTATGGCACCAGTGTTTCCTTTTTTGCTCTAGTGAAATCCTGGCATATGCTAGGCAGCCTTACTGACTGCGGGGATGAAGCTTTTTCATTTCAGGCTCTCCAGTATGGAAGAGTCCATTGCAGCAGAGAGATACAGGTGCAGAACTGCAGTCAGTGCACATGAACTCTTCAGAAAATTTATTTTTAAAAAAATCTCGATTGGGTATATGCAAATTAAAGGTTCTCAAATTGTTACAGCAGTTAAATTTAGGTGTATTTTTCAGAAGTCACTTTGTAAAATGTGTCTGTGACATCAAATGGAAGTAATGGGGAAGATACTGGTAATAGTTCAGTGTGGGCACAGCACTGTATTTTGTCCAGTCTCATTTTTGAAAACAGCTAAAAAATGGTGGTACTTTAAACCTTGTCTGTAATAAATACCATATCATCCAATGATTGTCATAGCTCATTAATGATAAGTTGTAACACAGTGACAGTGCATTGACTGATGCACTTAATATAATTTGTTGTTTATAGTAATAATTAAACAATCTTGGTATCAGAATTTTAAACAAAATTTCTTGGGAGAATAGGGGAAAACCAGAAAAATAGATGTAAAAGTTATCAAGTATGTATTCTGTAGGCTGAAAATACCTAATCAGTGTGGCCTCTGAGTGGCAAAGTACAGCATGAAAGTCACAGATTTTCTTCATTTTTGTGGGTTCTATGGCCTCCATACCTATGATGAAAAGATCACCGTGCCATCATCATATATCAAATATGTGCATTACCACAAGCTGACTTAATTGCAACTCAGCAGAGCGCAGTATCACAAAATTATTTCAGATGCCATCAGAACATAAAATAAATACGGAGTATTCGGAGCACAGTGTTGTCTGTTTGTGCTGATCATCGGTGCACCATACAGTTCTGTTCAGTGAACTCAAAATATCACCATATTGCAATGTACTATTATCTGTCTGAATCAGTCTTATACTGAACTAGAACAAAATATCTTGATAAAGCAGTGTATCGCAATGATACATCATGAGTTCACAATGCTGGAAAATTTCTTCAGGATCTCAAGAGCCTCAGAAATTGTGGGCATACTGTGAGACATAATGATCTGATTTTTTTCGAGATTACTCTTTCAAAGTCAAAATTAATTTATCCCTCTGGAATTATTTATCAGGAGGCAAACATCATAGTGACATAGTATCACGACGCATTTGCATGTTAATGTAGTAACTAACATATGGTAGTTTCTCAAAGAACCTACCAAACTGGTTATTCAAGTTAGCATTGTGAATTTTTCAACACAGTAAAAATTGAGAAGATACCAACACAAACACAGTCTAGTCTGGGAACACTGAATAAATTATTAAAAAACCCAACATAGACTTGCATTAGCTAATATTAAAAAAAAAAGTATTTGAAACTCTATTACCCAGCAGAAAGAGGTAGTGTGACACAAGTTTATAGAAATCTATAGGTAATAAAACTCCAAGTGCCTGAAAGGCCAGATCTAAGTTTGTTATCTGTGAGAATATGAAACAAATGCCTACATACTCATAATCAAAAAAAAAAAAAAAGAGATTCAGTTCATGTTTTTAAATTGGTCCACACTTCTAAGCAATACTAGCAAGTTATTTCATTCACAGGAGTCTCCCAGAGATTACTTCATTGTGTCTCTCCAATTTTAGGCAAGGGCAACAGTTGTAAGAACTTTGTGCCTTTTATTGACCAACTCATAGAAATGTTTAATTTTGCATCTGTGCCTGCACTAGGTTCCCCAGTCTCCCCGATTTGGAAACTGAAAAAGGTGTCACTGGCTGAAGGGAGAGAGGACAAGTGCCAGACCAAAACCATGAAGTATCACTAGAAAAGACAGCCATGCTACAGGAACACAGTATTCATATAGAAACTTTGTTTCTCTGTGCATAACTTCATCACTATATAGCTCAGAAACAGAACTGGTTTTATTAAACAATAGTCACATATATTTATTTCAGTCAGCTGCAGACATTATTATGAAGGGTGGGGTTTTTTGCATAGACTAAGACATATTTACCACAACCTAGATACTTGTGAGGGCTATATGGATGCTCACTTCTGTGTCTTACTAAATGCAAAGAAGGTGTTTATAAAGAGTGTATTTATGATTACCATTTTTTGTATTGTATTTATTAATTCATTGTATTTAAGCCATTACCCCTCGTCCTATCACTACACTCCCTGATAGAGAGTCCCTCCCCATCTTTCCTGTAGGCCCCCTTTAGGTACTGGAAGGCTGCAATAAGGTCTCCCCAGAGCCTTCTCTTCTCCAGGCTCAACAAACCCAACTCTCAGAGAGGTGAGCCAGGTGCTCCAGCCCCCTGATCACCTTCATGGCCCTCCTCTGGACTTGCTCCAACAGGTCCATGTCCTTCTTATGATGTGGGCCCCAGAGGTGGATGCAGTACTCCAGGTGGGGTCTCACGAGAGCAGAGTAGAGGGGGAGAATCACCTCCTTTGACCTGCTGGTCACGCTTCTTTTGATGCAGCCCAGGATGCGGTTGTCTTTCTGGGCTGCGAGTTCACATTGCCGGCTCATGTTGAGCTTCTCATCAACCAACACCCACAAGTCCTTCTCCTCAGGGCTGCTCTCAATCCATTCTCTGCCCAGCCTGCATTTGTGCTTGGGATTGCCCTGACCCATGTGCAGGACCTTGCACTTGGCCTTGTTGAACATCATGAGGTTTGCACAGGCCCACTTCTCAAGCCTGTCCAGGTCCCTCTGGATGACATCCCTTCCCTCCAGCATGTTGACAGCTCCAGACAGCTTGGTGTTGTCAGCAAATTTGCTGAGGGTGCACTCAATCCCACTGTCCATGTTGCCAACAAAGATGTTAGACAGCACTGGTCCCGGTACCAACCCCTGAGGAATGCCACTCGTCACTGGTCTCCACTTGGACATCGAGTCATTGACTGCAACTCTTTGAGTGCGACCATACAGCCAATTCCTTATCCACTGAGTGATCCATGCATCAAATCCATGTCTCTCCAATTTAGAGACAAGGGTGTCATGTGGGACAGTGTTAAATGCCTTGCACAAGTCCAGGTGGATCCCTGCTGAAGATACCAGGTTGTAACACACATTAAAGTATGGACAAATGCAAATCCTACCTTAGGAAACTACATCATGATGAAACAAATGTTATGTTGAAGTGATTCCTATGGCTATTGTGAAATGGTTACTCTGCCAGCATCTCTGGCCAGAACCTGGAAACTATCCCTAAATGATACTGCAGCAGATACAGCAGCACAACGAAGAAAGGATCCATCTGGTATGTGCTCATCTTTTGGCTCTTAGGTACGGTCCCGCTACGCATTCAGCAATTTTTTACTTTATTTCCACCTGCCTAATACTGACTTTAGAATCTCATGTGAGTCATTGAGAGATATGACCTGGAATGTGATTAGAAATTAAAAATTAGAAAAATAGTAGAAGTAGTAGGAGAGAGATCCCATTCAGAAACTATGGAACTTCCTGTAATTAAGTTATTTATTTATATAGAGCCACAAGTCAGGAATAGCAAAAAAAGATAGCAAGGGCTCAAGAACACTGAGTGCAAGATTAGTATTTGCAGTTAACTCATCTGTGACATATTCTTTTGTCTGAAGTTTACTTCATGCTATCAGTTGTACAGATCAGGAACCATATATGGTTTAAGACGCTACTGTGATTCTAATATAATATTTGACGCTGATAAAGCCATTATCACAATGCCATATGCAGTTTCCTGATAATTTATTTGTGACATGTGAGTAGCACTGGAAGAAAGAAGTTGAATATCAAGGAGAGCAACACACTGCCTTTGTTTCTTACACTCTGTTTCCTTAAGTGTCTGTTACTGGGCATACTTAGGGTAACATTGAGAAAAGACAATATTGGCTCAGTTTGGGCGTCATTATCTTCACTAATGTCCACTGAGCAGATTCACAGCTGTTGAGCAATGTAATCTAAGTTTATGATGCACGGTTGAAAGATACCACTGATGCTGAGACACCTCTGTTAAGATTAATTTTTCATCAAGCAATGAACTCTATGAATTCTAACACTGAAAAACACTTTGTTCAGATAAGTTACAGTCAGTTGAGCCACATACTGGAGAGCTGCTTAATCTTCACCTTAACATTAGCTATATTAGACCATAAGAATATTTCTTGGCAACACAGTAAACTTAAACTCCACCAAATGCACTGTTGTAACACTTTCTGCCAGGAAATTATTTCTTTTTAAGACACTTGAATTTATACTCCATGCTTCAAATTTTAATTTCAGCTGTAATATTGCTTCATTAACAGCTCTTATCCTTGAGCTACAGTGCATTCCAGTCACAGTAATATAGGGTGGAATTTGCAAACTTACTGCTCTACATGACGTGGTATGAAAGACACAGTTCTACTGAAGCTCAAAACCAGGCCTTTGTATGAGCAGTAAATAATACAGTTAAAACTATTTGTTTTCTAATTTGACATACTATGGTTCAAAGATAAGGGTATGATCAAAACTGGTTAAACCAGTTTAGGAGAAGTCCAGGAACTTATTTTCAGTAGCGTATTAAAGCTAGATATCATATTTGAAGATGTCTTTGGATTGAAAACAGAGCAAACACCTCATGAGAGGAAACTTAGAATTTTACTCTCCAGAGAGCTAATATAGTTTTTGGTCAAGTGCTGCTTTTGTCTTTTACTAATGAATTAACTGATAGAGCATACTTAGCGTTCTGAGTGCTTTTTAAATTTCATCCTGAAAATATTTAATGCATATTAGGTATTGCTGTACAAACTGGATGGGCAACAAATATATTGTGTCCAGTTGAATGCATTCTGCTACCTTGTGTATGTTTTCCATACTAATGTGCTAATTCATTTTCGGTAGCAACTGTTAGGATTGCAATATATAGTCAGTAAAGATTACTAAATGGCTACATCATAAAATGGACAGGACCTCTGGAAATGGTCTAGTCTGCCCCCCCTGCTCAAAGCAGGGCCACCTACAGCGCGTCCATCAGGGATGTGTCCAGTTGGGTTTTGAGTGTCCAAAGACAGACTCTACACCCTCTCTGGGCAGCCTGTGCCAGTGTTTTACCGCCTTCACAATAATAAAAAAAAAAAAACCAAACCAAGTTTTTTTTCTTTTGTTTAAATGGAATTTCCTGTATTTCTGTTTGTAGCCTCTTGTCCTATCACTAGACACCACTGAGAAGAGTCTGGCTCCATCTTCTTTTCTCCCCCGACCAGGTACTTATACACACCAGTAAGATCTCCTTGAGTCTTCTCTTCTCCAGGCTGAACAGTCCCAGTTCTCTCAGCCTGTCCCCACACGACAGATGCTGCAGTCACTTGATCACTTTCACGGCCCTTCACTGGACTCACTCCAGTATGTCCCGGTCTCTCTTGTACTGGGACCCCAGGAATGTCTCACCAGTGCTGAGTGGAGGGGAAGGATCAACTCCCTCGACCTGCTGGCAATGCTCTTCCTGCTGCAGTCCAGGAGGCTGTTGCTTGCCTTGCCATGAGGGCACATTGCTGGCTCATGGTCAGTGTGCTGTCCACCCAGATCCCCAGGGCCTTTCCTGCAAAGCTGCTTTCCACCTGGTTAGTCCCCAGTCTGTACTGGTGCATTGGGTTAGTCCTCCCCAGTGTAGGGCTTTGCATTTGCCTTTGTTGAACTTTATAAGGTTCCTGTTGGCTGATGTTTATCTTTTGCTGCATGACTACACACAAACATCATTTCTCCTTTTCTGTTCTTGCTGTGTCACTTAAAAGCAGCAGAAATACCTATCATGAGATTCAAAGTATGAAGCTTAATTTCATACTCCTTATTTTGAAAAAACTGATTAAAACACCTTTTAACTGTACTGGCTACCGTGCTGAGTCCTGTCAGCTCAATATTAGTGATATTTGTGTTTGATATTTTCTCTCTTCTTTGTTATTGAAATTTTCTGATGTAATTGCATTTTGCTATGTCGATACATTTAATTGCATTTTAGTACACTGAGTATATCGATAAACCTGTGGGTGATAGGAACAGTTGCCAGGAATGGCTGATATCTGTAAGGAGTGCTGTAGGGTGAACTGATCCTTTAAGAGGAAGGACGGAGGCTTAGCTACAACTTGATCGTGTGAGGCTTAGGTCACCACACCATTTAAGAAACGTGGCTGGCTGGATCATATGACTAAAATAAAACAGCTCGGTAAAGAACAAATTTTGTACAGGATAGACTTGTTGAAAGGAACCAGATATTAAAGATGTGAAAGTTGTTGCTCAATTAGGAACAAGACTGGCTGAAAAAAGCTATAAGGCAGGTAGCCCTGTTACAAACATGGGATTAAAGGGAGCCTAATGGGCTCATGGTTCTGGTGCCCAGCTCTCACAGGCACTGGGTCATAGAATTCCCTTTGTAAAATGATTGTGTTCCATTTTTGACACCGCTGTACTTTGCTTCTTCTAACCTTCTTTTAATTGTCCCTTAATTTGCAGTCTAAATGCATTTACCAATATTTACCTTTTTTTCTCTTCCAGCACTTGCCTTTGTATCCAATAATCGTTCCCACAGTGATAAATCTGTAGAGACCAATCTTATCCCATTTCAGCTTTCATTTTATTGGATTAGAATAGCCATGTTCTGTAAGCTTTCTCTTGTGTAGAGAATCTCTTTCTTAATCATTCCAGGATCCCATTCACATCTCTTTCAGATTCAATTCATAATTTTATATAATATTCCAGATGAAGTTTCACCAAGATCTTACACAGCAAAAATTTTTTCATAACTCTACTGAAAACAAGTCTCTTGATAGTAGCTTAAGCTTATATTTGTTTTTCTCATAACTACCTCAGGTCAGCAATTCATAAAAAGTGTGACTTTGATGAGTTTATTTTGGTTTCTTCTGTCATGTAAAACTGTTGAGGTTTTATCACAGTGTTGTTATTTGTTCCCAAGCATAAAAATACATGTTTCTATATAAATGAAAATTCTTCTCATTTCTATTAGTCTAGGCTGTAGGCTCTTTTGGTATTAATTCTAACTGGGAATCATTATTTGTGCTGATGATGTTTCTTTATCAGTGAATTTAATTAGAATGTATCCACATGTCAACATTAGTTGTAGCCATTTCGTTTTGTGTCAGCTCATTTCATGCTTCACTTTTTCTCTGTGTCTTATTTATTAGGCTTTCATATCAAAATGTTGAAATCTGCTTACTTCTTTTGCTTAGTAATTACATAACATACCCTGAGATTTGATACCTTTGAATTCATGGTCAGTTCTCACTTCTGTTTCTATTTTAGTTACCCTTTTCTTGCAGAAGCTTCATAATTTGTCCTCAAGGACTGATTACACACAATCAACATCTAGCTCACATAAACAAGAACAGTCATTTCTCTATCTGTATAATTATATAAACTATGCAAGTTCTTGCCTTATTGCTCACAATGATTACTTCATATTTTTTGCTGTTGTTCTATTAAGCAGTTTAGTAATAACCTTTAATATAAGCAGAACATCCTGCCTCAATGGTATTTTCTCCAAAGTGATTTCTTTTTAGCTTAGTGTTTCTGGTATTGTAGGTTCAAAATAATTAATGTATTTCCCATGTTTACTTTGTACAAAATAAGCCATTTCATGCCTTCAGCTGTGAAACAAAATAGTATCTCTTCCTCAGTCACATAATCACTGTCAGAAGTTTGCCGTTTTGTGGTGTCTGTTGGATCTTTTATTCTTTGATTGATATGTTGCATTATATTCATTCCAACTAGCCATGACAGGGACAGATCAGAAGACTGAAGCAATTAGTGCTGAGGCCCCTCTTCCTCAAAGGAACATGCAGAGGTGAGAAAAGCAGGCCTGTCATATACAGGGCACTGTTCTGTTGCCTATGGTCTCTGTCCCCACGGTGCCCAGGTTCTCAGGAACAGGTTTCAGTATTGGAAGAAACATGACAGAGCTATTCCTGCCTTGACTATCTGATGAGAGGGATGGGTGAAATCAAGTTCTGAAGATGATGATCCACCTAGTAGGGATATGTTACCTCGATGCCATTGCCAGCACGGTGACCTAAGAGACTGTGTCTCCTATGAAGTCTCCTGTGGATGCTTGTAGCAGGGCAATACGGAATGGTAAGGGGCATCTGCAAAGGAGGGGAAAGAGAGCAAACAAATGGGAGAAAGTTAAAGACATATCCCTTGCAGAGTTTTCTGTGGGATTAGGAATTGGATACCCAGGGCAATGATGGAAGGTACACACTCTTCCATGTTTTCCTGTGTAGTGTGACCATGGGACTGAGGGTGCAGAAGCCCAGATGACAATCCCTTCAAGCTCTTTGTCATTGCTGCATCTGTTGTGTGGCCCCAATGTAGTTATTCTTGGTCTTCAAGAACACTGCCTTTGCTCATTCAAATTTATTGACGCAACAGTCCCCTCAAACCCAGCAGTTGTTGTGAGATTAGCAACCCTCTGATATTGCCATAGGGTAATCCTGCTACTCCAGACTTTGTCTTGACACAGATTTATAATATTGCAGCAATCTCCAACAGGACTTGACTCTTAAAGCAGAGTTATCAGGTTTTCAGGTTCCTGAGGATACAGCCTTTTTTTGCAAAACATTCTGCAGATATTTTGACTGGGCAGAATTTAAGGATATTGGACATTTGTCAAGGGTTTCTAGTTGTCCTACCATTCAGTCTTAAGCAGACAGCAGGATGTTCAGAAATCCCAAACACTGTAACAAACACACAGTAGTTACAGCACTTCCCAGAAGATTCAGATCTAATGTGCATGTACTGTAGCAATGCTTTGTAAATGCACAACAAATCCAGCAAACTCCATGTGTGTTGGCGTTAGAGAAAATGCCTTGTTTGCCCATGAAGCATATGCAGAGGTGGTCTACTGCAGTCTAAACATGGCAGGCTCACTCTTTAAGTGCTAAATAGATGGATATATACTTCTATCCAGGCAGAGACAAAAGAGTCCCAACCTAAGAATATCAGTCTAAATGTTTCAATCCTTGCTCCAACATAAGGACTCAGAAGTAATTCTGAGCTGTGATGTCATTTTGGAGAAGTCTAAAGATCCAGTAATCTGGCAATTAAGGCACCCACATTGGTGTTGACAGACCTGATTTCAGTCCTCACTCTGCTTCATTAGTAACTTTACTGTTAATTCTTTCTCCCATGGTCCATGAGAGTGACCTTGACAGCAGGCTGCCATACACCCTCAGTGTCAATCTTCCGGAATCTCTTACTTGCACTGTTTCGCTTTATATAAATTCTTCAGAATAGGAATGTGGATGAGAGACAGAATGTGGATTAGAAAATACATCCCTCCTCCTGACTAGGATCCTCCTAAGGGGGAAAACTGATCCCACTCCCCTAAGGAGAGAAGCAGCTTTCTGTCATTTGGGGTGTAAAATACATTTATCTCTGTTCTTGACAGGACCAACTTAGCAGGATTAGACTTGAATGCGTTGCTTAGAGAGCCAAGGTTTCCAATCAGAAGCTGAAGCAGTCAGATGCCTGAAAGTCAAACACCTTTGCAAACCTTATTCAGATTGATTTGGTGAACTTTGAGGCTCAAAAGTAGAAGAAATCAAACAGTGTTTTTTTCTGTGGGACATTTTAATAGCTGCTCTCATTCGATAATGGGTCAGGATCTCTGGTCTTTGGCCATACTCTGGATCTGACATTTGGGGCTCAACTGGAATTTTTTTTTTTCTTTTTTCCCCTCCTACTTGGTGCAGGACAGGTTTTTGCCAAAACTATTATGGCATAAAATATTATTTTGTACTGTGAGTTTGTTCTATCGAATCCTGGTTTCCCTGGTATTGTATCAACTGCATTTAGTTTAACTATTTCTATTAGCTGAAGGCTTTCACATCCCTTGGTATTTCATGGGAATGAGAACTGTAGCACTCTGTTCCACTAATTTTGCCTGAAGTACAGCAATCCATTTGGTAAATAGAATTTGAAATAAATCAAGCCTCCATATTGTCTTAAAGAGGCTAACCTTTTCTTTCATTTCCTCCATTTCCCATTCTTATTTCCTCACTCCCTTATCTCCTCCTCACCTTACTAGACTGGGTGCTACAATCTCTTGGAATCTCTTGGAATCACAGAATCACAGAAAAATTTTAGTTGGAAGGGACCTCATCTGGTCTGACCCCCCACTCAAAGCAGAGCCAACTCCAAGGCTTGACCAATGTCAAAGATAAATCTGGCCGCTCTGGCTGCAAACCCCCCTCCTGTTACTTGAATTTACACTGATCTCATATCTATTGTTTCTATAAATTCTTATGCATGGTAAAGGAGCTATAGTTGTTTTGGAATTAACCTAGACACAGTATAAGCATAGAGCTTGGGTGTTTCATTTTGTTCTTTGCCTTATTGTGTAGGTGGTGAGTTCTTTTGTGTGTCTGTGAACAAAGGATCACGTACAATCACAGCATTGTAGGGCTCTATAATTTCCAAACCCTAAATTACAATGCAGGTAAGTGCACCCAGCAGTAATTTAGGACAAAATATACTACAGAGATCTTGAAATTAATCCTTAATCCAAGTATTACAGAAGAAGAAAATTCAGAACAAAGGTTACCTTGAAAAGAAAATCAAACTATATCAGGATAGAGCAACACAGCTCTGGCACTCAGTGGTGATACCAGGCAGAAATTATGGGAGTGGCAGGTAAAGACAGGGTTTGTGATCTCCGGTTAAATTTCATGTAGTAGCATGAAATGCCTCTGCTTGCCTGTTACACTGCTGACGGGGGGAAGATAAGGATACAGACAGTTGTCAAAGCATAGCAACAGCACTGACCTGGTGACTTTTTCACCAGGATCAGATGCTTGTCAGTGAGTTCGGAGACTAGCAGCCAGCTATGCCGAGAGCTACAGGCAGATCAATATCTACTTCTTCCCCTTAGAAATGTCATTAAATGGAGCTGTGCCTCCAGTTGAAGGTGCAGGCAACCCTGTGCTCTTCTTGCACTCCCACTTAGAGGCCTTTTTCCATTCCAAGGCCTTACCCAGTCATCTAGGGTTGTCTTCTCAGGGCCTGACTGCACCCCACAGGAGGCAGCATGCAAAGACTCCCCAGCAAACTCCCAGCAGGCTAACAGAGACACGTGTCCCAGAAGCATGCAGAGTGAAGATGTTTAGCTTAAGCTATAACATACTATAAACCACATGGCAAACTGAAAAAGCCCTATCTCTCATCGCCCAGCTAATTAGTTTGAGTGCAGAACCATGAGGATGCAATGATACTGATTCCAGTTCTGGGGTTAGCACAGCCAGCTGGGCTATCTGATATCTCAATAGTCTGGAATAGACACACATATAGTTACCTTGTAAGGGATGCTGGCCGAATTATCTCCCTTCACAATTTTTTTACTTAGTCAAAGGAGTACCTTTTGTCTGAAAGTCTGAAAAAAACTTAACACTTTCGGCTATCTTTTAACTGTAAATGCTGCAGTAGAAATGATCAAGAGTTGTACTCCCAGAAGCCTATGCTCTAGACAAAGTCACATAGTCTCTTCAATTTGACAGAATCTAGAAGAAATTAGATGACAGAGTTAGCTGTTCAGTCATACTGGGACTAAGAAACAGTTATAGGCTTTCCCCAGTGATCAAACTTGCTGCCTTGTGGACATACAGAAGGTTTGGCTGATTCTGTCTTTCTATCTATGTGTAGATTGACAGTCTAGGAATGCCTTTGGGCTCAGAAATACAGGTGTGAGCTGTAGCTCTATCCTGACTCCACATCAGAGTGTGACTTGAATATACATCAACACTTCTGTCCTTTTCTCTCATGCCTTGGTTTACGTGGAAATAAAACCAGGGGCTATGCATTAGAAAGAGGCTGCAGCACTCATTAACTTCTCTATCTGTGGGGTCAGGGGACAGGAACTCTGAGGTCCACCACAGTGCACATCTTCAATATAGACTTCTGAAACAGTCTCCATGGCTTTGCCCACACATTTCTTTCAAAGTTTTTCTTCCTACAGAGAAGCTCCTTTCTAGAATTCTTTACTAATTTCCAGTCTTCCAGAACAGTTACGAAAGCCTGTTTCCAGTCTTCATGCACCCAAAGGTTGTCTGAAGATGTAAATGGAAAATCTGCTTTTATTCTTCTTCCCCTGTTTATACATATGGGACCATCTTCTCAATATGAAAGAACTTATTTTTAGCCCTACTCTAGTGCAAAAGACTTTGAGTTCTGTTACAAGGCTTCAGTTTTTCCAGGCTGAGAAACGGTTGGATTTTTTTTTTTTCATTTTGGCTTTCACGTGTCATATGTCACATACGGTTTCACCCATATTCTCTTTCATCTACCTCTTTAATCCTCTTCTGGGGCAACTTGCATTTACTCTTTGTCCCACCCATCACAGTATTTCTTCATGAGTCTTCTTTGTGTCCCTCCAGACAAAGGTGCGTGTTTTTATGTTACATTTTGGCAAGCTACTCTTGCTTATAATTTATGTCTGGGGCCATATCCTAATTCTTCATCAAATGCATTTGGTTTGGGGGTTCTGCAAAGATCTATCCTATAGCAGGGCATTCATTTCACAAGGACTGCTTTGCTTGTTCTAGCTGCAATAACCCTTTTTGTTAGTTAGTCCCTGGTGCATTAGTGGCTAGCTTTTTATACTGCAGTACTCGGTGTAGTCAAGGCTACCACATTTGATTTGTTCAGCCTTATCCTTTAGTAGAGGGTCAGCCTCACTTTGCAAAATTTACCAGATTACCCAAATTACCAACCCTTACGCTTTCATTTGCTCCAGTTTCCGGAGGAATCTTGCCATACACATTAGCATCCTCTGTCCTTTCCCGAGCTGCTATTTTCAGTTTCTCTGGGATGTTATATTATTTAGGAGTTGTGTCTTTCTGTCTGAATTTCATAGTTTCTTACATACTTTCTTTTAATAACTGCTGCAGCCTGATTATTCCAGACACAGTCCTCTAGTTCTTCAGACACATTTACCATACCCTGGAGCTTTCTCCAGAATATTTTATTGCTTATAAAGCCACTTCATTTGCAGCTCCTGAACCCTTTTTGATTGCAGTTTCCTTGTGACAGGCAATACGGTGCTTCTGGGATTCGGGGTCTGTCTTTTTTATCCCCAAGTTAGGCTATTTCTACTGCCTAGACAGTGGTGGAACACTTGTGCTCAGATGCAATTTAAAGTTACATAATCCCAGCTGAATGCTGAAGAGTTCATCTTTCAAGTAATAAAATATTCATTTGTTCCCACTGACATTTTAAAACACATTAAAGAAGCATTTATACTGATTTTCCCATTTGTTAAAGCTTGTGTTTAGAAAACTCACATTTGGATCATAGTTAATCTGATGGCTTCTTTTAAAACTTTCACAGTGATGGCTCACCTGTGTGAAATGAACACGACAACAGAAAATGCTGTGTTTTGAAAATGATTGTGATAATGATAATTTCATTTGAAAACATATGAGTATTGTTGAAATACTTCAGATGGCTGTTTGTGTTTAAATAAAGCACTCCTCCCTTGGAATAGAGGATACTGTTCTTTGGCTGAGACAGATTGCTCAGAAAGCTGTAACTTGCCATGCTTATGGTAAATATTAAAGACATAATCGGGTGAAACCAGTAATTGTTTATAGAAATATCTCATAAAACACAGAAAAAGATTCATCACTGCTAAATGGAGTTCTCTAAAAGGAAAACATTGTTTTAGTAATTCTTACCAAAAAATGGCTCGATAAAACACTTGATATAATTTTCATGTAAAATCCATGGAGGTTTTCATTAAAGAAAGTTAGAAAAATGTCACGGGTCGGTATATATTTTCTTGCTTATGGCTGTGTCATCGAATGGGCACAGTCCACACGGAGGGAAGTATAAAGAAGTTAAGGCTGATTCTAGGTGAAAGGAAGAAAGCCTCCCTCCTCACAGAGAAATTCTCAGTGTTGCCAGGTACAAAAGGAAGGTATACAAATGCAACTTTGGCACAGAGTACCCTGGGGAGGACAATTGATACAGGAAGCTCTAAACAAGAAAAGAGCCTAGAAAGTTGCTGGGACTTGTTATTTTCTTAGGTATTCAAGTTGTTGCATGAGGGTAAGGAGGTTTTTGTTTCACAGAACGTTTTCTAAAGTTGTTTAAATCCTTTGGTGATGGAAGAAGTGACAAAGTTAGGGAGGACTCAGATTCTTGTTTTTCCCATCAGGTTTAAAATGTAAGAAAACAAGAGTTAAGATGACTACCTCTGCCAGGAGCTAAAAAAAAAAATATCAGAACTGATTCAGAAAGGATCCTATATGCCATATCCAAAGCCACGTTCCAAAGTCCAAACTGAAGATAACAGAGAAAGCCAACTGCATATTTGGAACTCCACTGACTAAGATTTGCTTATTGTATGCTAGAACTCAGCACTTACCTTTCTGATATCTGGAAACCTATTTTCTTATTAAGAGCTGAGGGCATTATTTCGTAACTCGAAGGATTATGGCATGTGACATTTAGGTTCCCTCTGGAGAGTGCAGATCAAAACAAATCTTTTTCAGCTCAGCCTTCAGATGTTCATTTAGAAGCACTAAGAGTTGCGATGATTTAGGGTGCAGCTACATTAGCATTTTCCTTCAGATGAAGCATGCACTTCCAAAGTAAATCTTCTGATCCTCTCCAGTTACCATGCTTTGGGTTCATGCAGTGGAGCAATCTGAAACTAGAAATTTACTCTGGGAGCCCTCCTGTTGTGCCCAAACAACTAGTTCAGTTGACAGCTCTAGAGTTAGTCTGGAGTAACACCCACCCAAGACACATATAGACTGAAATCAGGCTCACAGAATCAACTGTTTACTTTACAGATCTGTTCCTGCTGTGCCATGGCACTTGCTAATACAAACAAGGTCACAGTCACAGATATATGTGCATTTGTGTCTATGTATAATCACGCTTGCCATCTCTACTCATTAAATAGTATATATGAGAAAAAGCATGAGATTCCCTTTTAGAGTGTGTTGGTTTGCACACATTGCAAACGTTGGTTTCATTGTGGATATCTAAACAAACCAATTTCATTGTGGATGTATACTTGTCCCAGATAGAGTGACCCTGGATGTTGTGCATTCTGTTGTGCCCTGCAGATGTTAGAGTGCACCTGCTATTGAAATATTTGTCTATATATTCAGTTATATTTGTTCTGATGCACAACTGGAATTGTGAGGACACAGTTTGCGTTACATTTATCTTAGTTCTCCCATATTTGGGGTTAGCACACAGCCCAGCAGTAGCTCAAATTACATTAGAGGAGCTCTGTGAGCAAAATGGATGCATCTACAGTGATAGTTTTAAACCTTCATTTTTTTTATCATACCCGCCCCTAAAATTATACAAGACTAAGATTAATATGAAGCACAGTAACTTAACTGAATATCTTTGTCCCACTGAATTTATGTGTGCTGAGTGCATTCAAGCATTTTAATAGTATGACTTTAAATCTAAGGACTCTTCCTTCTGTTCTGCTCTGGGTGTCCAAAACTGGCCCTGTGTGTCCTCTCACACAAAATGTATATTCTTTTTTTGTTGGCCTCAGCCTGAAAGGTGATTCTTTTTGAAAACATTTGCTTTCTCCCAGCGAACAGTGAGAGTGCTGGGCAGGTTTTTGTCCAGAGAGCGGAAAAGTAGCTGGAATGTCAGTTTTCTTTAATTCATTTTGCTCTGTCCAATTTATTATTGATAAGAAGTTGTATACCTGATAGAGCCATCCACATAAAGGACTACTGTAAGTCACATTCATGAATGTGCTAGTCACCAGTAGAGCAAAGTGTATACTGTGGGTTGTTACTGATGACAAAACTCAATAGTAATGACAATAAATTATGCTCTGTACTATGTACTGATCATAGGAAAATAGAACCAAATGAAATGGCAACCTGAATATCTGTATGAGTCATGCCAAATACTGAGTACTAATGTCATCTTTCTCAAGGAAATTATGAACGTCATTCTTAGAAGGGAGAAAAGAAACGTCTTTCCATTCACAAAGATGACTCAGAATATGGCTATGCATATCATAAAGCATGTTCATACACTCTTAACATGGTTTATAGGCCTCAGCTCCTTCTTTTCCACTGACTTTAAATTAACTTGTTGGCGTAACAGCAGAACTGCAAGAAACTGCCACTGACAACATGAACCATGCTGCCTTTACCTAGATAAATGTATGTATTTTGCGCAATGTGATACCTTAAGGCAAGAAGCTAGAGGAGCAACTCTAGTGTGAAGTTTACGTACTAATGAGTTATGTTTCTATGTGGGCAGAGAGATGCAAGGAGTCTGTGTTTACTGTAATTTAAACCTTTAAGTCATTAATTCATTTCTGTCCAACTGGCTTATATATATGAGCTTTATACTTGCTTCAGACCTGTGCTCTCTTTTCCAGCTAGGGAAATGGATTACAGCTACTGTATGATGGGCTCTAACCTACTAATTCTGATGGTGAGTGCAAGTGCAGCTGTACACAGTCACTCTTCTACTGTCATTTCATTTCTCACCTCTACTTTCTTCCTACTTGCTTCCTCTGTGCACAGTCTACTGGCTCGATTCACCTTGTCCTTCAGGGGCTTCTGCAACTCGTTGTGTAGGACTCCACACAGCAGCCTTCCACTTTTGATGCTTTCCCACAATCTGTCAGGACCCACTAGTGAACAGGGCATATTTCTTCTCATTTGCTGGTAGTTTATTATATGGCGGGGTGTCTTCCACATGCGTCACCTCCTCCTCTGGTGATATTCCAAAATATTTGCCTTCTGGCCAGTCCATGATCACTTCCAGAATTCCTGGGTCACTGGGGTTTCCCATTCGAGTTTGCTGTGTGATCAGTGCAATTCACTTACTCCACATAGCATCAGTTGCATGATACATAGCGGGGACCCTTTCTTTGAACATCCAGCCCAGCACCAGCAGTCGAGGTGCTAAGAGGAGCTGTGCTTCCGTACCAACCACTTCTGAAGCAGCTCGAACCCCTTCATATGCTGCCAATATCTCTTCTCCAGTTGGAGTATAGTGGGCTTCAGATCCTCTGTATCCCCGACTCCAAAACCCTAGGGGTCAACCTTGAGTCTCCCCTGGTGGTTTCTGCCACAGGCTCCAGGTAGGGCCATTCTCCCCGGCTGCTGTGTAGAGCACATTTTTAACATCCTGTCCCACCCGGACTGGCCCCAGGGCTACTGCATGAACTACTTCCTATTTAATTTGTTCAATGGCTTGTTGTTGCTCAGGGCCTGATTTAAAATTGTTCTTCTTCCAGGTCACCTGATATAAGAGGGCTCACAATGAGACTGTAATCTGGGATATGCATCCTCCAAAAACCCACAATGCCTAAGAAAGCTTGTGTTCCGTTTTTACTAGTTAGTGGAGACATAGCTGCTATTTTATTGATTGCATCTATTGGGATCTGATGGTGTCCATCTTGCCATTTTATTCCTAAAAGCTGGATCTCCTGTGCAGGTCCCTTGACCTTACTTTGTTTTATGGCAAAAATGGCTTTCAGAAGGATTCGAATTATTTTATTCCCTTTCTCAAACACTTCTGCTGTGTTGCCTCATACGGTGAGGTTTTCAGTGTATTACAGATGTTCTGGAGCTTCACCCTGTTCCAGTGCAGTCTGGATCAGTCCATGGCAAATAGCAGGGCTGTGTTTCCACCCCTGGGGCAGTTAATTCCAGGTGCACTGGACGCCCCTCCAAGTGAAAGCAAACTGTGGCCTGTACTCTGGGGAACTGCCTGCTGGAAACTGGAGCAGCACTTTTCCTCGAGGGATCCCCTTTTGTGATTGTTCTTTTTTGCAACTCATGTACCCATACCTGTGGGATCAAGGTAGGTTATCCACTTCCTCATGTCCTCTCTGTGGTCATGCAGGTAAAACCACAGGGTGCCTCGTGGTGTGTGCCCTCTATGTTCTCTCTCTTGAGTAGAGAAATGCCTGCTCCTAACAGCTGAGATGCTAGCCCGCATGGGTGGGGAGCAGGACATATTCTCATCAAGTTGCTGGACCTTCCGGGACAGTTTCTCCACAGCCAAGATGAGGGGAGAAGAGAGACTTTCTTCAAATTGCCAGAGTTGGCCAGCCACCTCATCCACTGTTGCTCCCTTTTCGCCTTTCCTTCCATCACAGACAAAGAGTTGGCATACAACGACGGTGCACTCCGTCCAAACTTCCGTCACGTGGGCCTTGTGCATTGGACTTCATCAGGATCTGTGGGTAACTGTGCATTGTCTGGGTCATAATAAACCACGTCCTGCATGGCTAATTCCCTCAGGTACTGGATAACTCTTCCCATGGTGGTCCACTTGCTTTCACGTATCTCACAGCTCACTCAGGGATAGGGATTGGAGGATTATCTCTGGTTCTGCCTCTTCCTCCTGTTCTCATGATGGCCCTGGTTCATTGCCATCCCTTACTAAGTGAACTGATTTCTTTGAGTATTTCTTCTTCTGCATAGGGGCGACTGATACTGGCACAGGTTGGTTTTCTGGTTCAGCTGCAGTGCCTGCCACTGGGATTTGAGTAGCCGCAGTGCCTGCCACCAGGGTTGGAGTAGCTGCAGTGCCTGTTGGTCTGGTTTCCCTCTCTTTCACCTGAGGGTACTGTGTAATATTGAGCAGTGTTTGGTAGATACTGGCCAGGGCCCAGCACAGTGCGGTAAATTGTGCCTCTCTGGAATAGCCACAGCATTTTCCTTTCAAATATTCTGTGCCTTTATCAGGGTCCTGTAGTTGTTTGGGGGTGAAGTCCCAAACCACTGGAGGTGAGAAGTTCTCTAGATACCTGCCCATATTCTCCCACATGCCATGCCACTGGTGACTATCCAGCCTCAGGGCAGATCTCTGGGTAGTAGCCTCAAATACTTGTTTAACCCTAAACAAGACCTGAAACACATTCAGGAGACATAGCAATAGGACCAGGCTGGTTTGAACATCCTAAGGATATTCAGACTTCTCAAAAGCTGTTGTACCTGGCCTGAAGGAGAAAAGGGAAGCGAAAGAGCTGGGGAAAGTATCCCCCCTGTTTCCCCCATAGATTGGGTGTGATTATTCATAAATTCTGAGAGATGGGCAGGACAGCAATGCTGCATAAACACCCCAACATAACGACCTGAACAGTGATGTTATCATATTGTAAATTGATATTACACAGGACAGCAAAATGATATTCCTAATCCTTCTCCCAGAGGTGATAATCAGCACTGCGGGGAGTACATAGAACATACAAGAATTTACATAACACAGCCATGCGAACAAAGCAACATTATGACCAGCGACTATTCAACTAATACAATAAATGCATATAACAAATTCGTTTTAACAAGCTCTGGTCAGATCTGTCATTATCTCAACCCTTCGAGCCTCAGGTTGGGCGCCAAAAAGGACTGTTGTGGTTTAACTCCAGCCGGCAACAAAGAACCACCCAACCGCTCGCTCACTCCCCCGCCCCTGCCAAGCTGTGGGATGCGGGGGCAGAATCGGAACAAAAAGGCAAAACTCGTGGGTTGAGATAAAGGCAGTTTAACAGAACAGCGAAGGAAAGAGGAAAACAACAACAAGAACACCGATGGAGGAATGTACAAAACACGACTATTGTACCTCCGATTACCGACCAGAGCCGGGAAGCCCCAGCCCGCTTCAAGGTGATTTCCTGCCCCCCTCCCCTGGCTATAGCCTGGGCAAGGCGTCCCAGGGTATGGAACACAGGTGTCCCGGGGCAGCTCCTGGGGAAAATTAACCCTATCCCCGCCGGAACCAGGACAGCATTTCAGTCATATAAGTGGTATCTGCCATCTTAGTTTTTCATGTAGAGAAAACTTTGAAAGTATTTCTGAAAGATGATTAATAAAATTAGCGTTATGGAGGATACTGCAATAGATCAATGTCATGCTAAAGACATTACTGTTAAAAATAATCTAGTCTGTACCCCTTACTCTTAATGAAGTTTTCAAAAAATACTTCTTGGTTAATTAAATCTGTAATTCTATGGATAAAACTATGAAAGATGGAAATACTTCAACAGATTTGTACCTTCCATTTGATTTTTCTTTTCAAACAAAGAATTCAGGGTAATAGCCCCTCTGACATCAAAGTCACTACTGGAGGAAATATTAATATTGGAGCATGGACTTTCACAGTTCTATGTGCACTGATTTCCTGATGTGTTTGAATCCTGAAAGAGGAAAAAGATTTGTATATGTTGAGTTAAGGAGATGTCTATCATGCTCATAAGAAGCATACACTTTTTAATGCTCCAGTAACTTTGTTTGGGACTTTGCTGGGAATGCCTTTACAATTTTACTATGTTCAAATGATTCAGTATTTTAAATTATTGCAAGCAGAAAAACTTAAAGCAAAAGTGATCTGTTTTAAAAGTGGCTAATGGAGCAGATGCTAGAGAACAGAAGCTAAGTTACTCCTAATATTAGGTCTTACAGGAAAAAAAGATCTAATACTAGAACCATAGTGAACAAATATTCTTGAGTCTTCTCTCTGCGTAGCTTTATTCACTAACAGTGTCACATTAAGGTTAGAAAAGCAACTGTTGAGTCATTCCTGTCATGAAACAATGCTTCATACAGTATTTTCCAGAATCTCTCACGTTGCAGTCTCCAAGTTTCAGCTTTCTTTTCTTTGCTAACTGGGGTTAGCACAAACTAGAGTCTCAGTTCCTTTTATTCAATGTATTTGGATATTAAAGGTAAAGGGCACTCTAAATGCCAGCTTTGGATAAATTACAGCTCTGATCTTGTGCTATCTGAAAATAAATAGACTCTTTACATGTGGGAACACTGACTCTGCCGAAAAAGAATTTGACATCTTAATCTTCATCATGAACAACTGGGTGCTCCACTTTACCTAGAACTGGAACAGCTTGTATAAACAGAGACTTAACCTTAAGAAAAGGAAGGGAAGGGATAAATAATGGTATGTTGCAATAGGGCTTACTCTAATGTGAGCCTAGAATGAAAGGAACAAGATGGACTCTGCATAGTTGTTACTACAGAGGAGAGCGAACAGAAGAAAGTTTAGGATGGATATTAAATTACTACAAAAAGTAGGCAAAGCTACTCATTCCCTAAGAATAAACCTAAATTTCAGACATATCAGCAAGACAGTGCTGGCCTCCAAAATCTTCCTTTGTTTCATTTTTAACAAAAATGTTCCTGTGTGGCACAGCTGTATGTGGCAGAAGAAATAGGGAGTGAAGGGTGGGACCAAGAGAGCCTCTGACTGATGAATGCCACCGCAGTTAGAGGTTTCTCTGGGAAGCAATATGCAAGAGTAAGATGAGTTGCTTGTTGAAAATAAAAAAGAACCCAAAAGAATGCACAGCATTTATAAATTACGTAAAAACTTGCCTTTTTCTCAAAGACAATGGACATTGTCAGAAATCTCTGAGACACATGAATTACCTCTACCTTCTGCCATAATATTTGCATCAATGTGAAGGAGAATGGTAAGTAGAAATATGCAAGTACAGATGCACACAAACTACACAGCAAATAGTCAAATTCATTCTTAGAAGAAAGTATTGAGCTTCATTGCTAAAATGCCAAAGTTATGACCTGAGTCCTGTACTAGTTTGAGACACTCAAAGATCGTACTCGTGCAGCCAGTAGTGGTGGTAATTGTGAGGGAGCAATTCCAGCACCAGAGCAGTTATAGACACAAAGAGCGAAATGTCAACATGTTGCACAGCTGTACAAGTTGGTAGTGCTGTGACAATATGTAGCTTTCCTACTTTCCCAGGAAAAATATGTCTTCTCAACTGGAAGGCCCTTGACTGCATTCTTACACTACACTTACGCTCTGCTACGAAGCAGAGCCTAGTCATGCTTCCTCCCTAGAAGAACATCAAGGAAGGACACTTTAGCAACATGGAAATCAATAGCTGTGGTCTCTATTTAAAAGAGCAAGTGTTAAATCACTTACACACACACTCTGAGCACAAGTTGCAAGACTTTGGGCAAAACAAATAATCCCTTTGCCTTTGTTTTCTAGTTTGTAATGCTGGACTATTACCTGTTTGGAACTGATATTATTTAACCATGAAGGTATTATTTAACTAATGCTCATTTCATGTTTTAAAGTTTTATAAAATTTGCACCTTTATATTACAAAAGAGTATTACATGGTTTCAGTGCTGATTTTCCTAGAATTAAAATCACTTCCTTATACAATCTGGGAGATATCAGTTATCTGAAACTAACCTATGGTATACTCGTATGCATTCTAGCAAGTTTTTTCCCTTGCTCTTTTGAGAGGTTTTATGTTGATTTTGAGAGAATTACGAAAGTTGTAATGAAAAAGGTAATGGAACTCTTTAATCTCAGCGTGAGAGCGCCATCTAGCGGCAAATAACATGCCCCGTACCAGGCTAAGTGCACCCAAAGTCGCAATAAACTGACAAACTGCTTTTGAATTTAATTTGAGAATGCTTTGAGAAAATAATATCAAACCTCTCTGTATTAAAGAATATTTTTTTTCTCCTACACTGTTTATTATTGTGAAATGGAATAAACTGGTGTGAAATCTCCAGTGACTTTTCAAGTGAGAAGGATGTGAGAAATCTCACTCAGTGGATAAGGAATTGGCTGGATGGCTGCATTCAAAGAGTTGCGGTCAACGGCTGGATGTCCAAGTGGAGACCAGTGACAAGTGGCGTTCCTCGGGTTGGTACTGTGACCAATGCTGTCTAACATCTTTGTTGGCGACATGGATGTTGGGACTGAGTGCACCCTCAGCAAGTTTGCTGACAACACCAAGCTGTCTGGAGCTGTCGACACACTGGAGGGATGTCATCCAGAGGGACCTGGACAGGCTTGAGAAGTGGGCCTGTGCAAACCTCATGATGTTCAACAAGGCCAAGTGCAAGGTCCTGCACATGGGTCAGGGCAATCCCAAGCACAAATGCAGGCTGGGCAGAGAATGGATTGAGAGCAGCCCTGAGGAGAAGGACTTGTGGGTGTTGGTTGATGAGAAGCTCAACATGAGCCGGCAATGTGCACTCGCAGCCCAGAAAGACAACCGCATCCTGGGCTGCATCAAAAGAAGCGTGACCAGCAGGTCAAAGGAGGTGATTCTCCCCCTCTACTCTGCTCTCGTGAGACCCCACCTGGAGTACTGCATCCACCTCTGGGGCCCACATCATAAGAAGGACATGGACCTGTTGGAGCAAGTCCAGAGGAGGGCCATGAAGGTGATCAGGGGCCTGGAGCACCTGGCTCACCTCTGTGAGACAGTTGGGTTTGTTGAGCCTGGAGAAGAGAAGGCTCTGGGGAGACCTTATTGCAGCCTTCCAGTACCTATAGGGAGCCCACAGAGAAGATGGGGAGGGACTCCATCAGGGAGTATAGTGATAGGACGAGGGGTAATGGTTTTAAACAGAAAGAGGGCAGATTTAGATTAGATATTAGGAAGGAATTCTTTACTCTGAGGTTGGTGAGACACTGGAACAGGCTGCCCAGAGAAGTTGTGGATGCCCTGTCCCTGGAAGTGTTCAAGACCAGGTTGGATGGGGCTTTGAGCAACCTGGTCTAGTGGAAGGTGTCCCTGCCATGGCAGGGGGGTTGGAATGAGATGATTTTTAAGGTCCCGTCCAGATCTAACCATTCTATGACTCTATGATTCTATGAAATCAACAGTCAAAAAGGTATAATCATTTAATGACACCCATGGTTGAAGAATGATGCAGTCTTTCTTCCAGTTCTCTGGAAGCATGATTACAGTTGCTTTATATGCTGAGACATATGATATTTGTGTGCCCCAATCTGAGATATGTGTTAACACAAAGAGTTCTTCAAGCAACATTCTGTACTGGAGTACTCCACCATTAGCATCCACCTGAGTGCATTTAGACATCCTTTCACATGCAGTAAAAACCATTTGTTTCCATTTTGATCATTTGTGTGGTTGGGCTTTATATAGTTAATTTCTGATAGAGGATTCTTGGAGGTGGTAAGTATTACATGGCTTGACAGCTCTTTTGCATAGGCAAACCAGGAATAATCCCACTGAAATTGTGCAGTACCTTGGTTTAAACTGCAATGAATCAGAAATAAAGCAAGCCCCCTATGTCCAGCACTTTGTATTTAGGAAGACTGGACATGTTTATGACTCCGTAGAGGATTTTGATTTTTCACTGCAAGACATCTTGGGTAATCTGCACCTTGTGAAAAGAAATACAAGATGCTACAATACATATAAGTGAGTAGAAGATTGTGTCTATATACTTTTGGTTTATGTGATAGACAATGAGCCTGCTGTCTTAACAACTGTCAGAGGTATCCATAAGATTCTGAAGTAATTCCAAAGTATGCACAGCTGTCATGGAAAGATCAATTAGACTGGGGGAATAATACTAACTATATAGTTTCTGAATGCATCAGAAGGATGACCAGATCCCTAAGTTACTACGGGCTGTGTAGTATCACAAAGTATAACTACATCTCTGTCATGGAAAAATTGGGTTTGAATTCAGTTCTGCATCCTAGACCTGCTAGGTCTAGGATATTTTCACAAAGGTACTTTTCTTTAGGTATGGAGGAAATACCTAAAGTTCAGATATTATTAAAAAAATCTGAAAAAATCCTCATGAAATAGCTGTTACTTAGTAATACACATTTTGCTTAAGCATAACTACATACCAATTCCTTAGGTAATTATTTTATCTTTCAGAATTCTATTCTAGGTGTTTTCAGAGTCATGTTCAGTATGCTTTTAATAAACATTCCCAAATTAACACTCTAAAACAATCACATTATTGTATGAGATTTGCAATTAACCAATTACCTATGCCTATCCAGCCCAGAGAAAGTGTCATTTTGGCATGAAAGGTACGTCCACACCAGCTATATTCTAGTTAGCTCAAGCCACACTAGCATGAGAAAGAACATCTTCAGAGAGCTTGTTTGGGCTGCCACGCCATGCTGCAGTGCATGCCACCAGGCCTTCATTATGGTTGCTATATTAAGTAGCTGGATTATAAAGAGCTTGAATGCACCTATCCACATTGCTTTTGCAACTTCACCTAGCTGTGCAGATATGCCCTAGATAGACATTTTACAGCATTACAGTCTACTTCATAAATTCAGTGTAGTCCCACTACTGCAATACTCAGTGGTTATGAGGATTCCCCATAACCAGCGAGATGCGGCCCCCTGATTCTGCAGCTCTTTTAGTTTCCACTTCTTGCTCTTTCTCTTTCTGTAGCTCCATTCCCTTCTGCCTCTCTCTATACTTAATTAGGGGTAAATTACTGTAAGTGATATTTAAAGGTGGCCAGCAAAGGACTTTCTAAAACCTGTAATTATTCTTTTTTTTTCTCTTTACATTGGCTAAAGGAAAACAAAAGGTTTTTTTTTTCAAGTGAAAGAGTTCCTTTCTCCTCCCGTGTTCCTCCCTCTCCTCTCACTTAATCTTACCAACTTTGTCAGGTCTTGCTCAATCTCTTACTGGAGACAGGTGTGTCCCCTTTTCTTGATCATGCACTGTAAACGTGGGCAGTTAGATGGCAAATCTCAAAACTGTTTCCTTCTCCAGTTGATTCACTGTTTGTAGTGGTTAAACAGGAGCTGAAAAAAAAAAGTAATGACCTTTCAGCGAAAAAATTCTTTCAATTATGCAGCCTTTTACTTTCTTTCTCTGGGATGTCACTATCTCCTTTTCTGTCATCATGAAGTTTCCTAGGGTAGATAAGGTCTTAGTTTTATTATTAAAATACTTTTTACACTTTGTACTTTTAGTGCTTAGGAGAATAAAATCTAGTCAGGGATTACTTTTTCTTTTAGAGTTATGTCTGGAAATCATGTGGCCTGCACACAGCACCTGCAGAGGGTTGAATATGTAGCATGTGTTCTCTGCAGCTTGATTTGATTTAGCTTCCTGTGCTATGAACAAATGTCACTTGACAAAATGTCACAAAATGCAGTTGTGTCCACTCCTCGTAAGTCTAGCAGAGGACAAAGTTAGCTTTGAATGTTGGAGGAGAGTTAACAATTTTCTAGCATTGCAGTTGAAATCCACTTGAAGGATAATTCCAGGTCTAATGATACCAGAAGATAACTGAAACCAAGGATTTTCTAAGGATTAAATGATACTCTTGAGGATATATGTGAATCTCCCCAGGGAAATCAACATAAAAGATATGCAAGTAAAATTTTATTCTCATTGGAAAATATGAAACTATTAGAGTATTTGGTTTCTGTATGTTTTGGGGTATATTTTTTTTGCACTGGAGGAACTAAGAGAGTGGGAAAATTGCTTCTCAATTCTTTTGCATTGGATCACATTATATAGCTCAGGTCCTAAAAAAGTGAAAGATAAACGTTTCCCAAAGCTTCTTAATTACGTGCTTTTAACGTATTTAAAGTTCTATTTCAATGAAAACCATGTGACAGTTATGAATAAGAAACAGTTTAACGCAGTCTGTTTTCATAATGAACAGATCTTTGGAGATACATGATTTTGGAGGTTAAGATTGTATTACTGCATCGGAATACTGATGTGCATCGGAATACTGATGTACATCGGATGTTCTGTGAATCACTGTCTACATCTATTTGTTTCTTATACCTGATTTATCTTAAATATCTACAAATTTTGTTCATATAGGCCTAGTTTCTGTTAGTTTATTCTGGC
Source organism: Burhinus oedicnemus (assembly GCA_008921705.1). Classification (NCBI taxonomy): domain Eukaryota; kingdom Metazoa; phylum Chordata; class Aves; order Charadriiformes; family Burhinidae; genus Burhinus; species Burhinus oedicnemus. The sequence continues at coordinate 728,339 of VFFE01008536.1, read as the reverse complement.
AAGAAATCTGACAGTCTTTGCTCTGCAGCTGATTAGAAATGCTCATATGCCTATGAGCATATGAGCTCAATATTTGTGGCAGTGACATCTAGCTGAGAGGAGGAGTCAACAGGTAAGGCGGTAACATCCTAAAGCATTCTTTCTAAATCTGTAAGAGTTCATCTGTCAACACTTAAATTGAACACAGACATTAGCTGCATCACAGTCCAGATTCAACTGTTCATTGACTTCATCAGAATTACTGCAGGGTTAACTTGGCCCAATTTCCCTTTTTTTAACGCAAGAGTGACCATGGAAAGGTTCTGTCATTTTCTGTACCATTTGCATAGCAAATTGTTCAGGTATTTTTTCTTAGCAGTAGGCCTTTTGGCTATCTGTTTTCTTCTCACACACGTGAGATATTTGCGTCTCAATAATATGAATAAGGCATCCCATATTTTTGGTTTCAGTAGCAAAAGCAAACCCATTCACTGTGTTCGTGCTGGTAACTGGATGGCCCCAGGCTGAAGTTACAGAGACCCTTTCCCTTCTCTCCGCGAGAGGGCAGCGTTGCTACCGGCATCCTCAGGCGCAGCACTGTGCCTGCACTCGCATGCTTTTTTAGCTGTCACTCAGTAGGTAACTATTTGTTCTGCAACTTTCGTGTGTGTAATAGAGAAACGTCTTTAAAATAAAATACAGAGGAAAAAGTTTTCTCTTTATAGGTATTTTACAACCTATCATGTCCCCTCTAGCACTAAAATCTGGAAAAAAATATGTTTGACAGCATATTAATTACACAAAATGCCTTTGCTTAGATTTCTAATTATAGGCAAGAACTGAAGAATATCCATGTAAAGATGATAAGCAATTTTCCCCCAAGCTTCTTACCATTTTTTCTCATTTACCCAGCAAGTAAACCCCTATCCTTGCTCATAGTACATGGGACACTTTAAGCTTTTATTGTGGATGTTATCAAAGGAAACAGCCGTATAAAAGAAGGTCTCAAGGTGAAACCTCAGTTAAACCCTAAGTTCCAGAACTTATCCTTATGCTAGGAGTTGGAGGGAGTCTCTTAGAAACCCAGTGTGTCCCTAAAATTTCACCAGCTCTGCAGGGGTACCTTTTGGACCTTTTTTAAAATTTAAACTTGCATGTTTTTGAATAAAAGCTAAGTCCATTGATAACATCAATAAACTGACATCATATATCAGTATTTAATACAAAATTGACTTCACTAAGGCTAGGCTTCCTGTGGTGCATCCCTGCCTTTACAATGGTAAAAGAACTGTCTTTGCTAACAAATGCCCAGTTGCCTCTCAGAATGGAAAGCTGGGAACTAGGGAATTTCATCTGTAGGACAAATTCTCATTTAAGGATCACTGGCACAAGTGAAGGGAGTATCCCCAGTGAGAACGTTAGGCTTGTAAGAGCAGTGCGCTCTGAGGAAACTTACACGAGGTTCTGTGCTTGTGAAACTGTACCAATAAAAAAAGGAAACACCCCGGCAGTCCGATTTCAAGGGCCACTGAAGAAAATTTGGTCCATCTAATTTACAGTGAAGGAAGCCATTGCCACTGAACTCTTAAAAGTGTTGTCAGAGCTCTTTTGGGTTAGAAAACAAAAATATTGAATATATTATGCTCTGTGTGCATACACTGAGTGAACAGAAAAGCATTATAAACTGCTGCTTCTCCTTGTTGCATGTGTGATTTAGACAGAATGATAAGCTCAAATGACACCTCCTCCCACATAATATTTTGTACCTTTGATTTGTTTTTCTGGTTCTAAGGAAAATATCTGAAGAAATCAATTAGCTGTACAGATGTAATGATAACATAAACCAAGGAAAATGCACACTAGGCAAAGAATGACCTTTGTGATACATCCATCTCAGCAGATCTGCCCTTGATTACAAATATTCATGGCTAATGGTATAGTTTTAATTATAATGGAACACTTCTTGTTGAGATGCTGCAAATGCATTCGATTTTCAGAAGCTTTTGTATTTGAATGTTTTGCTAGTGCTTGCTGAAACCCCTTGAGAGACAATAATTTTCTATGAAACTTGCCAAATCCAACTTGTAGCCAAGAGATTGTATAATAAAAATCCTAAAGGAAGTAAAACACATTGATTTTAAAAAAAATAAATGCAGAAGTATTCTTTCACTAAATACTTTTTCAGTATCTGGATTCTTTTTCTGATGAAAACAGAAAGTGAGGGGACAAAATCCTTGTGGGAAACTCATGCTTCAGTGAATGATAACTCTTGACATGCGATATTCTTAGGAATACAGAGATTACTAAGGTCATACTCAAGGTCCATTTTGTCTTCTTTATCTTCATATTTTATTAGCATATTCAAATAATTCTGAGAGGTAAGTGAGACGGGATCTTCTTTGTTTATTTCAATATCTATTTATTTTTTGATTTATAGTTTATTTAAGTTTATTATAATTGCAAGATTATGTATCTTGCAATTTTTTGTTAGTCCATTTTAATTATTAAGGCAATCAGTGTACCTTAATAAAGCTTACTATTGTATAATTCACCAGATCACCCCAAGAGCCTTTTTCAAAGACTGGTACAACTGGTTCACTCTCCTCCAGAACAGAGGCTATTTCTATTGAATATTTTGCTTAGTGTAAACAAAACTAAATACTGAAGATCCTTTAACTGCCTTACATAACTTGTTTCTTTCTCAAGTTGCTATATCACTTTCCTTGTAAATTAATGACATTTGAAATGCCTAGTTCATCTTCCTTTGTACAGCTAAAACTTCAGTATTTTCAATCAACCTCTTTTTATATATCTTTAAATATAATATATTGGGGTTTTTTTTCTTGCTTTTTATTTTGCATATGAAACTTCTATGTAACTACCTCAGCCTAGAATCCTTTTGAAAAAAAAATATTCCTGCAGAGACATGGTGGAAACCGTGATCTAATTTGTCTGCATGTCTTGCGTATTTTTTCTTTTGCTTCAAGAAGGATGATCCTGGGAACTACAGGTCAATCAGCCTCACTTTTGTTCCTGTACAATCATAGCATGGGTCTTGGAAGCCATTTCTGGGCACATAAGGAGAAAAGTGACAGGGAATACCCATCATGGCACTGACCAACCTGATTGCCTTCTATAACTAAATGACTGTCGGATGAGGACAGAACAGTGGATGTTGTCTACTTTGACTTTAGCAAAGCTTTTGACACAATGTTCCACAGTATTCTTGTACCAAGATGGGATTCAGTCTAGCCAGATGGACTACTAGATGGATGAAAAACTACCTGGATCATCAAGCTCAAAGAGCAGTCGTTAATGGTTTATACTTCACCTGGGGGCCGATTACAAGTGGAGCTCCTCAGGGGTCTACTCTGGGACATACCTTTTTTCATAATTTTATCAATGAGCCAGAGGATTAGACAGAATGTGTCTTCTGCAAACCTGTCAGTGACACCAACCTGGGGGGTGCAACTGATAGCTCAAAGCAGGCTTGCCATTCAGAAGGACCTAGCATTAAGTTAGAGGAATGTGTTTACAGAAACCTCATTAAATTCAGCAGGGACAAATGCTAAGTGCTGCAGCTGGGATGGACTAATCCCTTACAATGGTAAAGGCTGGGAACTGACTGGATAGAGAGAACACTGCTGAAAAGGACCTCAGGGTCCTGGTGGACTGTGAGCTAAACATGATTCAGCAGTATGCCCTGGCAGTGATGAAGGCTAACAGCATATTGGGCTCTATCAACAGCAGCACAGGCAGCAGACTGAGAGAAGTGATTATTCCCTGTGACGCAGCACACACTAGACTGCACCTGGAATACTGTGTTCAGTTTTGGGGCCCCCAGTACAGAAAAGATGATCAAGTTGAACAAATCCAGCAGAGGACCACCATGATGGTCAGGGGCTTGAAGCAGTTGCCCTGTGAAGACAAGTTAAGAAAAACTTATTCAGCCTGGAAAAGGCTTAGGAGGGCCTAGTAACAGCCTTTCTGTACTTAAGGGGAGGTTACCAAGAAGACAGAGCCAGGCTTTTTACCAAGGTACATTGTGAGAGAATGAGCGACAATGGCCACAAATTGAAATATGTGAGATTCTGACTAAGGAAAAAACAGTTTTCCCTTAAAGGTAATTAAACACTGAAACAGGCTGCCCAGAGAGCTTCTGGGATCTTTGTCTTTGCTGATTTTCAAGACCCAACTGGATAAATCCCAGAGCAACCTGGTCTGAATTCATTGTTGACGCTGCTTTGAGCAGGCAGTTGGACTACAGGACCTCTGAGAATCTAAATCATTCTGTGAAACTGGAGATAGTTGAAAGCCTCATCTTTTAAAAATGTTACATGGACAATAGTCTGTTCTGAACATTAAGAAATCCGAAAAGCCCTTTGTATTGTTTCATGGTCTGTACTGAAAAAATAAAAATGCGAGATATTTCTTTGGAAATGCAAAATATTGATGTGGTATCATCACCTGGTTAGTGTAATGCTATTTACAATGCAGCCACAGAAGCTGAGTGACTTGTTAACACCTGTGTTTCACCATCACAGGACTAGGATGTAAGTAAATGCCTGTAACAAAGTCTTTATCATACTTGTGCAGTGAGATAATACAGAGAAGTGTTTTATTACATGGACGTGGGATTGGCACCAGCAATAACAGCTGTCAGTGTAAGGCTCCCCAGAAATCCAAAAAATGACAATCATTCCATTCAGTGTTCATATTTTTGCAAAGAGCTTTTACTTCATGCTTCAAAAGAACAGAGTTATAAATTAAGCAGAACAATATGTATTCGCATTTCTTCAGAAATACAGTAGGTAGCATGCCATATGACTGATTAGAAATTAGGAATAAAAACCCAGGAGAGAACCACAACAGAGGTGGATAAAATACTGAAGGCTGATGGAAAGAAAATAAGTGTGTCTGGAGAGCACAAAACATGAGACACGGAGTGAAAATCTAGTAGCACCCAAGAAGCTTAAAAAAACCCAATCTGCAGATTTTGTGTAATACCTCTGTGAAGATCAATACAGGGAAGAAAAGATGAGATTGCAACCCTAGTAGAGTGGGAAATATGCTTCTTGCAGGCGTTGGATCACTTGTGGCAAAGAGCTTGCCAGCATTACATAATAAAGCAGTAATAGCTGTGCAGCCCCGTGGTCTGCGCTGCCGCCTGGAATGCCGGACTTCACATACCAAACACGTTCAGCTTTTGGTCTCTGCAACCATAACGGTACACAGTGTGGACCACTTTCATGGGAAAGTATCTCCACTTACAGGCAGTGATACTGCAGGCCTTTGGGTGATATTTCCTATCATTCGAGGTAGATTTCAGCTTTGAGATTTGTGGACATAGTTTTCCCTATTTCAGTTTGCTCATCAGTAAAATGCATAAAGTACTTCTTCCCTCAAAGAGGGTATGAGAATTATCACGAGCAAGAGACCTGTTCAGGTATTTGTGACAACACAGCTGTAGCCCACTCTTTCCTAGAAGGATACTATTCCTCTAAGTATATTCTTAATGTGATGAGGTCATATTTGAGCATGTGTGTCTTCAGATCTGCCCATTCCAGTGCAATGTCCTCTCTTTGCATTATTAGGCTGCTAGGCCACCATAGCAGTGACATACACAATTGCTCAGCTTGAGAAGGCAGTAACTTGGACGTAAAATTGCATGCATTAAGGACTCCTGTGGTATTCTGTTTGCAAACACTTCCAATACACAACTTCACTCTAAAACGCTCTTAGAGTTTTGGAGAGTTAGCATTTGATCCAAGAATGGCATTTACACTTATAATACACTGGGTCCAGACTTGTGTACAGTTGCTCATTTAAGGACAGATTTCAGAACCCGAGAATGAGATCTTCCTTTTAGTATAGGGTGCTTCTTAAGTACTATTGTTTTCCAGAGGAAGAAACACTTCTCCAGATTCTGTTGTAACCTTAAGTTCAAGGACAGGTTTGCAAATGTGCGTGATTCAGTTTGAATATTTGCTCCCCCTCATACAACTTAGCTACACGCATCCAGCCTAGCGTGTGAAAAATACGGGTTTTTTGACCCTACCCAATTTAACTTTAGAATCAGTGTTATAGTCTGATATTTCAGATCTACTCTTCTTTTCAAATGCACTTTAACAAATATCTGCAGCTAAAGTCCAAATCCTCAGATGCTAAAAATCAGCATTGCTCCTTTGAGTTAGTACGACTATGTCAACTGAACAACTGCTCCAGTGAGTATCGAATGTAAGCTAGAGGGATGCACTAATTTTACAGTGGTGCGCAAAGAACCCAATTTGCACAGTGAACGAGTATGTTTAGAGAACAGAGTTATGTAATTCATCTATTTTGGGGATTAGCCATCCCTGAAGTTCTGAAAAAGGTAACTGGGTTGGACTATTTATAGAGTCCGTTTCTATAGTTACAGCACAGATGCTAGCATGGAACAAAAACAAACTGTTAGCTCAAGCCATCTCCTTCGTGCATCTTGGTAAATTTATACGCTCGCAAATGTTTATAGATCTCTCAGATAGAAAGAGATTTGGGGGTCTAGGATGCTACTATTGCCTCAGCATCTGTTTGCACATTACTATGCCCTATTTCCTGTTAGCTTCTGACCATGCCTTTGTTTTTCAGGTCATTTGTCTTACAGAGATATGCAGAGACTCCTTTTAAAGGAGTTTCCCAGTGTATGATAGAGGAGAACAGGCACTAATCTTGGGAAAACTAATGCAGTAATTGCCTAAACTATACTGATCTTTAATTTCACAAGACTGCTAGGGGTGATGGCTCAGAATCCTTCCTTTACATGATTCTCTGTTTTCTAAGATGCATTTGTAGGACCACTGTAAAACTATGAAGCCCATTGTTACTGCTACAGGATGATAACTGTGCATAAGAATTAAGAAAAAATACAATCCGTACTCAAAAAGTTCACAATCTTGAGGTCATGCAGAATTGTACAACTTATAGGAAGGACACGAACAGTTTGTAGTAGTTTAGTGTAGGTTTGGGCTGCTTCTTATAGATTCTGCTTTTTTATAAATAAATATTTGTCTATATATAGTCATTGTTATATTTTCTTAAATATTGAAAAACAGCCAATTGTTTTGGTAGTGGGCAATACGAAGAGGCTAAAGGAGACAAGAGGAGGAAAGTTATCTGGCTAATGGAGAAAAACCTGTTCCTAACATAGGGGTTACCCCAGAAAAAATGAAGTTAGGGACAGGATTCTAGAGGGATGACCATTTTAATAAGGACTATGAAGCATGGAAAATGAAGTGCCTTGCTTAGGCAGAATTGGTTAATTCTTACCTTTGCTAGTCTATCCTATGAGTAGGCAGTTCACAATGTAGAACAAAGGGTAGCAGAAAATGAGGGCAGAAATATAGGGTAGGTCCTTACTACTCAGCATTCTATATTGTCATTCACGCACAGTGCAAGATAAGCAAGTTTTTATTTGTTTGCATCCTACCCCAAACTGCATCAATTAAAATGACAATGTGCAGTGCACAAAAGTGGGGATCTAGGCCTTTTACAAGATGCCTAGAAAATTAAGATGAGGAGTCTGAATTTCATATGGAAGAACAGACACAGCCTAGGAATAGATTTCAGCAGAGGCTAAACAGTTTAACAAGAAAAATTTGAAACTGAGATAGTCTGTATAGCTTTGTAAAAGAGGAGAAATACACATGTCAGCAAGGAAAATCCAAGAGACATACTGGCTAGTATAATCTATCCAATTCACTGAAACTACCCCTACAGTTAATAATAACCTCTGTGGATGATCGTAGTAGAAAAAGCTAGGGTGATGATCTGTAGAGCCAAGCTCCAATTTTTTCTTCTTTTGAATCTCACTGTGTCAGCATACACTGGCTCAACATACAGACTGAAACACAGAGAAATGAAGAAACAAAAGCAAATAACTGTTAAGCACTGAGACCCATACATCTTGCCATAAAGTGCATTTTCTCGTAGACTACATTGTCAAACCAACCAGAGAAAAGAATGAAGTAAAAAGCAGAACTGGAAGTGGCTGATACTCAAAAGGTGCTAGACTTTTTGATGAACTAGATTATGAGAATTACTATAAGAATTTCAAATTAGAACTGATATTTCAGGAAGGTCTAAGAAGAAAAATAAGTTTTGAGACAATTACTGGTCAACACAGAAGGATTTAAAATATACATATAATGCAAATAAAATGCCTGTATTTAAAATATCTTTCGAGTTCTGTAAAAGAAAATTATTAATTCAAGAATTTGACTTTCACAACTATTAATAATCTGGATAATAATTTAGTAAAAAGCATGGGTTAAATAAAGCAGAGAAAACACAGAAACAGTATTGTCCCTTCAGAAAATAGTATAAGTATATGTACAAATGTATTAAGAGAATATCTTGAAGAAACTTCAGGTCAAAATATTTAACTACTGAGTTAATCTTCAATAAGTCTTGTACCTAGAAGTTTTCATTTAAAGGACTTTATTTCTGGGACAAGGTCTTCAATATATAACTTAAAACATTTTATTTGCTGTAATCAATAGCTTCATATAAAATACAACATATTTTTTGTCCTTAGTAACACCATTATTAGAGGGTCTGCATCTTCTTGCGTGTTTGCATAGCACCTAGCACAATAATTTCTTTCAAAACCCAAACAAAACAATGATTTTTGCCAGTTCTCTATGTTTTCAAGTTTTTCAGCTGACTATGGACTAAGATTGTTTCAGGACATTCACTGGATTGAAGGAAAGGTCTGAAATGTCATTATTCATTTGTAAATTGTACTTGTCATTCCCATGAGATTTCATCAAGCTCCAGATTGCGTACTTGGATGCTATCTGCTCATCTGCAGTGACTGCAAAAAATATGGGAATATGAACTTGAAATGTCTTTTCAGTAGAAAGCATAGAAAAATATGTGGCTACCTGCATAAAACATGCAGACCTTCACTGCACCATCCTGTATCATCCTGAGTCTTCATGGTTATTTTATGCAGAGCTAGCACATTCATTCCTACGACGCTTTTGTTAGGTCAAACCTGATACTTGTAGATATCTGCTGCTCCCTACCTCCCACTTTCAGGATCAAGTAGACACTAATATTTAATTACTCAAAACTTTTTTAGTAGATGTCTTAATTGCTTTTAAAATTATGATTTTATAGAGTGCGCACGTATGTGCCTGTGCATGCAGATGTATGCTGAAGAGAGAGTTCTTGAATCCTGAAGTCTTGAATGAGGTGCTTCAGACTGGAAAAGGAGGGGAGGTGGATTTTAGGCTCACTCCTGTTTCAATGTTAGATGCATTTCCCTCTGTGATTACCTGTGCTCTTAAAACTGGTCTCTTTGTGTGGCTTGTCAGGGATGCCATGTCAGTTTCAAGGATGACAAAAAAAGAGCATGAGCCCTCATTAAAGCTCCAACTACACTGCATGTCATTAAAAGGGAATTCAAGCCTGCACAAAGTATTTAGAGCCAGTAATAGGCCAATAAACACTCTGGCCTATATGTGACTATATATATGTGTGCATATGCATATACATAATTTAATTTGGTATTGATCTGAAAAATCCAATGACCCAACAGGAGTTCTGAGTACTGTACCAGCTTCCTATCTACTGAAAAAGGTCATAAAGTACTGTATTGTTCATTACAGCAATGAATTCAGCAAAGCATTGACAGCATGGTGTCCCACTAAGTAATTATTGACAGTAAAATAATTCACCAGAGCTTTTAAATCTGAAGTAAAACCTATACTTTCACACACAATTCTATAAATACTTACATATTTAGTTTACAGTTCACTAATAGTATTGTAAAAATGTGCCAGTACGTATGTGTTGAAACTAACCACAGCTTTTGTTATTGTTCATGATGCACAATAACATTTTTGTTACTGACCACTGAAATGTCTCTGTAGAGGCCAAGAGGTACCTCATCTTCATGACTTTCCTTAACAGCCATTTTAGCATTCCTCCAGGCTGCTCTGGGCTGTTTCATCAAGCTTCAGATTCTTCTCATGAGAGAGAGATGAGGTAAGCAGGGGTCTCCATTTAGGCTTCAAAACAGCCATGTAATGCTATGTGAAATTCTATGCAGCCATGGTATAGGGTGGCATGCAGAGAGAAAAACTCATACATTCATGATCATATCATCAAAGCCTGGCATGTCCATGATAGGTCAATAGAGAAATTGCATGATAAACTGGATAGCTCTATTAGATAATGTGGCTAAGTTACATTGAGAGCAAAAGGGGTTGTCCATTCAGACACTGTATGTGTTTCATTTAATCAGTGAAAACTCTAGAAATAATCTGGATCGCAATTATCATCACAATGTCTAGTTTATCTCCCTAGGTAAGCAAGTTACTTAAAGTCAGGTGACTGGGACTACAATCTACCAGCTTCTGTTTTCTCTCTGATTTTTTCTCAGTGATGTTTGCATTTAATCTGTCTTTGCCTAAATGTCCATAGCCTAGAAACAAACATCATCAGTATATACTTTCCTCAGAAAGAAATCAGGGAGTTTCAGGAACATTGTGATTCTCAGATGAAAGATTTTATGTAACTGGAGAAAAATATACTGGCAAGCAATTATTTCCAAATTCACATTTGCCAGTAGCTGCTAAAAACACATTGTATGAAGCAGATTGGACACGAACTAAAACTGTGATAAGCCATCTTCTGATTTTCACATAAGTCTCTGTGCTGTTTTTTATCTAACTGGAAACTGGCATGTGGTCGAAGCTTCATCTAGCTGCGAGAACCCAAAAACCACCCAACATTGCTTACATAAATTACCAGACACGCTGCTGTGCTATTTGAAAAGCCACAAATCTTGTCAATCAAATGAAGTTCTAAAGAGTTTACTGACTGTCACTTTGGCTCTTCATTGTGTCAAGGCAGAAACATTCCTTGGACACATTTAGAAAGGTTGCCTCACCAGTCATCCAGTGTGTCACCAATTACTTTGTTCCCTTGCTCAATGATCTACTAATATTCTTTATCCATAGTTGCAGTTAGAAAGCATTTTATCTGGAACTACCCACTGGAACAAGCAAAGAGGAAAAAACCTGCATTTGTAAATAGTACAGAAATAACCTGACCGCAGTATTTAAGCTTTAAATCTACAGGATGAAGAATTCTGTAGGAATATTATATTAATACACCAGATTACATAATTGATTTGTGAAAATATGCTTTAGTCACTTAGGAGTATAATTCTAGAAGGCTTTGTGTCCTCTAACCATATTCTGGTAATGCACCCCAGGATGTGTTTAATTTCAACACGCAGTATAATATTTTTCCCTGACAGAATGAACAGAATATATGAAGTAGATTATAAAGAATTCAGAATTTTTAGAATATGGCCATTGTTCACCTACCTGGCTGTAAAATCTGTCTAATTGCTTCCACTTGTTATCACTCCTGAAGTCTGATTACATTCAATGGCACAAATTCAATGTAAGTGGCATGCCACCTGCAAACAAAGCAACACAGAGATTTTTTCATGCACAGTTGATTCAAGTATCTGTACAATCTATAAGGGAAGGTCAGGGAAGGGTAGTTCTCTGACTGATCAAGAAAAAGTCTTGTCAGAGGAAAAGGCTGTGGTCAGCTCTTCCCTCCCACGCTGTGATTCCAGCAGCTTCAGTTCTTCAGCCCTCTCCCTCATCTTCAGAAGTGCCATGTCCTTGTTTGATATCTATAATGCCTCATGGCATAGAGAAGCCATTACTGTAATAAACTCTGGAGTACATTGCTATATTGTCTCATTTCCAGTATAACATTCTATGGTTTTAGATGATGATAAAAGAGAGCACTCAGTTCAAGCTGAGATCTAGCCTGAGACAGTTTGCTGGCGTACATGAAGAAATAATCACTAATTTGAACTACAATCTTCTAAGCATTATTGTATTTCAGCCTAAGTTATAAAAAGTTACCTGCTCTCACTTCTTCCTGTTCCAAAGGAAAAGAAATTTCAGTATTTACAATGCAACATATACACCAATAGTTTGCCATCAATTTCTGAATCAGTTACCTTTGTCTGGTAGATACCTGAGACATTTAATAGTTTATCGTTTCTTGACCACTCTATTCGGTTGTACCCACTGTTTCATGCATTGGCTCATTCATAGCCTGCGGTTTTCAGAATATGGAAACTCAGAATTCACTGTTTCCCCTCCTCTTATTCCAAGAGAAGCAAAAATTGTCTCCTGTAGGTCAGTCCTCATTTGTAAGCACTAGAAATGTACCCTCACTAGTAGAAGGTAATTTCCTAAGAAACTTGGGGGTTTTGCCACCCGTATTTTTTCATTGTATTTATATACACAGTCTTATACCTACAAATGATCATGAAATGCCTTTTTACCACAGAGATAATATTTTATTTTTCTTTCTGTCATAAGAGTTTATATTCCGCTTTTTCACTGTACTGTCTATAAATTTCAGTAGTCTTAAGCCTCCTACTGAGCAGCATTTCAGCAGCCATTAGCCCTGGTTTCCTGGGTTTGGCTCTTCCCTTAAGTAGTGCCTAAAAGAGATCTGAATTTTTTAAAAGGATGCTTAAGAAAGAGAAAAATTTGAATCTGAACATGAATCTTCATCTTTCTGAAACATTAAAAGAGCTCAATACCATTTTCAGCTCATCATTACACAGTGGATCTGCTGTGTCCAAACAAAAATGTACACAATTACACTCTTTTGTAAAAGAATTACTTTCATTTGATCCATTGTCTGTCATTCCTACATTTGATGTGCCAAGTTCAGCAAATACAGAGGACATGGGATAAGTTATTAGCAGCTGTATTTTCAACTAACATCATTTCTGGATATCAGGGATAATAATCCAAATCAAGTAAGTTATTTTTTTCTGCATATACAGATAAAGCTATGCCAATTTTTAATTGTAATTTAAAGTTTCTTTAATTACCATCACAGACTATTTTTTTACAAATAGTGGGGTATATGTTTCATATTTTTATGATTTTGTTATCTTCAGTCATCTGAAGCAAACAGTGCAATTCTAATTTGTCTCGTGTAGTTTTTCACATATGAATATTTTTACAGTATCAAGTTTAGCCATCTTTGTTTGAGATTTTAGGTACAACCTATTTAGTACCTTTGAATAAAAATGACATGAATAAGAAATCCTATTTCAGAATTGTTTTAAAGACTAGGTATGCAGCAAATAAGCCAGCTAAAATTACATCTTGTTAAAGGGCACCTGCACTAACATACTATAAGTTGTCTGAAGTATTTTCAGTATTTCAATATTTCAATATTAAGTATTTTCAATTACAACATCATACTCTGGTGTTTTAACTGTTCCAGTTTTATCCAAAGCTCCAGCCTGGGGCCAACTCCAGATTTACATGTGCACTGTAAGGGATGCAACTCCAACTAAAAGAATAACGTCGACAACTCAAGTCTGCTAACACTCATTTTGCAATTGTTACTAATGGCTTATTGCCAGTTTTTGCTATCAGTTGCTGCCAGTTTATATGAAAGCATAATTTTTTTGTATACACACACTACATTTTCTAACGCTTGTCCTTTAGTTAAGGCTTTGCTGTCGCAGGCTAAAGGTTCCACATGAATGCCAGGCCTCTGTAAAAATACTGCCTTGAGGCTTTGCATTAAAGGTTTTGCATATGTTTATTATGGTAAAATCTAAAAAATGGGGCCTTTCATTATCAACCGTGTAGATATTTTTCAAATCCTTTCCTGGCATGCCATGTCCATTGCACATTTTTAGTCACTAAAGCCTTTAGGTTAGTATCCGTAGTGGCCACATCAGATACAAATCTCCTAACAAAACATATCATCCCCATAAACCTCTGTATGCTTTCTTTTTGTGTAGGTGGAAGGATATTGACAACTGACAGTATAACGTTGGAAGCCATCTCTACCCTGTTTTCTTGAACTTGTTTAAGTGGATTATATCTTTACTTCTCAGTTTACTATGTACTGAGGGAACCATGAGATCTCTTTAGAGCTTTTTGGAGTTTCTGGTTCTTCCCTTCCTTTCCCCATGATAATACCATGTATGTAAATCAATATTATAAAATACATTTTTTACCTCTTTGTGAAATACAACAGGTATATGGCATAATTGAAAACGCGTTCATCGTAAAAGCAATAATAGCTTCCAAATGGTGTGTTAAAATGTGCAGATGTAAACTTTTTTTTTTTTTCCCCTGGAGAAATATGCTGGAACTGAGAAGAAGCATCTAATGTAGGAAAAATATCTTGCAGCCAAAAATAATCTTTCTTCATACATATGGGAAATATTGCTGATTTACACATTTCACTTCTTAGAATGTAGGCAAAGAGTTCTATATTTCTTTTCCAAAATATAGAGTACTAATTTATATCTTCTAATGTCTCCATTTTATCTAGCACATTTGAGAGATGCAGGGATATTCATAGGTATGAGTATAACAGAACAGTGAGGGCCTAACACTGTATTTTAACAATTTTTCAGTAAGACCAGCTTATTAAAAACATGTTCCTCTGTCATCTTGGGGCTTCTGCTCCTCTCTTTCACAAAGAAACCTAGTATCTGAACTGAAGTGACCATTCTTATTTCCTGCAAGTATTATAGATGCTAGCTTTTCAGTATTTTGTTTTAATCTTGCATTTGTAGATCACTAACCTCACTGCCTAATTTAAGTTTTACCTGCCTGCATTTAACAACACAAAGTTTTCTTTGCAAATCCTTCCAACAGCTTCAGAGATCGTGTTATCTCGGACACAAATCTATGAGTAGTAGGAAATCTGAATTTAAAAGTCAATCTTCTTCACAGCTACCCAGGATACTTTCTTTTTGCTGAGACCTTTCTTTTCCCTGTAAATGCCAAATTAACAAAAGCATCTGAGGGTGGGTACATGAGGGTCAGGAGGGTGTGTGTTGAGAGTGACATCAACTGAGACAATAAAAGGGCTTCTAAGTTACTTAGAAGCTCTATTTCAAAGTTACATTTAAGGGGTCCACTAAACCAATTCAGTAGTCTTAAAATATACTTGACATCAAGAGACAGTCATCTGCCGACATACCCAAACCAGAAATCTGTTCAAGATACTATCTGGTAAGTATACTCTATTTTATTTCCAAGTTCTCTAGAGGACTTACTTAGAAGATTTTATCATTGATTCTTTATTCATTTTTATATCAGCTTCTTTTCAGACTATCTTAAAAAGAAAGTGAATATTAGTAAGATCAAACTGTTTTATTATCTGAACCAAAATTGTGAAATTAAAAAATCTGAGACAGTGAGTTAGAAATATCTTCAAGTGAATCCAGCTCCTCAATTTATAATATTGGGTTAGATGGACTGCTAGGACAACATTCATACTACCATGTAAGATACCATGTAATAAATGCTTTTCTGACCTAGAGTAAAGCTGCAGAAAATATTGCAGAAATGGCACTGTGGAGTTTATATTTCTGAAGCTTCAGTTACTCTGTATCAAATTTCTTAGGCTGTAGCAAAAAGATGCCTTTTCTGGCTGCCAATACTGAAAATCCAAACTGGAAACTGATATTTGGACTGTGTAATTTCTGTCTGTTGTAGCATCATCAGTAATAAATATCTTTCAAATATATCCCAAGTGGCAGTTTTGCTGATGATGTACAAAGCTGAGTAGAATTCATACTGGCAATACAGAATTATCACTGAAGAAAATGAGGGGCTAAATTCTGATTTCTCTTATGTAATTAAACGGGGAATGACATAACTCAGTAGAGTTATGCCTCTGCAAAATTGTCAAGAAAAGTGTCAGCCTTTTCATTCTAAAGAATATGCAAAAGAAATAGATAAAAGAACAAAACTTTTCACTTGCATAGCTATATACAAGTATTTCAACATACTTGGAGCATAAAAAGTATAAATTATTTTTAATAATAATAATAACAGTAGTAGTAGTAGTAGTAGTGGTAGTAGTAGCGGTAGTAGTAGAAGTATTGGAAGAACATGGTGCTTTTCACCCAATTATCCAAGAAATGGGTATCTATATGATGATGATGCAGGGAAACTACAGATGACCAAAGTTCTTAGACTTGCCTACGAAGTAACAGTCAGTTGCTCACAAAATTAGTAGTACAACTAAATTCTTCATTTGCGTTCCTTGCTCTAACCCATTTCACAAAAAAAAATATTTTTCAAAATCACTTCTCTGATGTCTTTCTTCAAGTTTTTTTCTAAACTGTATTTCTTTGGAATTAACAGAAATTATTTGAAATATAGATTTATACATGTATTCATTTCTATCTTTGCAGACAAAATGACTTCTATAAAAAATCTGGCCAGGAGTGCAATCATTTTATATGCTGTATGCTTTTTTACAAACTCTGATGGAAGACCAATGATGTAAGTACATTATTATACACTTCCAGAGTTTGGAGGATGACTTTACCTGTTCTTGAGAACATGGTTGGTTTGTCTGTATGTATGTTTATGTGTATGCAAGTCTTTCAGTCCCTGCTTTTGAACCCTTTGGCCAAGCTGGCCAAATTCTGTCCTATAGGTACAGCTGTAGAGATCTCAGACACTTACAGTTCTTACACATTATTTGAAAATACACAGATGAGCAGAGGCAGAAAAATCATATAAGCGTTCTCTTCAGACTATCATTGGGTAAGCTTATTAGACGCTTGGGGCAGTCCACACAGGAGACCATCTTTTTTACTGTGTAAGAATCTAGCTGGAGCTCGCACTTAGACACTAACATCAATCAGCATTGAGACACAAATCCACAGGAAATCATGCTTCCTTAGCTCTGATGTTCGCAGAAAACCACCACTGAATAAGTGCCATAATTTTATTAATCAGTTATCTATTATCGTATAAGCCCTAACTAAGCTTATCTACAACAGCTGAAATAAATGATAAATATATAGTCAAATAATATTGCCACAAAACTGGACTACTTCCCATTTATCATGCCTTCTCACTAATATATCCATTACCAATAACAAATGACCATCCACCCTCCTTCTCTTCTCCAGATGTCATTCTACCCCTTACAAATTAGAAAGGTAGGTTCTACGGCTCCGTATTGTGATACCTCACAAAAGTTGAGTGAAGGGCTAGAATTCAAGAAGGGCCACTATGAGTCTGTTTCTTTGCCTCTCTTTCATGCAGGAAAAGATCAGTGAGTGAGATGCAACTAATGCATAATCTTGGAGAGCATCGACACACCGTGGAGAGACAGGACTGGCTTCAGATGAAACTGCAGGATGTGCACAGTGCCCTTGAGGATGCTAGGACCCAGAGGCCTCGAAACAAGGATGATATTGTCCTGGGTGAGATAAGAAGTCGGAGGCTGCTCCCTGAGCATTTGCGGGCAGCAATGCAGAAGAAATCCATCGATCTGGACAAAGCTTACATGGATGTACTTTTTAAAACAAAGCCATAATGAAAAAAGCCAGAGCATTATGTCTGTCCAAGTAAGCACATGTCTGTATATCATTGATCAAGTAGGGCATTTTATTATTATTTATTCAAACTAGAATAAGGATTAAAGGCTCCATTCAAGACTGTAGCCCCATTGAGTTAGACATTTCACAACCAAATAATAAAATGTATTTACAGTCCACCCATGACCATTGCTGCTAATTTCTGGGTATCTTTTAAATGGCTAATGTATCTTATACATTTCCAGCATAAAAAGAAAAAGAAAGCCAAAACAGTAAGAAAGTTGAAAAATCATATAAGACCAGTTCTACTACTCTTACATTTGTGTGTAATCACTACGCCTACCTGTACTGTTAACCAACAATGAATAAATGCAGTAGAACCTGTCTCCAGAATAGGGCACCATTTTGCCTAGGGTTAAATTTTATTTAACTTTTTATTAATGAAAATACGTAAATTTAAATCCACATTTATTTTCAGGAGAAGGCCTAAAATCAGATGAAAATTAATTACACAGCAAAAGCCGCATGATAATAATTTAGGATTAAAGAATGCAAACATAAAATTTAAAGTAAGAAGGCAAAGCTTAAGATTAAAGTACAATGGGATAAAATTAAAACAAATTCTGCATGAAATAGAAGAACAAAATTTTGCAAAATACTGAAATGAAAGGAAGGTTTGATTACCTTCCCCTCCTCCAAAAGATGATAACCTGTAATTAACTGGAGAAACAGTGGGAGCAGAGATGGTAGCACATATCTAAGCATGGCCCTAACTATAGAACTGGGAAATGATTCTTTACCAGACAATTACAATTGAAACAAAAATCTTGCAATATATATTTTTTGTCCTTCATTTTCTTTGTAAACTATCTATCTCTGAATTTCTGTATGTTTTGTTAGGCCTCATGTGTAAGTAACTTTTGTTTGTGAGACCAGTGGCTCTCATAAATAAAATCACTCATTTTCATATGCAATTTTCTGTAGAACTGGAATCTCAGTTTGCCAAATCCCCAAAATGAGAACCATTAACATGCAGCAATCAAGCTGGAAGAGGAACCATTAGCTGTAATACATTCAAACTCTAAGCAGGACTCAAAAAGACATAAAAATGGATGGGAAAAAATCAATTATGATAACAATAATTTTTAAAAAGCAGCAAATATAAAATTATTTTGAATGGTACCCGCACATACGTGCTTAGAACCCTCAATCATTTCTGACTAATAAGAACATTTTCTCACTAGGAATAACGGTGGTTGCCTTCAAATTTGCCATTGCCAGAGCTCAAACCTGCTGCTCTAAGCCAAAGTGTCTGTATCTATGTTCCCATATTGCTTCTTATTTGTTTGTTTGATGTCTAGCACACCTTGGGGAACCTGGTAAAAAAATCATAAATCATTACAAATATAAATGCAGTCTGCTGGAGGCTAGAAAGGTACTTGTAACTAGTGAACTGTAGTTCATAATCTTGGCTATACTTTTAGGAATGTAAAGGCCCTGATGCTGCAAGCAGATGGTATGCCTGTGCACATCAGTGTGCCCCCCACACAAGCAAGGGTTCCATGCCACTTGTCTATTTGTAGAATTGAGGCCTTAAAGTGCACTTTCTATTTATTCTTTTATCAGACATCTGTGCTATCTTAAAGAAATAAAATTGCATTTTTGTACCTATGTCTCACTTATGTATTACCAAATAAAGTGGACCAAAAGCTCTTGGACATTATTTTAAAGCATAATACCTGGCTGACATGTAACTATTCTGATATAATCTAGCATTTGAGGCAAGATTATTAAGCCATTTTATTTTATTACAGCAATATTAATACAAAAATAATGATGAAAGCAATTTTTATTTTTCCTTCTGTCTTTCCTGCACACAAAATCATATTGATGGTTAAACAAAAGGTGTTTACCTAGCACAAACCTATTTATGTCCCCTTACAATAATGACACACATGCAGAAACTATATAATCTTCAAGTGCCAATTTCATAAACTGTTTCATTTTGAGCTAAACAAAGAATTCTATTATCTAAACAACTTGTTCTTCCTAATCTTCAGCTATCCAGTAGATGAAAGATGCTTACATAAATATTTAAACTTTTGTACACTTCAAAAAATACTTGTTGCTTACAAAGGGCTTCAGGGTCAGAGACAGATGATGCACCACTGAACATCTTTAGCTAGAAATATGGCCACAGACAAACTATGCTCAGCGCTGTCTCATTTATGGCTAAATTCTTGTTTGCTTTGCCCACACGCAGTATGACTCTTCAGAAGGACTAAAGAGAGCACAGTGGCAGATGAATTAGTGCTAGGTAATGCCCATTAGAAAAAAGATGTATTTGCATGAAATTACTTACTAATGGTAATTATCTAGAAAACAGATTTGTTACGGCTTTTCAGCTTAAACCACTGATCAGTGTAGCAGCAGTCAAAACAGCCAAATGTTCAGAGTGGGGCAGAGGATGTTATAAAAAATATTTTAATACCATGATATATTGCAAAGATTCATCTTCACCTGGACTAACATGTGCAATTTTGATCATGTCTCTTTCACAGATTAAGGGGACTAGAAAGAGGATGATAAGAAATAATAGGGCCACTGAAACACTTATATATGATAATAAACGGTAACAAAGGCAGTCAGAAAAGAAATAAATAAAAAGAGGCATAATAAACATATGATGAATGGACAGTATGGAGAGACGAATGGTATTGCCTACCTATCTTTCCAAGAGAACAAAGAAAGAGATGCAAAGAATTGAGCCTACACATGGCTGAATATGGAGCTTTTCATAGAATCATAGAATTTTTTAGGTTGGAAAAGACCTTTAAGATCATCTAGTCCAACCATTGACCCTACTCTACCAGGTCTGCCACTAAACCATGTCTCTAAGCACCACATCTACACGACTTTTAAACACATCTAGGGATGGTGACTCAACCACCTCCCTGGGCAGC
Source organism: Burhinus oedicnemus (assembly GCA_008921705.1). NCBI lineage: Eukaryota > Metazoa > Chordata > Aves > Charadriiformes > Burhinidae > Burhinus > Burhinus oedicnemus. The sequence goes on along the minus strand of VFFE01008536.1, from coordinate 707,984 downwards.
CTGTTCCAGTGTTTGATAACTCTTTCCGTGAAAAATTTTTTCCTCATGTCCAGCCTAAACCTCCCCTGGCACAACTTGAACCCGTTTCCTCTTGTCCTATCGCTAGTTACTTGGGAGAAGAGACCAGCTCCCATCTCACTACAGCCTCCTTTCAGGTAGTTGTAGAGAGCAATAAGGTCTCCCCTTGACCTTCTCTTCTCCAGACTAAACAATCCTAATTCCTTCAGCCGCTCCTCATAAGACATGTTCTCCAGACCCCTCACCAGCTTTGTTGCCCTTCTCTGGACACGCTCCAGCACCTCAGTGTCCCTCCTATACTGTGGTGCCCAAAACTGAACACAGTACTCAAGCTGCGGCCTCACCAGTGCTGAGTACAGGGGCACGATCACTTCCCTACTCCTGCTGGCCACACTGTTCTTGATAAAAGATTCTTACTTCACCAAGAATCGAGAACTCTATCATTTCATGGCCCAAGACGGCCTCTGACCACCACATCACCCAAATCTCTTGTTCAGCCAACGTCATTGGAGGAGACAGTGGCATGATTCTTGGGTATGCTCAAGTTCTTTTCCCACACATGCACTGGAATGTGCCTTTAGTCTATGTCAGGTTATGTACTTGCATGCAAGCAATTTAAATACTAAGCGAGCCTGCATTTCACAACAGACTCAGACATGCATGTGACTGCCAGAGGAGACTTCCTATGTCCCCTGTTATAGTGAGATAAAGTTAGAAAAGCATTAGGTCCGCATCCCTTCACATCCACAGCATCAGCCTTCCAAAGATGGGGTGTCCCTAGAAAGCCTCTTTCCTCCCTGAAGAATGTGGTTTCTATGTACATACTTCCTTTCAAGGCAGAAAACCTTGTTTTATGATCTGACAATGGCTTTTTGCTAAGACCTGCGTCCTTGAAAACTTATTCTGTGCAGATGGATATCTATTGTACACATCTGGGTTTTATAAAATTCTCAGTGAAAAGAAATATAATCGTGTCTCTCACTCATGACTCATTGAAACAAGAAGCACTAGTATCAATATCCATTCTCAGTAAAACAGTAAGTAAGTAAAACAGTAGCATGTAAAAAGAAGCAAAACCTATGATAAATTAACAAAGCCAAAATCACAAGAAGTCTAATAAAAACTAGATAAATTGTAAGATCTGTAGGTAAAACCTACTGCTGGTGATTTAACTGCTAGTGATTTGGCTTTCTTAGCTGCTTCTAACTTTGTCTCCTGGAAATACTGCTGTATTATATTGCTCAGCTCACTGTTAAATGGCACATAACATCTGACTCCTTGCCTAGTCAGTGCATTCTAAAAGCTTTTGTGCGGGCTGCTTGGCTGTCATTGTTCTACTGGTGGATTTCTAGAACTGTGTGGTTTATCTCTGTGGCTATTGTTATAGGATGGAAAAGAGCATTCATTTAACAGATTCATGTTTTGCTGTATATTGTAGCAAAGCTTCTGTCTTTTATGGGGCATTTTGGTGTAGCAAAGACACAAATCATTGCTCTCTTGCCCCCTCTTTCCCTCCTCTCCCCAATGTGCATAAGGTGTACATCTAATATTCCCTGCCTGAAGCAGTCAGATCTGCTAATGTATCAGGCAAGTCCAGAGGTGTACACTCAGTGAACCTTTAGATTAATACTTAGGTGTCCCTGAAAGAGAAGGATGCTCTGTAAGATGTGTAAGAGGCATACAAGAAGCATTGGCTGTACAGTTCCTGTCTCTGGAACCTGACCGCAAATTTGTCAACTTCCTCCACCAGGTTAAATCAGAACCCCTGCCCAAGGTGAATATTAGCATCATTAGCATATAGATTCTATTCCTTCTTACCTGCATGTTTCTCCTGGGAGGTCTGGTCCAACAGTGGCTTAGAACAGCATTTTATGAGACTCTGAGAAAACCCCATACATGGTGGTTGATCTTCACAGTGGGGCTGCCCCAAAATATCCACTGTGCAACCAGACTGGCTTCCCACAGTGCACAAAGGAGAACAGATAAACATTCAAAAGTTTGCACAGAGATTTGCTCCTTCTCTTCTTCCTCCCAAACTCTCCACTAATTCAAATTTGCTTGAATATACTTATTGTCTAGAGTTCTACAGTCCTTTCACCTGATATGGAAGTCAAGCTCTGCCTGTATTTAATGATGATGCTATACAGAGTATCTTAGAAAAGAGACAAATGTTGTCTTTAGACCTGAATACAGTTGAGGCTTGGTATTGGTTTATTCTCCCCCCCTTGAGGAGTGCAAAGGGCTTAGTGTCATCTCAACAACTGTACAAGTATACTGAAGTTGCCTACAATGTGGGACATGATAGTTCTGCTGGGTATTATGGAATGAAAGCCACATCCACTAATTCTATTCCTAACTAGACTGCAGATTACACAGACTCTATGTAACCTTTATAGTTGTACAAACCTAAAAAATTACAGCTGTAATTAAAATCAGGAATCAGCTTTAGGATGAAGGTTGAGATAGCAGAGATGTCAGCTCGTCTAGCTAAACTGTATTATATCCTTCTTTGGCTTTTTCTTCTGTGCCAGGCAGGGATAGACAGATGACGGTGCCAGAGTACCACAGGGCTACACTAGAGGCCTGGGTGCAGGGTACGTGCTGCCATGTAAAACCGGTAACGGTTGCTCCTCAGAACACTGGTGTGTAAACACTGACAGAGCTCCAGCGGAAAGACAGCTGCCCAGTTATCATCCCCTCAGTGTAGCTCTACAGGGGAAAGTTTGGCTCATCTGCCTCCTGTTTCCCAGTTACCTTTCCGCCGCGGCAGGCGGGAGGTGAGGAGCAGCTCTTCCCGCCGGCGGGCGGCGCTCGCTCTCCAGCTCCGCCTCTCAGGCCCTCAGACCGGTAGCCTCCACCCTCGGCGAGGGCTCCGCCTGTTTGGCCGCACGCCCTGCGGCGGCGCCCGGCGGGATGGCGATCCGGCCCCCGCCCGCTGCCCGCGGCGCGGCGCGGCGCGGGGCCCCGGAGCGGCAGCGGCCCTCAGGCAGCCCCGGGCTCGGCCCGCCGCCGCCCGGCCGCACCGTGGCAACCGCCGCCTCACCGCGCCGGCCCGCCCCTAGCAACGGCGTCGCCTCGCGCCCCGCCTCGCCCCGCCCCCTGCTCCACAAGTCTCGTGAGATCTCGGCGCCACCGCCTCCTCCTTCTCTGCGTGTTGGTCAGCTCTCGCGAGAGGCGGCGGCGGTTGCCGGGCCTGGGAGCAGCGGCCGGTGGCGGCGGGAGGCGGTGGCTCGGCCGCGGCGCCGGGCGGGTGAGTGGCGGGCAGTGCGGCGCGGCGACGCGACTGAGGGCCCGACCTGGCCCGCTCGGGTTGCGCGGAACGCCGCTCCGCGGAGGCTGTGTGCCGGGGCTGCCGGGCCGCTCCCCCGCGGCCAGGGCCGTTGCCGCTGCGGCCGAGCCGGCGGAGGGTGCGGGCGGCGGCGTGCCCCTCCGGCCCGGCTGTCGGCCGCGGCTCTTGGGCTGTCTCCCCTCAGGGCTTGCGGGAGGCTGGCCCGTCCGTGGCTCTGCGGTGCTGCCGGCCCGGGCGAGCGGCGGCGGCCGCAGCCCCTGTGAGGGACGGGAGCGGTGCTGTAGTCGCCCGCAGGCGTTTCGGAGTGCTTCAGCCGGCCTCCCGAGGCGTGACATCTGTCCGCGGGCCTTGCTTCGGTTGTCCCTGTCGCCTGAGACAGGTCGCTTGCTGAAGCTTTTACAGTTTAAAAGCATTGTAGAAAGAGTGCCTTCGTCCGGTCGCTGTGCCTTGAGAAATCTGTTGCGTGTGGTGTCATGAGTAGGCTGAACCCTAGTTAAATTACTGGTTTTAGTCATATGGTGTTTATTGGTAAGACCTGCAGTTGCTATGAGGGCTGTAGAGAAACAGTATTATTGCTTAGGGACTGCCTGACAGCAATCATAATTCCTGAGCATACTTATTTTACATAATCCCCGAGCATTGATTTACCTACTCAAATGATGTCATAATGAGTTCAGTATCTTTATAAGACTTTTTTTTCCACATAACTATATTTTATTTGCAGAAAATACCAATTACTTATATGATAAATCTGTCATAGTACAATTATGTATTGCAGCTGCCTATCATTTCTTTTCTTCTTTAAATTCACTTTTGTTTCTAGCTGTTGCGTCTGCGTCTTTTTCCTTTTTATCTCTGATCCCATCAAATGTGTCACTGTAGAACTCTCTTCCTTCAGAATTTGGATCCAGCTCCATCGTAGACCTTTTCCAGGTTTGTTTCTGTCACTTGTCTAGCTTCTTTGTCCAAAGTAGTGGTTGAGCTTTGTATCATTTTGTTCTTTGTTGTTAGCTGCGTCTTACAAATTTGAGTGCATACTTAAAACCTGGCTTCTCGGTAGCCTTTTGACTGTCATCTCTGTTCTCATTTTTGTTTGCCTTTTTTCTTCATGAATCATCTTCAGTGATTCATTTACAGAGTACTTATCTCTGTTGTTGCTTCAGCTTTGGTGATCCTTTCCCCAGAGGACCCTCTCTCTCTGTCTTCAATTTGCTATTGAATTAGATTATCCAGAAATACAATTCAAACTATCAACTTCAGACTATTCACAGTTCGTAACCTGATAGTTCACACTTGTTTTCTTTTATGTGAACTAAAAATCTATCTCTGCATCATCTTGTGTAGGTTACCTTGCATTCCTATAGCTTGAACACAAGTGCAGTCAAAAGGAACTGGCTGATTTCCCCCCCCCCCCTTTTTTTTTT
>VFFE01008536.1:665164-697877 GCA_008921705.1 Burhinus oedicnemus | reverse complement strand
TTTTTTTTCGGGCTTTTTTTTTTTTTTTTTTTTTTTTTTGCATGAGAAAGTTGAGTATTTCCTGTAATTTTAACTAAAATGTTTTTTCCTTTCCTGACTCTGTATGGATACTTGACCATACAAGGCTTCCAATCAAAGTGTGTTTAATTATAGAAACCGTAGCAGGAAAAAACCTCAACCCTGTAGTGGAGATTGTATACTTGGTATCAAATCTGTCTTCTTTATTAAAACTGAACATGAAAGAAAAACTCATATGCAACTAACATTTTTAAGAAGCTTATTCTCTGCCATTCCCCTGTAATAAGAATTTTTGGGTCTAAGTTTAGCTAAGAGAATCTAAATTTGTCAGAAGAGTTTTTTCTATTTTCCATGACTAGAGTGGTATTTTATTTGAGAAGCTACCTTGTTTTAAAGAAATCTCAATTCCTTTGGGACTCACTTCCAAAAAGGATAAGTTTCATTGAATGTAATAGAAATGTAATAAAGGGGGATGGGGTAGAGATATGATGTTTGTAAAATATTTAGCTTAAAACTTTAGAGAAACATAGTAGGCTTATTGTTCCATTACTTAGTAGGCTTATCTGTCTGTAACTCGATTTTTTCCAGATGCTGTACAATCATCAGCTGTTCACTTTTGGCTGCTTTTTCATTCTTGTAACCAGGTCATTCTGAACTATACAACTCTCTTGACACAAGTGTCACTTATAGGTATGATTTGAACACCAGTTGTATAAGATTGGCTCTCTTTATTGACAGTCACAAGGGTTTTTTTTTCTAAGTGAATTTTAGTGGGAGTTGAACATAATATTGAATCCCAGTCAAGGAAGGGTAGGCTTATAATGTCTATTTTTCTATTAAATTTTTGTGATTTTTTCGTGGCTTTTCTGTGAAAGTCCGTGAAAGCAGACTTACACTGAGTGTTTCTGAGGATTGCTGTTTATTCCATTTTGGAGTAAGGACTCAGATATAACTGTTTGTTAATCTTAAATCTGTTTTCCTTTTGGGCAGCCATTCAGATTCTAAAACTTTTGGTCTCTCTTCTACAGTTGGGATCTTTCTTTGAATTAACTTTATACATTTGAAAGAAAATTATGATGTGTTTGCCTTTTGTTTTATAACCAGTGACTTCTGTTTGGACACAGTGAAATTAATTGTGGCAAAATTGAAGTTGTCTGCCAACATTTATAGAACTATATTTCTTATACCAAAATAATCTTTTTAGTGCAGGTATCAGCAAAATGTATGGAATATTATTGTCTTGCAATTTAGAATTTGTGCTTCAGTACATCCTATTTTCTGTAACCTTTATTTAAAAAAACCCAAAACCTAACAACACTAAATTCTGCATGTCTAACTTTTTTTTTCTGTGTGGCATTATTTAAAGGTAAACACTGCTCTCTTAATGTAGGTTTTGAGTGCTGCATGTGTGCTTTTCAGAGCAGTAGTGTGAGGAAGCTGGCAGTGGAATGGCAGGACGGCCTCATCCTTATGACAGTAACTCCAGTGATCCAGAGAATTGGGATCGGAAATTGCATAATAGACCTCGTAAACTTTGTAAACATTCAAGGTAGGTGCTATGTACCATCTATTGCATCTCAAAAACTACAATAAAAGTCCATTCTAAAAGCTACTGTATCTGGTTGTGGCAAGTCCTGTCATAAATTTTGTTGTTCTTCTTAAAAGGAATGCTTCTTAATCCTTTTAAAAGATATTTTCTAACCTAACTGATTTGTCAGCTTCCCTAATCTGTGCTTAGATTTGTTTTGCCATCAGTGGGAATTTAGGCTTTCTTGAAAAACTAAATGTCTTGCGTGCATATCAAGATACCAGTTGAGTGACTAACGTATGAATTTTTTGGGGATGCTTACTACGAGTTACTTCCTGTTCATCACTTTTTAGTTGTTGGTACTCTCTGTTAAGTAGCATACTTAAAATATGTGCAACTTGTTCATGGTGGTAACTAATAGTTGCTTGCATGCAAGTATCACGCTCTATAGCACTTTCTTTGTAAAGCTGTGTGTCAGGTGTTGCTTTTGCCTGCATCCCTCACTATAAGAATGTTTTTTTTTTAAATGCTTCTTGATTTGAAGACATTATGAAGTTGATTAGTGTTTTTCCAGCATAGAGTGATCAAAAATGAGTTGAGCAAAGCAGTTAGTCACCTAACTAATGTATGTGAAGAAGCATGTTGCTGGAAATACATGTAAGCATCCAAATAAGTGTGTATCTTCCAAGTACTTTGCCCTTTTAGAAGTGCTAAATACAGCTAAAACATCTCTGTTAGCTAACTAAAATTGTTAGTGAGGTAAACTTTCCCACTTGCAAGATGACAGGAAAAGAGCTAAAGAGCACATTCAGTAACAGCAATTTAATTCACATTTTTATTGCACAGACTCAGATAAACTGGACTCAAGTGTTGCCCGAAGTATTCTATAGGCAATTAATGTTGTGGGTTATTTTCCTGTCATTAAGTCTTCGATAATTGTGAGACATCCAAGAAGGCAGGAAAAAAGAATACACCAATAATTAAAAGGCCCATAGGGAGACCCACATAATTATAGGCCTGTCTGTGGTGTGAATAATGGAATGGTTAACATAGAACTGAAGAGGGTGGCGGCTGCTGCTGGTCAGTATAGGCTTATGGAATACAGCTTTGTACAGTTGATGTTTTTATTAAGATGATGGTGTCTAGAAAGTGGTTGATCTGTGCTTCTTATTTAGGATCAAAATGTGGTGCAGTATCAGCAGATGAACAATATAGATATAACAGGGCATTGTGTGCGCGTTGAGGACTGTTCGCTGTCAGGTCTCGGAGTGTGATTGTAAATGGGTGATTCATTGCTGAGTCGAGTTCACGTAGTTCATCTCTGATCTCGTGCTACCTCCCATGACTGGTGATCTGGAATAAAACCTAAAACTGATATTGATGCAGATGCCCCATGATGGAGAGTGTTAAATAATGAAAAAAAACTTGTTAATAGCATGGGATCTGAGTGGTTTGATAAACTGGGTGCAAATAACCATGCCTTCTTCATAGGACTTAAATACGAAGCTCAACATTTAGGAGCAAAGAACGTAGGCCGCTTTTTGTACATTATATGAACTCACGATCATTGGTAGTATTGGCACTGTAAAGAACACTGTCTCAGTGGGTAGTCAATTGAACGTAAGTCTCCATTAACATCATACGGTCAAAAGGGCTAATGCAGCTGTTGGATGTATAGTGAGTGAAGTTACTGGAAATCTGGTATCAGCAGTTCACAGGGAAGGTTTTGATTAGAGGGGATTCTGAAGACAGGGAAGTTACTAAATATCTTTTGAGACAGGGAAAACTCAAAGGTTAAATGTCTTGATCAGTCTCTAAAGATCCTTGCAGAAACAGCATTATGATGATGAGCTTTAGTCAGTAGACAAATTTGTAATGAAGTGTGGTAGCTGGAAGCTGAAGCTAGGTAAATCCAGTCCAGAGAAACAGCGCACATGTCTTACCATGTGTGGTCTGTTGTGGATTATCTATTTTTGGGGAAATGTTTAAATAAAAAGCTGTGCAGCTTTCTGAAAAGATTATTTGATGCAGATAGGAGGTGACTCAAGGAAGTCTATGGCCTATGCCTTTCAGAAAGGCTGCTGTTGATCACTTCGTAATATCTGAATTTGAGGTTCAGACATCAGAAGGTATGAAATCTATCCCTCTAAAATAATTGCACTTGGACGTATTTATGGCAAAACACAATTTGTATTTCCAGAAGAATGCTGAAAAGCCAGTGTTTTATGGAACCTTTTAATGTGTACAGTAGGCATATAGTATTCAAGGTAACATCTGATTTTCCCCCCACCCCCAATAATGCAGACTCATTTTGGAAAGCTTTGTGAATGAGAATCCAACTAATAGTTTGAGGTTGTAATAGAATAAGGAATAAATTAAGGAGAAATATTTTGTTACTTTGTTCCTTTGAGATACTTGATTACTTCAGAGAATCCAATTATTGGAAAATCGCGTACTTTATTCAAAAGCCTAAACAAAATAATTGGATTTTGGGTGGCTGAATATAGACATATCATTATCATTTCTGACTTGACACTTTTTCTCCAGACAAGTGAAAGTCTGTGTGAAAAATGCAGTGTGAGGAGAAAAATGCTTTTAGAAACATAAGTTTTAATGGTATAACTTGAACAGAACTGCTTTGTTAAAAGGCTTGAGTACTGCAGTCTTATTTGTCTTGCACTTTCAAAATATGCCTTATTATCATAAGGGAAAAAAAAACCAACAACAACTTCAGGCTTGAAAAGTGTAACGGTGAAATAAGAACTTTATAATAAATCTCAACAAGGGAGTAATATTTGAGAGATGCTTAGTTTGTCACTTCTTGGTGCTTTGGAGTGTTTAATCCTCCAGCTTTAACATTCTTAAAATAGCTTAGATAATTTCCTAGACTCATAGAAAACATAATCTAGGACTGTGAGCTGTCCTTTTCTGTGCAAGGCTTACGTGGCAGCAAGGATAGCCACGGGACACTGCTCCCTTCACTGTGCTGTCTGTCTTAAGGCAAAGGATGTGTGGCAAAACTGTCTAAGGGGGTGTACGTATTAAACAATTACACAGGTTAGCATTGTATCTTTTTTTCTAGTTTGGCAAGTCGTACTGTTGTTTTCTTTTTCGTACTCGTTCTGAGATGGGCAATGTAATGGAAAACTCAGAAGGAAGAGATTCAGAAAATAAGGACCAAAACCATAATGCAAATGATCCCTGGTATAAATCTAAAGAGCCTGACAGGGTGAAATTACATAGTGTTAAAGCTGACTGTAACTAATGATGCAAACAGTCTTGTTTGTCCAAGCTGTTACAAAAATGTTTGAGACGCTTTTTATTTAAGTACCCAAATAACATGGAAGAAAACTTTCAGGAACCGTATGTTAATTAAACAGTGGCTAAGGTTCGAGTAAATGGTCTCTGAATTAATATTTTCATTACTAAGTATTGCTGTTCTGTGTTTTCTATTTAATTTTTCATTGGTTGTTAGCTTCCCACATGTAATTTCTCTATAGTGCTGTAATTGTTGTTGGAAGACTTTAATTCTAATTCTGTTGTACTAAGTGCTTTCTCTGGGGTTGTGGTGAAAAATCTGTGACTTAAATTTACCTCTTCCTTAAGATTTATCCTGGATTTAATTTTCTAAATCTGCTTCTGTTTTAGTCCTATTTGATAGTTCCTCGTTTGTTCATTCTGTTTAGATAGTATTACATCCAAAGTCCTGCCTGCCCTACTGTATTAATGAACAAAATGTGGCTGTGCTGTGATTCTGTTGTCATGACTCTTGAACCTCTTGAATCTTTGAAAATCTTCAGCTTCTTTGAAAAATTCTCCATAGATGGCAAGTTATTGTGCAGATGCTGAATGCTGAAAATTTTCTCCCTTAATATTATTTTTGCGTGCTGGGAGGATGCATTCATGGGTTGTGAATGGAAGTGCTACTTGCCTCAGCATTTTGTAAGTACATAAAGCATCCCCAGAGGGGTCCTTTTCTTGTCTCTGAAATGATATCAGAATGTATAATCTGTTTTCCACTGCAAGATAGGTTTTATTTCTCTTTTTGTAAATTGGGTTTTTGTAGTTGAACATTTTATAGCATGGGGCAGGCCTACACAATATATGACATGAAAAGAATTAGGCCTACTTTCAACATGGGCTCAGGTCATAGTTTATGAATTACCATGCACAGCCTGCTTCAAGTTAACTGCAAACGTGCCTGCTCTTAATTGCAACATGGTATTGGCAGATCAAGATCTCTTAATCTAGATTTTATTGGTACCAGCATGTAAAGCCCTCAGACGAACTGAGATGGGCTGGGAAAAGATGTTCTTGGAATCTAGAAAAATGGGCTGCACCTAGTGATGACTTTGAAAAACATCAGTCTACCAATCTTTTGTAAGGTATCTGAGGTATAGTGAGCGGTCTTACACAGTTTTGTGTGGGTTTTTTTTTCCTTCCTCTTAGAAATCCTTTATCTGAAATGGCAGCTTGTGAACACTGTTGAGAAGGAAAACTTGTGACTTTCTATGCAAAAGCACACACTAAATCCTCTTGAACTTGTCTAGCACATACGGACATATTTTCCAAATATCATCAGATATTATTTGTGGTGGACTCTGTAGAATGATAGAATCATTTAGGTTGGAAAAGACCTTTAAGATCATCAAATCCAACCATTAAACTTTGGCATCATGCAAAACTTCATCAGACCTGACTTTCGATTAAGACTCAAAGCTCTTAAGAGGTGGAGCTATTATGCTCAGAACTATCCTGCCCTAGAATTTTTACGGACAGCTCTCTTCTGCATTGCTCTCCGCTCCTTTCTGCGCTGAGAGTGGAAACTATAATGGCTAGATACAAGTTCAGTGTTTGGACCCAGTTCTTTTGAATTTGAACTTCTGAAACTGGTTTTTAATAGATGGAGGTACTTTCCAGTTCCAAGGAGGAGAATATGCTTCTGGGTTTCTTAAACTTTGATTTTTACCTAACAACCTGTTTTGAAAATGGAGTAGGAATTGAAATATAAATAAAGGCAACCAGTGTTCTTTTATGGAGGTCGTGTATTTGGGTAGCTTGACAGAAGTTGTAAGGTGTGACTATATACCTACCTAAAGGTTAATTCCTTGCTGCTTGAAAAATCCCTTTGGCAGCTGAATGAATGCTCATGGGATTTTTGTGTCTTTTTTCTTCCTGAAATGAAACTGAATTACTAAAAAATTCATTACTCATAGTTGAGAGGGCCCACTGAAGACCAAAATTATGTGAATATTTAAGGTTTTAGGAGCAGGAAAGTGTTCACAGAGCTGCTGTGTGGAGTTGAGGGAAGATCCAGTAGCACTCCCAGTTTAAGCAGAGAGAATTCTTTCCAAGGGCTTCCTTAGCAGAGGCTGAGCCCCGAGTTAAGTGTGACTGCTGGACCATGCTTCTACAAGATTCTGATGGATGCATATCCTGGCCCAAGGGGTAGTTTTGTGGGAATCAGGAGCTAATCCATCTATGGCATTTTCTCTCTACCTGAATTAACATGTTTTGTTCTCTTTTACTTCTAATTCTGCTATGGAGAAAAGACCCTGCATAGGGAACCAGTGCTGAGAGACCCTGGGTGCACTTGCACTTTTTCTTGATGCTCGGAGACTGTTCTATTGGAGGCAAAAAAAGTGCTTGAGAAAGAAGGTTTTTTCAGCATGCTTTCTATATAGCTTATTATAGCTATGTCTTCCATGGCTTATTTTGAAGGGAAGAAAAGGCTTACAAGACACTGGTGATTATTCTACCCCTGAGACATGGGGAGGGTGGTTGTGTGAACTCTCACAAAACCCTAAAAACAGCAGAAAATTCACTGTCTCACGTAGTTGAAATTGTGTGAGCAGAAATTTACCTTCCATGTCTGAAGAGCTGACTCTTCAGTCTAGAATGCCGATGCTCTCCTGCCTTTCTAATCATGTCTCTTGTTTTTCTTACTGACTTCCACTTTATAACAGCAGTCTTTTGCTGAACAATCCCCCTTATTCCTTCAGTTTTCATCATATTTTAATTTCCACTCCACCGCTTATGACATCTTGATTTTTATTTATTGTAAGACTTGCTTTTAAACTATTCCTCCAGTGGCTCCTTAAAACAGCCTACAGACATTCTAAAAAGAATCATTTAAAAAAAGCTGTAGCATAATGCTTACTTACCCTCCCCCAAAGAAAAAACCTTTAGAAAATTTTATCTTGTCAAGTGTATTAATTTGCTATGCTTTTTGTGCTCGGTGGGCTTGACTTGTCAAGCATTTGATGACCTATTGATGTGAAGACGTGCTATATTCAGGACTTGGTGAACTGATTTCTGGTCAGTAAATGTACTGATTAGTGTAATTATATACTAATATTCAGACTGTCACAAGGCGTAGTACATTTTTCCTGGCTTAGACTTGCTGGAGAAGCGATGTTTGTAGTTAAAAAATGGAGGCTGTGCTACCTTGTTCTCAAACGGCTATTGCTGTACCTGCTTATGAACTCAGTGAAAGGTGAATTAATTTAAAGTATTAATCCTGGCAGACTTCACAGGAACAAATTAACCATCCCCTGAAACTTGTATGGATTTGTCTATCTTGAACGACCATGATCACAAATGAGAGATGTGACGAGAAAGTTAGCAATAACCTTTTCAGATGTGGTGTTTGTGTGCTGAAACCCGGCAAGCTGGCAGGACTAGAAATAGCTTCGCAGATGGTGCTTGGCACGGTACCCAGCAGCTCTCCGCTCGCGCGCTCCCCACCCTGCCTGTCAGTCGCGGTACCCAATGGCTGCTTAGAGATGGGGAAACGGCAAGTACGAATTCAGCTCACAGGAGGCTGCGAGGTCAGACGTCAGTATTGCACTACGCATGGCTGAGTCAGTGACTGTGAGAAATTGAATTGAATTAGTATCTAGAGGGGTTTGCGTCTTTGAACACTTAATGGACTGTATAGCTACAATCTCTTATCCTTGAGGGGAAGATGATGGAGGAAAAAGTAAGGCTCGCTGATGGTGCAGTGAACTACTGAAGAAATGATGGAAATATCAAATATGCTGAACTTAACAAGTAATGCCAAAGGATGCTGATCTGGCTTTCAAAGCTGCCTTCTTGGAAGGAACAGAATTCCTTTGTGCTCTGATTTCAAAATTATTTCCATGCTTTTGTGTTTCCTCCCTGATAGATACAAGAGGAAGGTGCGTATCCGTTAACAGGAATAATCTGTGGGCATTATTCAGAAGAATGAGGAAAAGGAAGAGTACTGTCCTTTGTGTGCACTGGTCAATTGAAATGTCTGCTGACAAAGAACAGAATTCAGGGGGAGGAAGAGGGGCATTGTCATTGTGCAAGTCCTAGCAATATGAGCAGAACAGATTTCTTTTCTTCTAAAGCCTTATAGCAATATATCTGTAATTTGGCATATAGATAAAGCTCTATATCCCTGTTCTACAAGTCTTGATTATGTGAATCATCCTAGGAAAGTTTATATTTTCAGAAGAGTTAGTTAATGCAAGTTTTAGAAGATAAAGGGAGGGGGGAAAAAAAGGGTAAAAATCTTGGCTAATATTCCACTGATGCATCCTTTTCATTTAGATAAGGTTTTGGGGGTAATAAGTATATTGGTTTAGCACCATAATTCTGTGTAGACAAGAGCCGGGTTTATAAAAAAAGTATGTTTATTGGCAATATTCAGTAGGATGCATATGAAGTTTTTGTATTGGAATAATGCTAATTGTTTTGGCAGTAGAATTAATTCAGTTTAATGACTTATTTTAATCATTAGTAATATATTCAGAGCAATATGTTGTTATGTATAAAGACAAACTGAAGCTCTCCTTCCACAGATGACTCCAAAACATCATTAAATTGAAGAGCATTTACATTTTTTTAAAAACTGCTCTTCCCTTACTGCAAAAATATGAAGCATACTAGTATTACTGACAAGTGTGCTATTTTGATGGTATTCTTTTGTCCTTTATATCATCTTAAATAGGTTTGCTTAAATAAAGCCTTGAGCTTATTTGGTTTCCTTTGTGAGACAGCTGCTTTTAAAGAAAATGCCTCTTTCCTTTCAAAGGCAGAGCTTCCTTGATCCCTGACAGGGGGGAAAATAAATTCTCTCACTGACTTAAAATTTATAAATGGGTGCAGTGCTAGTGTCCCAGTGTTCCTTGGGAGCCAGGAAAAACTGTATATTGAATTTGTGGAGATAGTCTAAACATACAAATATTCACAGGATTGGTGTGTCATGTCATGTTGTTGTGGTGTTGTCTGGCGTCCCACCCCGCCCCCAGTAGGAAAATAATTGATAAAGCAAGACTCTCTTACCTTCCTTTCATGAACTTTTGGGTACCAGATGGTCTACATAAATGGGGCTTTTTCCAGCTTTTAGTGAATGAGGAAATGAGGTTGTGGGTTTAAAATGTTGTTTGGTTTGGGTTTTTTTTGTTTGGTTTTTGTTTTTTTTGTCTTACAGTTTTAAATTAAATGCAATATGTTACTAAGCAAGCAGGGGGAAATTTTGCTTATAGGCTGGTGGTGTGCCTCAGTCATTGCCCATGGCTTCCACAGGACAGAGCACAGCTGGTAGTCATAGGCTGGGAAATTAATTGAAAGTTGACATTGCAAATACTTCTTTTCAGAGTGAAATAGATATCTGAAACCATAATGACTTTTGTGGAGGCTTGAAGTAATGCACTCTGCAGACCACCGTTGACTGTTGTAGGCTGAAGTTACAAATTAATATAGCATGGCAGCCAGGTGCCACATGGGACCAGCGGCTTCCTGGCACTTCTAATTATCAGCAGTTCACTGCTGTTTAAGAGGCACTGGTGTTCTATCTGGTCTGCATAATGTTTCTGTGAAACACAATACTTCCTAACAGTTTGCCTGTTCTTGCAAATGGGGCAGCTCTGCTTTTGTTGGTCACTTTTCCATCAGTGTAGGTAGGTAGCTGCGTCGACACAATTGTGGAACTTCGTAGTAAATGCCAGTTGGGCTTACCTGCATCACTGGGGACAGGTTTGTAGTTGAAGTTCCATTTTCTACAAACGTTAGGACTTCTTGAACAAAATGCACTGCCAAGTCTTAGTTAGCAACTTAAGAAATCAGTATTTTAAAACTATGGAGAGAGAGAGTGAATATTTTGGTCTTAGTAATGCATGAAATAAAGTAACTCCTGACAAGTTTTGCATTGGTGGTATGGAGTGAAGGGGTTTTGCATTTCCCTGCAGAAACAATCTTCTGTCCCCAACAGCTTTGTTGGGGGGGGAAATGATATTATTAAGTCATTCTATCAAAAAACCAGAAATTATTTGGTAGTTCTGATGTCTTCATTTTTTTGAACACTTGCCACTTCTGCTAAAGCCTCTTTACTGGAAAATATGAGCCACAGGTCTTCTTTCATATGTGCTGGCCACAGATATAGCTCCTTTTTCAGACTAATTGATAGAGTAGCTCAGTGACATGATTTTCCTAGTCAAATACTGCAGGGTAAAGCCAGTGACTGTCTCTTCTGACAAGCTGGATTCCACCTCTTTATTTTGTCTTTGTTCAGACTTAAACTCATTTCAGTTGTCCTATTTATTGTAGACCAAAGTTGTATTTCAGTGGTAGTATTTATCTGACTACACATGCTGCCAAACAAATGGAACTTCAGATTTTGTCAGGTATATATGCAACAGATCAAATAAATAATTTATTAATTTTTTTGTGTGTGTACTGTGACTCAACAGTGATGCGATTTAAGATTGACATTTTAGATGGCTGTTATTAAAATGAGTGAAGATTCATGATTCAGATGGTGCTGTCCTCAAGCCAAACTACTTGAATTCTCAGAAATCCTTCTGTTTTGGCTTGCAACTTGCATCTTCTGGCTAACAGATAATGTGCCACTCTCACAGTTAGCATTAATCTGTACACTTAAAGGGAGGAAAGTACAACATAGAAGCAGAGCAAATGAATGGTGCGGCCAGCTGCAATTTGAACAGCTCTTTGAAATTATTTACTAATCTATCTGTTTCGGAAGCAGGTGATTTAATATTTAAGGATCCTGTCCTCCTTCAGCTGGCAGCCTCTGCCTCTTCTGTAGTGCAGTGTGCTGCATTGATGGTTCATGTGTCCGTGCTCCGAAGGGATGGACGTGGCTGGCAGCAGGAGGCACGTTAATCTGCTCACGCTGCCCCTCTCCTCCCGGGCTTGCTGGCTGTTCGTACCAAGGCAGAAGTAGCCCCAGTTCCGATACTGGGAAGGTATAGCTGAAACAGTCATGCCTGGCATGTTTAGTCCTTAATTGAGATGTGACTAAGGAGGAAGTATGATGCCAGCTGAGTCAGTGTTACTTCCTGTAGCACCTGTTTTTCTCAGCTCCTGTAAAGAGATTATTAACTAGGGCTTGCCCTACTTCAGTATGAACTCTGAATCACTGCTTAGAGGGTAATGAATGTGGCTGTAGATAGTTTTCCGGATTAAGAATCGCATTTTAATTGCCTTCTCTGTTAAAGGGTAATTCATGTCTGCTCTGCCAAAATGCGTGATAAGCCTGCATGTCCTTACAGTGGTTCAGTTTCATTTTCTAGTGTGTTTCCCTTATTTGAAGCAACTAGAGTGCTTTAGCTATTGAGAAATACTGAATCATACATTTTGATACTGTAAAATGTGGCACCTGTAAAACTCTGATCCTAGCCCAGATAATATTTCTAACAACGCTGTGAGAAATCAAAGTGCTGCTTTAACAAAGGCTTGGTCACATGTGGCTTTATTAGGATTTGCTGAGATACTTTGTCACAGGATTGCTATGTATGTGTTTTGAGTACTCCTCACACCCCTCCTCCCCCCTCACTCCCTCCGTTGTGTGGTAGTTGGTTATACCATGATGTGCAAATATAAACCCTTTAGTGGCCGATGAGATACAGAGGTTCTTTTTTTTTTTTAAAAAAAAAGGTGACCATTTCTTGGGAAGTTTAGCTGTAGTAGTAATGAATATCATCCTGTCTAAACAGGGGTCAGACTTTGGTTTCAAGTTAAATTTTAATTATAGGCTGACATCCACACTTCTGATAATTTGTGGGCATATTTTTTACCTGTTAAAATGGATATATTTTCTGTACATATATATATGGAGGAAAAGGTGCAAGGGTTTTCTTAAATAGTTGATGTTCTTGAAAGGGAGGCTTGCAGATCTCATTCTTGCAAGCTTTTGTACGTTTCACTTTCATAGTACAGAATTTACCTTTCTCTAACAGAGAAGTAAAACAAGGAAGGAGACACGTTAGCCATGCTGAAATGCTATGTATCTTAATATGTTCAGAATTGCATTGGAAGTCCTGAGGAAAATTCTGTTTCCTTTTAATGAAAACGGTTGGATCATCTTTATTCTTGGACTGTAAATCTGAGCATTTCCAGCCATAAGCAAGGCTTGCAGTTCTTTTATCTTATTCAATAGACCTTTGGCTGACTTCACATCCTAAAGATGCATGTCTTCTTGCAGCATATTTTAAACTTGGCAGGAAACAATATTGCAGTAGATTCTCTCTGCACCAAGCTTCTGCTTTATTGGATACGAGATCCTTCCCTCATTCAAATGGAGTGGGGAGAAGCTTGTGTTCCTTAGCCGAGAGGTATCTTTCTTATTCTTTGCATTGTGCTAATACTAATTTTGTGCCACTGTAAACTGCGTAAGATCTATCGTAGCCTTTTTGTTCTGATTTAAGCTCCTCTTCTTATTGGTCGCAGAAACCTGAAGCTGAAACGTGTCATGCTAGATGTTCACTTTTTTTAATAGTCTTGAATTTTTTTTTGTCATTACCTCTAAGCAACTTAAAAAGACAACATTCTGCTTAACTTGCTTGTACAGTTCATGCTTTTAAAATTTGCTTTTCTTAGCTAGGTCATTATTCCTACCTTTTTGTGTTCTTGAATCCTACAGCATTCCTAGCAGTCATATTTGAGGTCTCTTGGTAAAAGCTGTGGGATTTGTAGGCTGCTAGCAAGTGGGGCATTGAGGCTCCTGTGGGAAATTATGACCCTTCTTTGTCTGTCAGACCTCGTAGCCGTGCAGACGTCTGTCTCGGTTATCCAGTACCTGAGGCTTTTGGAAAGTTTCCCTCAGTTAAACTGGTAAATAAGGAGTGTTGTCATGCCCATGCTTGAAAGGCAAATAGCAAAGAAACTGATTTAGGAATTCCAGTGGGGTGCAAGGACGCAGACGTGTCTGTGCTGTCCTGATAGAAAGATTTCTGGTTTACATAGTACAAGTAAAAGGCACAAGCATTTTTGGTAAAATGCAACAGTAGCTGTTGCGAGTTGATGTTTAATTTTTAGATAGTTTCTGAGAGTACTGGATTTTGAAATTGACTGGTTTTTGTTGGTAGGTTTAATAATTAATTGCAAAATCAGTATCCTAAGGAACGTAACACAATTTGATCACAGTCTAAAAAAAATGGAACTGTTGCATTAAAATTTTCTAGTTTAGAACAAATGTCCTACTTGTTACTGACAGCACTGTAGGTCTTGGCTTTAATAATATAGTTCATTTGTTTGCTGTCTGGGTTGTGGTGGTTCACTATTGTTCCTTCTAATAGTAACTGAAAATTTAAAAAAGAATGTGCAGAAATAAACCCTTGGCTGGTGTGGCTTGATGTATCAACTAGTTTAAGGCTGACCACCTTTGTAACGGGCAAGTTAGAAAAAAAGTGAAGTCAGTACTAAAAACCTGTGCTCTGAGAAGGGTTTTCCAAAACAGGTTTCATTGGAAAAAATGACCCCTAACTTCTAATTTCATGGTTTGATTAGAACATTTAATTTAACAGTAAGAATCAAAATGAAATCCTCAGTTGTATTTGATTTACCTGTTATGGAAGGGATTTCTGTGAATACAGGTTCACAGGCAGGCTCAACTGATCAGGCAGTGTCTCTGTAGATCACACAGCGATAAACAGGTAATTCTTGCTGTCTACTTCATGTTCCAAATCGTTGTTCATGTTTGTAACTAAACATGAGTACAACAAAGAAAATGGAGGTGGATAATATTAATCCTCAAAACATGTACATGGAGTGTGAATGCCTTTAAAATGTAAATGTATAATGTTTCTGTAATTTTGAAATGCTGAATGTTTCCCTTATATCTGTTTTCAGCACCTCATCTCGTATTGCTAAAGGAATAGACTACACAAAAATGAGCTTTCATGGTGCAAGTGGTGGACATGAGAGATCAAGGGACAGACGCAGATCAAGTGACAGATCTCGTGACTCATCCCATGAAAGAGCAGAATCTCAGCTCACTCCGTGCATCAGGAATATTACTTCACCAACAAGACAGTATCATTCTGGTGTGTTCAGATTGATAGTTTTTCAGGATGAAAATTCTTAAACTTAATTACTATTTTGTTAAAAACACACAATAAAAAGCATTATTTATTGATGCCACAACATACGGATTTCTTACATGTGCTATGGGCTGGTAGTATGGTTTTTTTGATACTCTCTCTTCAGTCTGTAGTACGTATTCCTACATAATGCTCTTATTTAGTTCAAATCACAAGAACAGTCTAATTTTTCTAAGATGATAATTGACTAAACACTTCCCCTTTACTTGGTAGGGTTTAGGTATTTAGAAGTATAGGAAACACTTCTCTTTTTTTTTTTTTTTACGCGACAAAACTTGGTTTGTTTCTTTGAACTACAGCACTAAACACAGTGTGATGCATAGCTTCTATATTATGTTGAGTTGCTTTTTCAGCACTAGAATGCTAAATTTTTCTTGTCAAGGCTTTGGGGAGACGACGTGGCTTTGATGTCTAAGTGGTAGAAACTTCAGGATCTCCTATATGGACAGTTATTTTTGAAGGTTTCTTTAACTAGAATAGATTTAATTGAAAAAATTTGTACTTAACTTACCAAGTTGCCATGTTTTGTGCCTGGAAAGACATAAACTGCATAGAGCTCATGTAAATCTGTAATTTCATTTCCTGTTTTTTCTCCTACTGTGTCCCCACTTAAGATCGAGAAAAGGATCACAGTTCATCTCGACCAAGCAGCCCTCGTCCTCAGAAGACTTCCCCTAACGGTTCCGTTGTTAGCATGGGGAACAGCAGCAGAAACAGTAGCCAGTCAAGTTCAGATGGGAGCTGCAAGGCTGGTGGGGAAATGGTATTTGTATATGAAAATGGAAAAGAGGGAGCTCGGAATGTAAGAACCTCTGAACGAGTAACGCTTATAGTGGACAACACCAGATTTGTTGTAGATCCTTCTATCTTTACCGCACAACCTAATACAATGTTGGGCAGGTTTGTATCTTTTTTTTTTTTCCCCTTAATCTCTTAACTATAGAAGAGCTGTAAATGCTTTGTAGATATTAAAACTGTTTAAATAGCTGTTGAACTCATATTGCTACAGCTGATCAGCTAATGTTTAGTATTATCAGTTTGCAAGGTCTTTAAGTAAAAATCAGATGTAAGTTCTCCTCTGTATTTGGCAGACATGCCAATAGATGTCTATTACCTAGAGACGAAAGAGTTCCTAAGTAAATTAACATGTTGTGATGTACTCATTTTCTTCTGTCTTGCTGGGTGTTGCTTTTGCATTCAGTCTGCCTCATTCCATCTCTTGTTTTTAAAGCTAGTTGCTTCATAAAACAAAGTAGTGAGTATAGATGGTCTGTTTCAAAGTAGCAAGGAGGAAAACCTTGAAGAAATTTTATTTTGCTTCGTGGGCCTACACTGACAACATTCAAGCTCAGCACATCTATCTTCTGAAATGGTTTTTGGACAGGGGAATGTCAAATAGATAGTCAGTATAACAGGTGAGAGCCTCTCAGCAAAGAGACCTAACACTCAAAATGGTCAATAGTTGAACGAAAGTCCACAATATGTGTGTAATATTTCCTGTAGAAACTATAATGAGCAACATATTTAACATGTTTGCTTGGTGGGAAAAGATTCTATACTTCACTTGCTCAAATACTGGCTGGTTTTGCATTGTGCAAACGTAGAGAGCGTCGCTTACAAACTTGTGGCAAGAAAGAAATGAAGGTTTTTGTCTGTCACTTTGGATTTGGCTTTTTTATTAAAATGTAGCTGTTTATCAGCCCATTAGGATATAATCATATTTTAAAAATGTATGTAACTAGAAGATCTTTAAGGTCCCTTCCAACCTAAACCATTCTATGATTTTCCAAGGTACAGGTAATAAATATGATTAAACAATTTCTGCTTTGTTTAAATCATGACTGCGTGGGATAAATAGTACCTTGGTTACCTATTTTGTGAGGAGTCAAGGGGAAGAGTTACAGAGACAGCAAAAAATGCTTCTCTGTGTAAACAGTAAAGGGAAATAAATAGCAGTAATCGTTAAAAGAACTAAATCATTGATGTAAGGCATTTGTATATGTGTAATACATGTATACATGTGAAGATCCAGACTAACAAACTGGGGGTGTATCAGTGTGAAGTTACGTGCTGAAATACTTTCCCTTTTCATGAGGGAGTAAGTGGTGCTGGCTGTTGCACTAGATTTTTTTTGTGTGTGTGTGTGTTGCTGAGTTATTCTCCCTTTGGGACTGGTTCAAGGAACAAGCTTATTTTATCTCATGCTAATTCAAAAGTAGGTTAATAAAAATATGGAAATAGTGCTCTAAAATGCAAGTTAGTTATAAACCCACTTTCCCCCAATGTCAGTTCACAGGACACTGAACAGGAACAGCTTAGACAGTATGTTCTGGGAGGTAAAACTAACCAATAAGCATGTATTATTTACCTTTAGCCTTTTTCGTAAATATTGTTTCTTGTCTTGAAGAGTGGTCAGAAAACACATGTCAAATCATTAAGTGAAAAAAGTTTACTTCATTCTCCATTATAAATGCGTACAGTACACCAACTATTTCTTTGGGTTGTGTGTATGAAAGCAAAGCTTTGCCATTGGGGTATATTTGTAAATAAAACAAAGAGTAGATGGCAATACTTTTTTAAGCATAGTTTATAATTCTCTATCATAGGTGTGTTTTAAAAAGTCAGCTTTTTTCCCTGGTGATCTAATGGGTTACTGTAGATACTGTTTGGGACTTGTAGTTTTTTCCTTAGTCCATCTTGCCTTGCATCCTAGCAGGGAGAAATATGCTGTATATGGTACCCTTAAGTATGGATGTCTTCTATCAGAATGTTATTTTAACTTTTGAATTAACTAAATCTTTTACATGAAATTGAGGTGAGTTGCATGTACTTAAACACTAAGTTCTGTTTCTTAAACTAGTTCGAATGTCTAAATAATGAGAATTCCACAACAAAACCTGTTCTTCTGCTACATCACCCCACAAATGTCGAAGAAGGCTTGTTTTGGGTTCCCCCCACCTTTGGCACTGGCAGGAAATGGCCTGGTCTGACTTTTGTTTTGGTCAAAGGATATTGGCAAGTTAAGACTGAAGAATAAAACCGGACTTTCCTGAGTTACACTACCCGCTTTCTATTTTCTAGTAGTCATGCTAAACATAAACTAAACTGAACGGTGTACCTACATAAGAGATAAAATTGGCTGTTTTTTCCCTGCCATTTCAGTACAATTTTTCATGTTACTTTTCAGATTTAAAAAAAAAAAAAAATCATAGTAAGGAATTCTAACCAAATTACTTTTATTCTTGAGCAGGATGTTTGGATCAGGCAGAGAACATAACTTTACACGTCCTAATGAAAAAGGAGAGTATGAAGTTGCTGAAGGAATTGGTTCCACTGTGTTTCGTGCTATTCTGGTGAGTTTTCAGGGGCAGTTACTGTTAGGACAAGCACTATGAGTATTAAGAGGCATAACTTACTCATTTTGCCTTACTTGCGTATCTGGACTCTGTGGATGGAATAAATACTATTGTTCTTGTATTGTTCTTTAGAGGGGGAAAAATGCTTGATAGGAAAATACCCCTAGGTTTCTAGACATGTGCATGTGACAGTCCAGGAGAGAGAAAGCGTGCATGAAATAAACCAAAAAAAATACTGCCTGCCAGAAATTTGTTCACCTTCTCCTATGCATCTAGTTCACCTAGTTCAGATATATTCAGCCCTTCTTGTGCTGAAATTAGATGCAGTAGAGTGCTGGAAATTAACTTACTGCAGGTAAGAGGAGATAAGCAAACTTCAGTTTGAGAAGAAAATGGCCCCTTATGTATTTCATATCTACACAACAAAGCAGAGCTGCCATACGGCGTTGTCAGCAGAATCAGAATAGCAAAAGCTGAGTGAAGTATAGATAAAAGACAGTACACATGCACTAAAATGATCAGTATTAATAGCTGTTACTTAAATAACAACTTTAACCAGAGCTCACTGCTCTGGAAGCAGCTCAGAAAATTGATAAATTTGAGGATAATAAAATTCACAAAGTTTAACATATGTTGCTCTTCTATATTTTAGGGGGTTTGCTTGTGGAGAAAGCATCATAAATGAAATGATAAGATGTTTCTGTCAGTGAATGTTGAAGTGCATTGTGTTTTGTTTGCTGCATTACTGTAGGATTACTACAAGACTGGAGTGATACGCTGTCCTGATGGGATATCTATTCCTGAATTGAGAGAAGCGTGTGACTATCTCTGTATCTCTTTTGAGTATAGTACTATTAAATGCAGAGATCTCAGTAAGTACAGAACTTATTAAAATAATTAGAATTATACAAGACTAATTTAAGTAAATATATAGGGATTGGTTAATTCCAAATTGTATCCTTTATTGAAGTAAGGACCGTGGCTGACAGTACATGAGCAAAATCCTTCCTTTTTTATCTCTTAGTAATAAAGCTCCAAAGACAATGGATGCACACCTTTTGAAAAATAGTGTTTCTGATATTTCAGTATCTGATGTTCCGATATTTTTCTGCTGTGATCAGCTCTGTGGAATACCTAAACTCTGTTTATGCATTTGTAGTACAGATACGGTAACGTTAAGTGGTGTTGTCTTTGAAGAGGATAGGGAGGATAATTTATCCAACTCCTTGCTTAAGAGAATTAAGTTGTGCTGCTAGCAAAAGTAGCACAGCTTTGCTGGCGGTGCAAGGTGCATCGCAGTTCCCAGAGTGTAGCGTCTCTTCAGCTCGTTCCTTTCCTGAGTGCAGCCAAAGTTTTGGCCTATGTTTAAATAACCTGGCCCGTGTCTTTGGTTCCTTTGATCTCATGGTGTTTGTGCAGTGCAGGGCCTGGCGCGGGCCAAGCTGTGGCATTTCAGCTGTGAGATCTGTGTGGGGCACCTGTGCCTTCACCAGCAGTGCTCGACCTCACTGTGTGTCTCCTGCTGAGTCACACTCTCGGAGGACTTTGTCCTTAGCAGAAGGATTTAGCAGCTCATGCTGTGAGGGTTTTGATAGGCTTTGTTTTTAAGCTCCTGCTTATGGAAAGTGGGTTGCATACTCTACTCTTTCAGCAACTGGCTTAAATAATGTTTCTTTTAGGAAACCCGAGAGGAGCCTTACGCACAATTACCAAATGTTTAATGGTAGTAAAACATGAAGGAGGTCTCCTCAAAGTCACTCCGCTGTCTGCCCAACATAATGTTAGTGTCTGCAGGACAGTTTGAACTTCTGGTGTGGCTTCTGGTAAACATTTGAAAAAGTTCTGATCCTTATACAAACTAATAGACTAAGTGTCTTGACAGCTGTCTGTAGTAAATACTACAAAATAAACAGAACTGCTGTGTTTTTTATTCCTGCCTTCATTTCTTTACCAAGCTTTCAAATGTGCCTATGCTTA
The DNA here is from genome assembly GCA_008921705.1 of Burhinus oedicnemus. NCBI lineage: Eukaryota > Metazoa > Chordata > Aves > Charadriiformes > Burhinidae > Burhinus > Burhinus oedicnemus. The sequence goes on along the minus strand of VFFE01008536.1, from coordinate 677,628 downwards.
AAATTTTCTTGCAGGTGCTCTCATGCATGAATTGTCAAATGATGGTGCTCGCAAACAATTTGAGTTTTATCTAGAAGAAATGATTCTCCCATTAATGGTAGCCAGTGCCCAAAGTGGTGAGAGGGAGTGCCACATTGTTGTGCTGACAGATGATGATGTTGTTGACTGGGATGAAGAGTATCCTCCACAAATGGGAGAGGAGTATTCACAAAGTAAGTTTTTTTTCATTGTTTCCACCAAGCGACACTATGGTAGAGGGAGCAGTAAATGTGCTGACTTAACTCTTGTACATAAGCACTGTTGGTAAAGTCTCTACAACATCCCTAATGCCTCACAAAAACTTAGTTTTGGTAGTTCTGCTTAATATTTTGCTTCACAGAAGCGTATGTTGTGTGTCATGTTTAATTCTAATGAAAAAGAGAAACTAATTTTTAAGATATTGTCAGTCAAGGGGGAAGGAAATACTTTTTCAGAAAGAGCTTGATGAGAAAATGGATAGGAGTCATGTTTACTGTAGGAGGACAACTAGAGGGGGTTTTTTTTGGGGGGAAAAAAAGTGCTAGTATTTTAGAAGTATAACAGTTTGATGTATAAATTGAGTTAAAGCACCTGTGAATGGAGTGCCCTTCCCTGCATCAGTGGCATCCTTGTAGCTGCAAATGTTGCTTAAGTGTGAAAACTTGAAATTCAGGGGTTTATGGGGGGATGTAGGAGCTTCAGATACTCTTTGTACTCCAGTAGTATAAAATCTTCTTCTTAGAAGGCTCTTCAAAGTATTACAGTTTTGCTTTGTTTTGTTTTGGTTTTTTAATTAAAAAAAAAAAAACTGAACAAAAAACCACCAGCAGAATTAAAAAAAACCTTACATTTTTGGAGGATGCAAACCTGTGGCTCTTTCTAAACAAGGGAGGGTTGGTGTGAATATAGATCAGATGTGGCTGTTCTAATGTAGCAAAACAGTTGGCTCCAGTTTCTAGGACCTTTTATGTCTCAAAGATGTCAATTAAAAATCCTCCTACCTAATTAGTTAGGCACACACTTGCCTTTTACATTTATACTTTTCATAAACAGTTGATTTGGATCTGTGCAGCTGCACACGATTGATGGCCCTGGTCCCTTCTTTTAATGTGTAATAATTGAAATTTCAAAGGTGTCCCTCTTGTTCTGCTTCATGAGTCTGGGTTTTCTGAAATTGATTTGCAGATCGCTCTTACATAATGGCAATCAGCCTGGAAAGATTTTTTGGTGTTTTTTTTGTAATGTCTGCAACAATTCCATCAAAAAGGGAAAAAAATTGAGATGTCTTTTTTGTGGAGGTGGAGTTGGGAGTATATAATGTGGTTTGCTCTGTGAATTGTCCTATTGCATTCCTAAATTCAAAAAAAAAAAAACCCTAAGTGTATAAAACAGACCAAATTGATAGGGAAAATAACATGTGCAACCAACCCATTTTACAGTGTGTTCAGCCGTTTTTCTCACATTTCTGTGTTGGATATTTTGAGAAGTTCTTGAGTCTCTTCCTCTGTTCTGAAATAGAAATACTAGAGTAAAGCAAAACAGTGAAAAACATAAATCTTTGTGTTTTAAGACTAGAAGTTTAATCTTTGAATACGGTTTTTCCTCATTAAAATGTATTTTTAGTTATTTACAGCACAAAGTTGTATAGATTCTTCAAATACATTGAGAATCGAGATGTGGCCAAATCAGTTCTGAAGGAAAGGGGGCTCAAGAAGATCCGACTGGGCATTGAAGGTAAGAGAAGAATTGCGAACTCTTGGGGGAGAAGAGGTCTGCTGCACTTCTCTGCTCTATGATCATCTCTGCAGCTGAAGAAGTAAGGGTTGGTATTGTCTTTCATGTTGAGGTTAGATGAGAAAACAGCCAGAGGGGGAGCGGCACCCAGTGAACAACTGGTCCAGCTAGAACACCTGGTTACAGGCTCATGACTGCTCTACAAGCTGTATCTAGCTGCTAGAAGAGTAACTTTGGTAGTTTCTACTGACTTACGACTTGCATCTCATGCCGTTTGCGCTTTAATTTTCATGCAAGATCTTCCCTGTACTTTGTCTGAAGTAATGATGCATTTTTACAGCTTTGTATATTCTGTTCTTGGTGTCCTTTTCAGGGCTTGAAATGAAAAATTTTGTGTTAAGTGGCAGGGAGATATTTTCTTTCAGGAAATGAAAAACTATCAAATGGAGCATTGAAGCGCAAAGAAATACTAATCTGAAACAAACATCTTGTAAGTTAGGAGGCTGATCTGTAAAACCTCAGCTCTGGCTTTGCAAAAGACAACTATATTAAGTAGTCTTAGATTTTCATCATGAATGTAACAACTGGATTTCTTTGCATTTCACTTTCCTTCTGATTGTTGACCCAAATATTTAAAAATCCAGCCTTTGTAATTTGCAGGATTTCTGTCATTCACTCACCAAGTTGTCATAGTTACATTTGTAATTTGCCAACCAAACCCCCATGCTTTTAACTGCTTGTGATCTCTAAAATATGTAAATAAGTTCAGCTGAACAAGGTGTGAGCCTTCAGACTGATGTGCCGTTCAACTAAACAAGAACTGGTTTTGTCTGTAACGCTGGCTAGTAGCAGATCATTTCTGCTGGCATTTCTTGTTTTGGACAGAGAACAACTGTTTAACTAAACTTTAATGCTAGTGCCCCATAATAATATGTAACTTTCTAGTAATGAAAATTACTGCCTAGGCAGAGGGGAGAGATGACTCGAACACAGCATAACCAGAATTGGTAATTGGTCTAAACCGATGTATTTGCATCATTTGGAGGAGCTGGGAGGAATGCGCTAGGATTCCACTTGGGAAATTAAACCACAGATCAGAGTGATGCTGTTCTCTACTTTGGAGATCTCGTGTCCAGCTTTCCAGGTCACGGTGTTTTAGAAAGAGCCAGCTGCTTTTGGCTTGAGGAAGGAGCAACTAGCTTTGCCTGCGAAGTTTGGAAGAGTTGTCTGGTGGCAATATATTCATTATCAATGGCACTGTAGCCTCTTTCCTTACAATTTGGTTGGCAGTTAAACTGCTGATTGTGTTCTCTTTGCACAGATAACGTTAAGAACAAGATGATGGCAACTGTTTCCATTCAGGATGTTGATGGTGACAACTGCTAATCTTCACTATGCTTCCACATTCTTTTTTGTAAAAGAAAACCCTGAACTAAACAGTACAGGAAAAGTTAACTGCTGCTGTACTCTGTTTCTTAGGTTACCCTACATACAAAGAGAAAGTCAAAAAGCGGCCGGGCGGAAGACCAGAGGTGATTTACAACTATGTCCAAAGACCATTTATTCGGATGTCGTGGGAGAAGGAGGAAGGAAAAAGTCGGCATGTTGACTTTCAGTGCGTGAAAAGCAAATCTATTACAAATTTAGCGGCGGCAGCAGCAGATATACCCCAGGACCAGCTTGTGGTAATGCATCCTACCCCCCAAGTAGATGAGCTGGATATTCTGCCCATTCATCCTCCACCTAGTAACAGTGAGATGGATACCGAGGGGCAAAACCCACCGCTCTGATCTGGGCTCTTACTAAAACAAAAGCATGCTACTTTAAAGTGACTCTGTACTCAACTCATACTACACACTGCAAGTCCAGTTTTTTCCCATTGTGTAACAGTGTTTAGGATATTGCAGTACGGACCTTTGAAAAGACCAAAGGGAGTACCTGGTTGTTTTTGAGAGTACAGATCAAACATCCTGGGGTTACAGTTACATACATGTACGTGTTTACCGGTAGGTTTGTGACATTGGTGATTTGTATGCTGGACTGTCCTCACTCTTCAGCCCATCAAAACCAGTGGGATGCTGGTGGCTAGTGTACATCAGTATTGTTACACAGGGGTTAGAATGCAGAATTGGAATTGATAGTAGCACTTTATAAATGGTTGATAAATGGAATTTGAAGCCATTTTTTTGTAAATGTATTGCACAATACTAACAAAGTGCTTCTATCAAAAGTATTAACTGTAAATAGTTTTGCTCTGAATAGACTGACCCTTTTAAAGTTACTGTATATGGTTGAGCACAAAACTACTTACTATTGGGTTTTTGGATTGAGGACATGATTCAATTACCCATGTAACATCTTGTTAAATTTGAAGTTCTTTAGTGAATTTTTTCACTTGTTTGCAGCGTGAGCCATGTTCAAAACTTGTGAACAATGAATAGGGGCTTTATCTTAAATTTTGCCTTACCTTGATCTGTTCACAAATATTTATTTAATACATTTTTCATAAGTGTCATGGAATAGGAAAATGCAAATGGTTCATTCTTCATTTATTAACGATTGTAAACAAGTTTTTCATGCAAATAAAGTTTCCATTATTTTAATGGGTTTGACTTATCTGTGAATGTGATTAAGTATATGGATTAATTTTGAAAGAAGTTGCTTTTTTTTCCTCAGGGAAGGATGGTTAATAAGTGGAAAACAAGTATTTCTTACAGAGAAATCTGGTAATGTCAGACTATCTGAATTGAATCCAGCAGTAAGCAATAATAGCTTCTCTAGAAACTTATTGTAGTGACAAAATCTTGTATGCAAGTCACTGTTTTTCCTCCCTTTCCCCCCAGGCTAAAGAAATGATAAGTAGGCAACTGCTTCCAGCATGCACCTTCAGCAGGGTTTTATCAAATTTATTTATCAAAGTAAATGCTCCATCTTAGAACAAGGGAAACATTTATTTTAAAAATATTTAACTGTCTAATACATTACACTTTAACAATATTTATAGTAAAGGATTCTTACAAGAAAGAATAAACAGCTTTATGGTACAATTAGTATAAGAAATATCCACATGGGGACTGTTTTGCAGTGTAAAAACACACCATACATCTGAAATGGTCATTTGCATATAAAAGCTACCACTGATGCCAGTGAATTGCACAGTGATTTAAAAAAAATTTCAAACAACAGAATCCAAAATATACAAGTATTGCAAGCTATACACAGCTAACCAAATCAACACAGAACACTGTAGCAGGTTATTCCACTTTGTCTGAAGTTACACATGGTAGGATGAGTTGAGTTCTGATACAGCTTCTATGAAATTCATACATAAAAGCTTCTCAGTCCAACAAGTTTCACAGACTGTAGAACTCCACCAATAAATGCACTTTGATATTTGGATGTTGAAGCCAGGTGCATCATTTACAAGGGCCATGGCAAATCACTGAAGTCTACAGGGCCGCCAAGACCTGCATCTGCTTCAAGAAGGCTCATTATTACTGCCATTGCTGCTTCGTCATTGCTAGGGCTGCTTGATCCTTGATCGTTGTCAATCATATCAATGCCTATATGGGAGTTCTCCCCTGTAAGCATAAATACAGTAAGTTGTCAAAAGTTCGGTTTTATTTTGTTCACTTCACTTGCCATGGGCACTTGCCATATGACTTGAAGTACAATATCTGAACAGGCTGAACTATTTTGGGAGTATTAGTCTGTCTGATATCTAGGTTGCCAGAGTTTCAGGGATACCACTGATACCTGGGTGTCAGAGTACAAAGGTTAGGTCACTCCTCAGAAGTGACCAGTATGCCTGATAAGGACAGCCTTGTGTGCTGTACTTCAAAGATAAGTCTACATCTAGGAGTCAGCCTAGCCTTTCTTCTTGTCTGCAGTTGTTTAAAAGCATTCACAAGAAGCAGGCGAGGAGTTCAGCTAATTCACACTGATGCAGCAAGAGGAGAGGCTTTCCAAGTACTACCTAAAAAAAATTTACAATATACAGTAAGCTAGCAAAATAGACTGCCAGGCTACTGTTGTAGCCACCCCCTTAGGCAAACGGAGTGGTAGGTTATGGGCTTTATGCCTCAGCTGTATACTGCAGATGGTGAAAGCAAGTTATTGCTAAAAACGATCATCTTGCTACAATTGTCTGTATGTGCTTAGTTGGTATTGGGGCATGTTAGTGTGCGACTTCACTTACCAAGAATAGAGGAGTTGTCAGAATACGGGTAACCAGAGTTATCTTGGATTTGCCCAGACAGTAACCCAGCTGAAGAAATGTCTGGAGTGCCGCCATTCAAGATCTTGAAAGAAAAAACAGAAGCCGTGTTTCATGTGTGAAACATTCCATTAGGACTTAAGTTGTCCTATACTGGGATTTTTAATACAGGGAAGATGGACTTCCTGCAAAACACACCACCTAAAGGCTAGCTAATCAGACTAGTTATAAACCAGGAACTACTTCCTCTGCATTATGCCCCTTAAGCTAATGTCAGATCGACAATATATCGCCACCACAAAGGAAGAGATCGAGTCAGTGCTACATGCTAAACTTCTGGAAAAACTACTAGAAAAAGTCCTCAGGGGATTTCTGTGGGTCATCTTTCTAAGTATTCCATCTGCAAGTGACGGTAATTACAGCTAACCACAGAATGCTTTTGATTTTACACATACAGTACATGCAAAGTACTGTCAACTAAGATCCTTCACTTTAGGAGTATAATCCTCCCAGGCAGAGACAGACCACGTGAGCTGAGCGTTGCTCCTGGATCGCAAGCCGAACCATTTTTTGGTATGGAACAGCACAGCGGTACTGTGTACACCAGAACTCATCAGAAACCAGAGAACCTTCCAGCAAGTCTTACATCGCAAGGGAATAGCTGAACTTGAACCATAGTTTTGAACTGCTCAAATGTGTGTACACTGGAAGGTAAGTACTTGTGAGCTCAGCAGCATGAGCTGGAACTTGTATTGTTTCTAGCAAATGTAGTCTTCTAACTAAAAAGCAATATTGAGGGGGTACCCTATTAGAAATACCCAACTCTCCATGTGTATTTTCCTTTATTCCGTTACAGTAGCCCTTACTATATGTAGTGTTGAATTACTGTAGGGCAGAAGGAGCAAGAATAACTGTTCCTAGAATTATAATTCAGTTTGTTCCAACTTCAAGTTTTATGTCAAAAACAAAGCAAGCCGGGAATAAACAGAAATAGTTACTGTCAGCTCTATGCTCTGGTACAAGCAATTCTTGTGAACAGTCAAGTAAGTCTGAGGCAGCGTTTGAATGCACAGAATAAGGATTTGGATAAGTGCTCTTCTTGCCTTGAACATACCTACCATAAGCAGCAATTTACTAGATGACTTAAATGCAGCCAGGACGTGTTCAGGTGGTTAAGTGTTGGTAATGGTATGTGAGTGCTCCTCAAGCGATCTTAGAACAAGGCATGGTACGTGGTATTGATTTTAAAAATAAACTGTCAGTGCACAGTAAAGCATCTAGTTGTCATATTTTGTGCTACAGCAGTACAGTAAAACTGCTGTGATTCATTTGAGCACAGTCAGTGCTCAAACGATAGCACTTCCAGTGTTCACCAGTATGTGGTGTTAAAGAGTTTTTGAAGGATCAAGAGATACAAGGAGGGCCGTTTCTTGCAGCTTTGTTTAAAAAAAAAAAAAAAAAAAAAAAAAAAGGTGAAAATCTAAAGAGTAGGTGGATTTTGAAAGCTGCCGGTGTTTAAGAACTACCGGTCTCTGCACTTCAGGGAATACTGTGCAGGGATTTTGGCCACCAGAATACTTTGACTTGCTTATCAGTCTTTTTCAGCCAAGCAGCCAGGAGGAGTTCAACACCACGTGTAATTTCATGAACATGATCTCATGTTGGTTGCCACTACTGCTACAAAACTGTTTGTAAAGCTTATTCTTACCTTCTTGCCTCCTGGGGAGGATGTGTCTGGTGGTGGTGTGCTGGTAATGTTCAGTGGACTTGAACCGCAGCTAGAAGGTGATGATCCTCTTATCCTAAAATATGGATAAAATAGGGAAGGAATTTACCAGCAACTTTGAGACTCAGGTGCCAGAGACTTGGAGTTTCAAGCGCTGACTTTAGTATAAGGTGGTATAAGGTGTTAGAAGCATGAACTTCCTTTTTGTAATTTCCTCACTTTCTCAGTGTTACTCAAATCAGCAGTAGCAGTGTTTTTATTTGCAGCTAGAAAAACAGTTGTGTGTAAATTGTCCAGCTTGCTCAGTCTGTGAGCTTTACCTCCTCCCCCTCCTGTTACTTGTTCCTGTGCAGCTTTCACAGAAGGTAAGAAGGAAAAGGTCCTGGGTACTGAGGAAAGCCTCACTTTTTGTATTTTACTTCAATTTAGACCAGCTAAGAATTTGAGCTGCCTCAGTCACAGTAACTTAGATTCCTTAGGTGAGCTACTGCTACAGAAGTACCCTGGACATTTGATATAGTTAATTTTTTTTTTAACTGTCTGAACCAGCATTTTTCACTTCAATTTTCCACAGCTTGATCAAATATCATTTTTTAAATTAATAATGTGTTAACTGTAGAACCAACAAATCTCTAGATGAAAGGGAGGAGGGGTAGTTAGTTAGAGAGAAAAGGCAATGGAAATGGGAATCTTATCCTTGGCAGAGTTCCCCTGGGAAAGCTGAACAGAAGGCAGCTTTGGAAAATAGTAACAGCTGCTGAAAAAGGACTGGAACTAACCCAGGGTCTTGAAATGAAATGAAATGAAATGAAATGAAATGAAAACACGGGTGGTGAGCTATACTACTACACTCACTGAGGCTAATTAAGTGTTTTACAGCTACTAACAGGGATGGTTAAGTTTCAAAGTATTGGTTCAGCCTTGCTGTGGGGTGGTGGTTTTGGTTGTTTTTTTTTTTTTTCTTTCTCTTTTTTCTCCTTCCTATTCTTATACACAGGAAAGAAGCCTCATGTGATAGGTCTGCTGTTCCCTTAAACAATGATATAAGTAGTCTCTGGCCTGCAGCAGAAACAAAACTACAGGAAACAGCAGTATGGTTAAAATACTGCCACTAAACATCTGCTGGATGAGACCACTTCTATAGAACAGGGAACAATTCCCAAGAGGAAATTCATGAAGAACAGGGACTGTTACCCAGTAGAAACTGACACCCACTGAAAGGAGCTGCTCACAAGGATGAGAGAGACGAGATGGCTGTTCTGAGAAACAGCTACGTATTACTACAGTCCATTACTGAAGGGCACTACAAGAGTTCTTGTTTAAGCCAGAGACCTACATCCTGACTTTTAAACAGACTGCCCCCAGGAAGGCAGAGCTAGCTTAAGCATTGTGTCCTTGCTCAAAGAGCGGTGGGAGGACGGCATAAGCTGAACTTACATATCTAACAACTCCAAAAGCATCTGAGCAAAGTTGATCACGTGAAAACAAACATTACTTTTTTGGCACGTAGTCAACAGATTTGGCATTTGGAGGCTGTGCCACTTACACCCTTAAGTCACTGAAAAACAAATGGTCTGGAAAGGATTTTGTTTCTAGTTAGCCGTTCTTTTTAACTACTGTTTCTGGTAAACAGGTAATTACCACCATTACAAAAAAGTTCCAATATTAGTCTTTTATAGTAGAAAGCTGAAAGGCTGTAACTTTTTCATTCTTTCACTATGGGCTTTGACTGCCTCAGGTATTCTGAATAGGTATCTGTAGCTGTCTACTTATAAAATACAATTGTATCATTCCGTAGTCAGCTTGAAGGAAGACTTCCTTAATTTCTTCTTAAAGACTAACACTGATTTTCCTCTAACTTCATACCATTTTCTCTCACCTGTGAATCTCCATGATTTCTTCGGCAATCATCCTCCCTATTTTACCTGCCCCGGCTCTTGTTCCACCTGGAATTCCAGGCACAGTAGGATGGGTCCTTTTTGGGCCACCTGAAATGAGTAGGTATCTTAAGGTCAGATAAAAGCATGCAAACCTTTTCCAAAAAGTGTTTATATTTAGGCATGTTGTGACAAGCTGCAGGACCTTCTGAACAGTATTTATTTACAATTCCACCAACTGGTGAGTACCTTCAAATGTATGGGAAGCTCTGACTTGCACTGAGCTATGCTATGTCTCTTAGACATCCCTCTGTGCCAGCAGGTACACAACATATCCCTTACTCTTACCAGAATCTGGCTGTTTCAAGCACCTGGTAGTACCTCTCGTCCAGACTTGGTAAAGAACAGCTTGTCAGACCTGCTTTATTCTGTGCCCGAACAGGCTCATCTCCAAACATGTTTGTTCTTTGCTTTGTGTGAAGAACTTGCCAGCGCATATTCCATTCAATGTGGGATAAGCCCAAGCTACCTGATGAACATAAATAAACCCTAAATAAACCCCCCTGTAAATAACTGCAAGTATCTGAAAATGGAGGAGAAAGTGAGGTCTAAACAGTTAGAAGCTCACGGTTACTTTAATGTGATTTGACACTTGTACAGCACTTGAGAGGTAGTCAGGAAGGAGCTCGATATACTCCAAGAAACTGTGAAGAAAAGATCACCTACTTGAAAGAGCAAGAAAGCCCTTATCATTGCTTATGCATAATGGACAATTGCCTTTTTTTAGAAACATATTTAACAATAGCAACCCTCAGTACCTATGGCTCAGCCCCATCAGGAGGTGAGAAGGTTCACCTAAAAGGTCATCAAATCCTTAGCAGAGCTAGAACCACTTGAAATTAAACTTCACACAATTAACTTTCTTTTCTGGAAACAGGAACTGTCCAGTATGACAATATTACACATCTGGTTTCTTTTCAAAGACTGTGTTGTGGCAAGAATAAGCTTATCCTATTATAGAACAGTTTGTTCTGTATTTTTTCGCATTTGAAGAAGGCCCAGACACCACGTTACTGCCATTAGTTCACCTTCAATTACTAAGCATCATGCTGACATGGCAGCTTCTCTTCCTACCACTGTCAGCTGTCCCATACTTTGCCACCCTTCCTCCTCCATAGTTTCCCTTACTCATTTTTCAGAACAGAGATAACTGAAAAGTCCAGCTTTGCCGAAGTCCTGCACCGTTCTAAGTGTATTGTGTACAACTTACGCAGGAATTCCAGATGTGCAATATCGTCAGTTTACAGCTATAAAGGCATAGCTGATCTAGTAAACAGGGTCTCTGAAAGCAATGGTTCCCAACTCTGGAAAGAATCTCAGTACTATTACCATCTCTTTTCCTCTGTCTTTCATTCATGGGCTGTCACTGCATCCTCTATTCTACCTCACTTCCACCCTGCTCCAGTAACACCTCATTATTAAATCAAGCTCTGCTCCACATTATGCTGCATGCCACCCATTATAAAAGATGATTCAGAGATCTGCAGCATTTTTAACAAGCCCATGATGATTACCAGAGGTCAGTCTTCACACCTTGACAAAAAGGCAGTCAAATCAAGGGCAGGTGAGGGGCAATAAGCCAAATGGCCAAACTGTATTTATGGTCCATTCACCCCCTGAGTAGTCATCTGCACTGACCACAGAATGTGAATTCACTCTGGGATGATGTACAAATAATGCCATGCATGAAGACAAACATCTCCCCTCTATGTCACTCCAACCCTGTTTATACCTGTTTCTTTTAACTGGCTCATTCACTTCTCTTTGACCAGCTTATATCCAAAACTGATACTTAAGTTCAACAGGGCAAGAACTGCATTAGCACTTTTTTTGCCCTAAAACTTATTTTTCTTTAGGATATTAGCAAATTCTCAACGCAAGAGTGCAGCAAGTTTATGCATGCAGGATTAGCTGCTAACAGGCACTGCTGCCAATAATTTCCTCACAGTACAGCAGTTACCTTCTCCAGCCTGAAGCACGCTGTCCATGCTGTGTGGAGAAGCCGCAAGCTGTGGAAAGGCTGCGTCTCCACTGTCAAGTACGTTGGTGCTGTGGATTTCAAGAATTAGAAGAATCAGTGATAGAAAACCCTGCGAAACGGTCACTCTGCCAGTGGGTCAGAATGGAATGCTTTAGGGTTTAAGTGGAAACAGGGAAAACAGGGCAAAGCGATCAGCATTTACAGACATCTGCTAAGGGAAAAATACTTACGAAACGACTGTGTTTGTTGAGACAATGTATTCTACTTCTTTGGTCCAAGGGTTCATGAAACTGAACCAGCGACTCCGCAATGTAATAAAAGAACCATCTTTTATTTTAAACTTGTAGCAGTTAGTTGTAATTTTTTCTCTTGTCTGCAAAACTAAAGACAGAGAGAAAGCAAGTAACCTTGCGTCAAACAGGCACCATGACTACATAAGCAGAGCCCTCATCAGAGAAAACTCAAATTAATTCCTCCCTTCACCCCTGAAGAAAGATGTTATTTCTGCAGTCATCCCCCCTCACCCAACCTGAACCTCAATAGTCACTAAAAATCCATGGAACTCTAAGGTAATCATAGTGTTCAGCACATGCAGCACAATGTTCTTAACTAAAGCATTTGCAAACAGAGAGAGACCCAAATCTTTTCAAGTTTGTTTGGTTTTCCTAATACACAAGCGTTTCCAATATTTTTACAAGATTTCTTTATTGAATTATTAATAATCATACCTTGTCTATGACATTCTGCAAGGTGTCCTATATCATCTTGATGAAAATATTCGTAACACGAAGTACCTAGAAGTTCCTGGGGTAAGTATGCCAGAATGGCTGTTGCCCTTGGGGAAGGGAAGGG
>VFFE01008536.1:639260-660559 GCA_008921705.1 Burhinus oedicnemus | reverse complement strand
AACAATATAAAAAACTCAAAACAAACCTGACAGCCTTTACATTTGGTTAAAAAAAAAAAAAAAAAAGTATGTTACCTTTCTTCTTCGAACAAGTTGAAGGAAAATCCTTGTCTTCTACTTTGACTGAAGGTCTATTGCACTTCATCCTACAAAAGAAGGACCGTCTTGCTCCAGAACATAGTCGCGATGGCCCAGGTGTTATATCAGTTTTAACTGGGAGTCCAGCTGTAGCAGACAGAGGAAGTGAGGAAGCCTTCTTTCATACAAATGATTACATCATACAACCCAACTGTACAATGTTTCAATTTTACTGGGACTTCCACAGAAGTCCTTTTATAAGCTTCTTCAGAAGCAAAAGTCCTGTTTTGGAGTTTTGCATGTAAGTGAATACGTGCAGGACTCAACTGACTGTATCAACATTAGAATTTCTGATTACACTTTCTAGGGTGAAAACATTGACGCAAGCTTGAGAACACAGGGTTCTAAATGCAAAGATTAGCAAAAGATCGTAAAAATCCACACAAGTTTTGCAATAAATGTGATTTCTTTGAACGCTAATCAACTGATATAAAATCGAGAGAGATTATTTACCCACAACCAGAGCAGTACTTCATATGTATAGTCACGCGATAGACCCATGACCCTTCAGACTGGAAGGCTTTTCTATCACAACACCAAACCAGAGAGCACATATGCATGCATAGAGCAGAAGGGGCCCAGTGACATTCCGGGTCCACCTCAACTGGTGTGTTCTTAAACATCAGGTTTCTTCATTTTTCTGATGGAAGGGGGAAAAAGGGTAGCAGTGACCCACACAGGAACTGCAAATCCCCAAGATCTCCAGTTATGTGTAAGAAGTCTCTAGCCTCAAAGAAGTAAGTGCATATGAACATGCCCTAACAATAAGTCCTGACCTTTACCATATTCTTGCAGGAGATTCTTAGATTCTTTCCTGTGGAAAGTAACTGGAGAAACACAGCACCTAAACACACATCAACTCTGGGAGCCAACAGCAGAGTGCTGGTACAAACAGAGCTCCAGGAAGATGTCTGGCGTGCATCAGGAGCACGCATATCAGCAATACCAGTAATGCACCTGGAGCTCCAGGGGACAGTGCTCCAAGAGCCAATGGAGGATTTAAACCACATAGCAACTTTTCCACAGCCTACTATTCACTTCAACCATTTCTGCATGGGAATATGTATAAACAAACAGCTATAAACATGTACAAAAACTTCTAGGGCCCTGTAGGCTTTTAACATAAGGAGGAAAACAATGATGCTAATGTTGTAGCGTAAACTGTGCCTCCCTTAACTTTACAATGGAGTGAGGTCACCTCAAGGAGGTCAGACTGTCCTGCACCACATGCACTCCCAAACTGCCGTTCAGTGGTGAGAGTACAAGCTGTGCCTGAGTCACTCGTGCCAACATAAAAATAAATACATACATACTAGTAGTCTTAAGAATATGAGTTCTTGAAATTCTACCAGTCAGTCTATCATAGCAGATGGGAAGACTGTAATTCATAGTATTTATTTTTGCCCTAACTTTGTCAGAGGCATACAAAAAAGGAGCTAGCACTGGATATACATGCTTGACAACCAGACAAAACCAGGAGCCAGAAAAACTTCAGCTGATCCAGCTGGAGCCTCTAGGCTCACTGCCCTGGAATGATCTCTCTCAGCTTCAGTTTCTGAAGTTGAGCTGGTGGCTTCTTTGAGATCAGATCCTAGGGACTTCTGGTCCTGACAAGCATGAAACTTAATGATCTGGAAATCTGCAGTTGTAAGATACCGTCTTCTACTTAAGCAAAGCAGACTCCTGTTATGAGAGTGAATTAAACACCCACTCACCTCACAAGCAACTCAGATACAGAACTACTTTAAAACACCAGAGTGGAATAGAGCTAAGAGACACAGCAGGAAATTATTCCAAGGACCAGGTTAAAAGCCATATAAGAGAAAGGTTAAACCATTGATGGAAGTGGCAGTAATAAATAAATAAATGAATAAGTAAAATTCTCTATCTTGACTGACAGCTAAGGATAACGAAAATAATATTGAGTGTATTCTGACCACTGAGAAGTAGAGGATTAGAACAAATGCTTCAATGGGAAAAATTAAACCTCTGATGACTTGAAAAAGAGAGGATACCTCAACAGGGGAAGCCAGTTAAACTAATGCTTCTATATTGCAGCATGTGCTAAACCTACTAGCTTCTACATTCAGCTATCTGTTTGTTGGGGTTCCTCCCTGCCCCCTTTTTTCCTGTCTTTATGCTAAAACTTCCTTGGCATGACACACAATCCAAACAGCACCCCTCCCCCTCATCCCCCCCCCAAACAATATTAGGCAAATATTCAGACTACATGACACTTTTTCAACAGGTGGAAAGGTAGTAATACTTACTTTTTGCATCTATAAGTCTTTCTCGTGGCGCAGTGTCAGAAGAAGAGAGCTGCTCCTTCACTTTGGCAATGTCTTTAGGATGAAGGTAATCAAATAAACTTTGACCAATCAAATCATTCTGTAGAGATTGAATATTCAGTCAAAAATTAAAATAATTGTTCAGCATATTTTCCCAATTTTAGCATCCTATATTGGGTTTGTGTGGCAAGGTTTTGGTAGTCAGGGGGGCTACAGGTGTGGCTTCTGTGAGAAGCCCACGTCCCCCCACGTCCAATAGAGCCAATGCCAGCTGGCTCCAAGTAGGACCCGCCAATGGCCAAGGCCAAGCCCATCAGTGATGGTGGTAGTGCCTCTGGGATCATATATTTAAGAAGGTGGGGGGGAAACCTGCACAATGGCAATTGCAGCCGGCGAGAGGATTGAGAACATGTGAGAGTAACAATTCTGCAGACATCAAGTGAAGAAGGAGGGGTAGGAGGTGCTCCAGGTGCTGGAGCGGAGATTCCCCTACAGCCCATGGTGAAGACCATGGTGAGGCAGGCTGTCCCTCTGCAACCCACGGAGGTCCACAGTTGAGCAGATATCCACCTGCAGCCCACAGAGGACCCCACGCTGGAGCAGGCAGATGCCCAAAGGAGGCCGTGACCCCATGGGAAGCCCATGCTGGAGCAGGCTCCTGGCAGGACCTGTGAACCCATGGAGAGAGAAGCCCGTGTTGGAGCAGGTTTGCTGGCATGACTTGTGACCCTGTGGGGGACCCATGCTGGAGCAGTCTGTTCCTGAAGGACTGTACCCTGTGGAAAGGACCCACGCTGGAGCAGTTCATGAAGAACTGTAGCATGTGGGAAGGACCCACATTGGAGAGTTTGTGAAGGACTGTCTCCCGTGGGACGGACCCCACGCTGGAGCAGGAGAAGAGAACATGGAGGAAAAGGAGCAGCAGAGACAACGTGTGATGAACTGACTGTAACCCTCATTCCCCGTCCCCTTGTGCCACTCAGGGGGGAAGAGGTAAAGAAATCAGGAGTGAAGCTGAGCCCAGGAAGAAGGGAGGGGTGGGGGGAAGGTGTTTTTAAGATCTGGGTTTATTTCTCATTATCCTATTCTGATTTGATTAGTAATAAATTAAACAAATTTCCTCAAGTTGAACCTGTTTTGCCCAAGACAGTAATTGGTGAATGATCTCTCTCTGTCCTTATCTTGACCCACAAGCCTTTCATTATATTTTCACTCCCTTGTCCAGCTGAGGAGGGAAGTAACAGAGCAGCTTTGGTGGGCACCTGGTGTCCAGCCAGGGTCAACCCACCACACCTCCATTCTAAACAATCCTTTTACATATAGGTCTAACGAAGGAACATCAAACATCTGAGATCCAGGATTTAATCAAAGGTATGTTTTCTCTGTATATTTTGAAGTTATGACTATATTACACAGTAATTTATTTCATTATTTTCAGTTAGAGTTTTGCAGAAATGGCATGCTCAATCCACCACCAACAAATATTCTGGTTTCTCTTCAGTCTCACTTTATATGCTACACATTTGAAGTAAAAAATCATAACTGCAAAACGTTCACTTTCAGTATTTACACAATAAGGAGGTATTTACTATATACCTAACTGCCTGGCTGATGAAAACTTTTGAAGCCCATACAGTTTTTAAATTTGGTAAGGAGGACACGTGACAGAAAGAATGAAGAATATAAATTAAGCCTCAGATTAAGCATATATTAGAAACCTGGCTTTGGTATAATTGCTTCCCAGTTTCCATTAGTAAGTATGCTAGCAAAACCAGAACAGGCAGAAAGAAAACTAAGTCAAAAAATTCCCGTGAAGCTATTGGAATAACTTTAGACTGATTTTTTCAGTATTTGCTTAGACTCCCAATTAGGTAACACTTTTACCAGCCTGAGGGTAAATCCCTGATCAGAATGCATCAATCAGAAAAGTTAGTTCCTTTTCACCTCCTTATTTTGAATGGAAACGAGAAAGTCTTCTCTAATGACGTGGGAGTGAAAAGCTCTTTCTTTGAAACAAATCTCAGCTATCAAGACAGACTATTCACATAAATACTCCTACATATAAACGCATAATCATAAAAAGCTTTCAAATCTTTTAAGGCCCCTTCCTGCCCATGGCAGGGGGGTTGGAACTAGATGATCTTTAGGGTCCTTTCCAATCCAAACCATGTTATGGTTCTATAATTACTTAAAATGGAAAAGAATACCTGACTGTAGTTGAGGATCTTGAAGACAGATTCTGAAACAAACAGTATCTTCCCTCTGTCACAGCCCACAACAAAAAGAAATCCATCTGCTGCCTAATTATGGGGGGGGAGGGGGGAAAGTAAATTACTAAGTTATACATCCTCATTGCATTATTATAACCTTTAAAAACACTTTGTATACAGTAGAATTTCTACACTAGGAGAGCTGTCTTAACATTTAGAGATAACTGAGTCAACAGGCGAGATATGAAATTACAATAAAATTTTTTTTGCATCTGCAAACAATTTTGGCATCATTCTGGGCATCGTGCCCAGAATTTAAAGTCACTTTTATGGGAAGAAAGAATCCATGTCTTGTCCAATAATATTATGATTCTGTTCAATAGTGCCTTCAAATTAAAATATAATTTTAACTGTATTTATTTCATAGTTCCTCTTTTAGAAACCAAACATAACCTGGATATTTATTTACATGCCTGTAGGCAAGTAATTCCCATTTCAATAGTACTCTTTTTCAGTCACATACAAGCATGCACGATTAGGACCTAGTTTTATAGCTTTAGGGTCACAATGTTGCAGAAATGAAATTCTGCATATGCTGCATCTGGACACTGCAGTGCTTCACAAATTACACAAGCCACTAGAACAGCTTAACTATTGAAATGTGATACACACTCTCCACGCTATACAAGAAATATATAGCAAGCAGCTAAACATACT
Source organism: Burhinus oedicnemus (assembly GCA_008921705.1). Lineage (NCBI taxonomy): Eukaryota > Metazoa > Chordata > Aves > Charadriiformes > Burhinidae > Burhinus > Burhinus oedicnemus. The sequence goes on along the minus strand of VFFE01008536.1, from coordinate 655,206 downwards.
AAGCCACGTTACATCAGTGACCTCAAAAAAAGGTGTTTGTTATGTCATTGTACAATGAAAATCACGTCAAGGTAGCCCATGGTAGAAAGTCTGCAAGAAAGCAATTTATGTAATTTTGGTTCATTTAATGAAATAACTGAAGATTCTGATGGTTACCATCAAAATCCTCAGATGTCCCTCTTAAATCTTTCTGCTTAAATTAAGATACGCTAGTCATTGTTAAAACCCATTGACTTTATACAGTAGTCTTGCAGATTTTGACATTATCCTCCACAATCAGAACATTCTTAAGTGGAGATACAAGGCAGAAAAATACCGGTGTTTTGCTTTGGGAGAGTTATATCCACAGTCATTAACATCTCTTAATTAAAAGCTGAAACATACCCTGAGAATAAGATGTTTTAATTCATCATCTGATAGAAAAGCAGGCTTGTAGTTTGCTTCTGTATATGGGTTTGTAGCACCTAAAGAAAACAAACAAACAAAAAATCCCCATATCACAAACTTAACAATACACACTTAAATGAGCACTTTTCCTTTGGCTCCTTCTTATACTTATTCATTGCAGGTGTTCTTTAAAATGGAAGTTGCTTTTTGGTTTTGTTTTATTATCGCCATGAGGTCTGTTGGTATTAATTCAAAAAGGATGAAGTTTTTTTGCTAAAACATAAATACCACATTATGTAGTAATGCAAATTAAATGCCTTCTGAAATATAAAAGTGTTCCTCAACATATTTTTGAACCCAAATGCTGTGCTTGATTTATGGTCTATTTCAGAATTAGAAATTAAAAGACATTAAAGAATAAAAAAACTTCTAACTATTTCTTCTCTTTATAACTCAACAAAACATAACAAGGTCATGTAAACAGACTGTCAGTTAGGAACTTAGAAATCAGTTCTCTCATTCCATACCAAAGACAACAAACAACGTTGCAATGACATCATCTCATGATGCCAAAAGCCCAAAATTAGCAACAAATGAGGCGGCTATTTATTAAAGAGTAATTCTTCTCATTCTATTCCCTTTGTAAAGACAAAAGGGTCACATTTGTAACCACTGGAGTGCTAAGAAGTACTAACCTAACCAAGTGACAGTGGCAGAAAAAGTTAAACCTTTCAAAAACGCTAGGATAAACATGATTGGAAGACACCAGATCTCCTAGAAACTAGAACACTGACTCTTTCTTTAAATCAGCTGCATCACTATCTTTTCTCAGGGGTGATTTCTTGAAGGCTTAAGCTTTCACCACCATCACCAATTGCACCCAAGCACTGATTCACACTTATATGAAGCTTTAGGACATAGAGAGAACTGCAACAACCCTAACTCTTCCAAACCTGTGTTTCCCTTCAGGTGTTTGTAACAGGAACTGGTTAAAAAGACTAAAATTGAACTTTCAAAGTACTCTTCATTCTTTCACACAGCTAAAGGTATGAACACAAAACCTCAGAAGTCCTGTAGAAATATTACCTACACTTAAAATCTAACCACCTCTCTATCCAACAAGTTTTGTACATTGCCTGCCCAAGAGCACTGCTCAGTGCTACACAAGATTCAACTCTGCACTGCCGCTTAAGCCCTTTGTTCCCTCCCCCTGCCTGCCTCAGCTGCCTTGCTTTTGTTGAATCTACTGATGGTGACCCATCAGGTCAGACAATGCAAAATTATTCTTTTCTCACCCACATATTTCCCAGTCAGATCAGGATATTGGACCATGAACCAGTAAGCTATACATGAACACGCAGCATCAAATGCTAAGAAAAGGGGAGAAGTCCTCCCAAAATGTATTAACTCACTCTTTTTTGGCAAAAGGGCAAGAATGGGGGAGGAAAAGCATGGCTTTGGGGAAACCTCATTTTGCCATCCTCCTCCAGTCCTTTCCTGCCCCCACCCCCTGCTCCACCCCAATCAACTTACCACGTAATGTCTTCATATGCTGGACAGCCATTCTCAATACAGTGAGTTTATCTAGCTTTCGAGACATAGCGTTGCATGTTGGTACCAAAGATGCCAGTTCATCGATAAAACTATTCATTTTATCTCTACGCCTTTTTTCAATTTGACTGTGAGCCTCCCTAAACAAGTAAAGCGGTGAGGAAAAGCAGAAAAGCATGAGAAAATAAATCATATCAGAAAATCCTCAAATCCAGTACAACAAAATTAAAAAAAATAACCTCCTCCTAATAATTAAGTTAACCTCTTACCCTCGTGAAAAGGACATCCACATACAGAATTCTTCAAACATTTTATGTTCATTATTTGGGTGAGTAACAGTTATAAGCAACAGGCAAGACTGCAGCACACGGTTCTAATTTACCAGAAAACACACATAATGTACAGTACACTGAATTCTCTGTTCTGAAATGATCCACTAAACAGTACAAAATTATCTAGAGATTTCTACTGCTGGACAACACTTTGTTCTTAGCACATACACTGAAACATAACTGGAATCATAAAGGTCACAGATAAGCAAATTCCAGTGTATATAAATATTGAATACAGCATTCAATTAAGAATTTGTAATCAGTGAACTATTTGAACGTACTAAGTATTGAAAACTATATTTTGCTGTGGCACTGTAAGTACGCTAATTATCCTACAGCTTTCCATTTGAAGTATTTGAGATACCTCTGAACTAAATTCTTTCTAACCAGGAAAAATAATGATAAACATTAAGTTATTTTGTTTTTAATTTTCCCATATTAAAGAGTCACGGTCAACACTTCTAACCCACTATTGAATTTGAAAGAAACAAGATTAAGAATGTAACGTTATCAGAAACACACACAGACTTCAATTTCAATGTTAATATTAACAGAAGTGACTAAAACTAACTTACCTACCAAGTTAGCATTTTCACAAAACTATATGCAGTTGATAGATGAAAAATGTTAACAGTGCAAAGATATGGAAAAACAAGAGGTCAAACTTGAAAACAAATTTTTAGGATAAGAAACACATGCAAATATTTCATATATGGCAAAAAACAAGAGCTCAATTGTTTTCAATATATTTGTTTAGAGCATTACCTTGCATTTTTTATTCTGCCTTGTTGGTCTGTATACTCCAATCTGTTAAGAAATGGTATCACGAAGTTAGTGTTGGAAACGCTGAAAACAACTCTTTTAATGCATCTTACATACCTGCTGATCCTCATTAAAATATTTTTTTTTAATTTTAATATTTATTTAACCTTTCTTCAGAAAATATCATTATTTATAATACTGTGGCTCAAAACATTGGGCTTTTTTGTTTGTCTGTTTTCATTTGTTCAACAACCTTAAGGCTTTGTCCCAGCAAAGAAACAATTTGGGACACTTCACCACGGTGACAATGAAAACAGACATTTACACACAGGGTCCTACGTCAGTACTGTGGAACTAACATTTTAGTGACTGTATCAATAGTACCTTCCATGCTGGTCATCTTTATCTGTATCCATACCTTCCCTGCAGAAACAGAATAAAGCGATATATCACAAATCAAGCAGAATTAGCAAAACTGTTATCAAACTATCATAAAATTAGAATAAAGTATTCCTGTCATCTTTAAATCCTAAATACAAAAATAAGAATAGAAAAGTGAGAACCTGGAAGGACTAAAGAAGCTGTGTCCTTTTTGTAATATTAAAACATTTTCTTAAATTAGTTGTGTCTCCTTCAGAGCTAACAAAATGGCACAGTTTGATGTGTTTGACAGTAAAACATGCTGCAGTTCAAAGATATCATCTGTTATAAAAATGTTTTTCAGTTAGAGGGAAAAGTAAAGGACATATCAAAGCAGATATTTCTCATGCCTTCATCAGAAATAGGGCTACTAACTTGCATTTACTATAGTTAGAAGTTTGACCACAGGCAGTTGTCAAAGTGCCTAGCATAAAATTCACAAATTGCCCTGAATTACTTTGTGCAGATGCCTGTGTGTTCTACACTTTAGTTTGCCTTACGCTAGTTGATGCTGGGGTAGGAGATGGTAATAATCTAGAGCAACAAACAACTGGAAATGGCCAAAGGCATGAACAGAATAGGACACTGTATGAAAGTAACCAGGCACATTTTAAATTAGTACAACTTTCAGTGTAGATACATGGCTTTCTTTGGTCTCAGCATGGAAAAAAAAAATGTAAGGAAGGAGGCATGAAGAATAAAGAGGATCCCCCTTATTACATTTTAATTTTGTAACCATATGTACAGAAATAAGGAAAGTGTTTCATAGATGTATCTGGTGAAAAAAAAGTTGAATGCCTAAGACTACAGCACTGTTAGACAAAAGCATTGGGAAAAGAATGCTTTGATATATATAAATCTGTACAATTGTCCTTAAATGGACACTCTTAAGCCTGGCTTATTCTGGTTTAATTTTTACCTGCAAATTTTAGGAAAAGGAGTGGGAAAGGCAAGGAAAAACACTGAGCATCTTTTTCAGGAGAAACCAATTATTAGAATATTTATACTTACTCAAAAGGAAAGCCATCAAGTCTGAAAAGAAAGAAAAATAAAGTACACCATATATAGGAAACAAGAATAATGTCTTACATTTTCTGTTGAAATTCTCAAGCTAATTTATATTCTGTTTGAAACGAAAAGCACAATGAAAACAAGACAATAGCAGCGAACATTCTAAGGAAACAAGCTTGTTCAAATGAACCTACTTTCTGAAAGAGTAATTCTGCTTTTTAAGTAAGATAGCACAGTTCATTATACTTAATGTGAAAAACTAGTAAAACAACTAACCTAAATTGTTATGCAAATCACTGAGATATTGTTTCATCTTCAGAAATAAAAGATCTGTGCTTTATGCGTGTTGCCCTTATGGTTACATAAATGGGATTTTGGAGGACTCCAAGGCCAAGAATGAAAAAAAAATCCCAAGTTTCTCAGTTTTTGATTCTGCCCAGCAGGACAGATGAACATTTTCTTTCAGTCAGTACTAAAGTCCTAATTCTGAACTTTATACAGACTTTATCATATCATAAGGAAATTAAACAGAATTTCTACATGCAAGCTAACTGCTGGCATCACTTCAAGTCTATAAAGTGATCTGAAAAACCACTGAGCTTTAACGTAAGAAGCTACGTTTTACAAGTCCCTTATGAAAAATCTTCTCATATTAGCCATTAACATACTAGTTATTCCTGTTTAACATTGGACGTTAGCTTTCATAAAAATAAACATGGTAGTCTTTCATATATTATTCATTGCACTTCTAAATCAATTATCTTTGTGATTACTTTTTAAAAGAAGTTTGAATAATGCTAAAGGCTTTCTCAATCTGCACATTTGAGTTACTGCCTTGGTCAATGGCTCAAAGCACTTCTGATGCTCACAAAGAAACAGCATGCAGGTCTAGAACAGGACTTAGAAACAGAAATGAGGCATCTGTTTTCCACTTCCACCTTTTGTTACAGGGTGCTTTGTTGTGACAAAATTCATTTTAGCCTTAGAAAAATCCAGAAAGCAAAATCTAAAGAGAGGTACAAGACAAGTTACAAATGCTTCAGGATAATTTGTTTTCTTATCATATATTATTTCAACTGAAACCACTACTCTCAAGAAAAGAAATTAACTGTTTGTAGACCTGTGCATGAAGTCTTGGATTCCAGTATTTGACTAAAACAGACTGTAGTGGAGAACAGACAACCTTTACTGAAGTGAAAGCAATAGGCTGGACAGGAATTTTCCTGAAGAAGTGGCAGGAAAAAGAATCTAAAGGAAGCTGATGTGGACAGCTGAAATTGCAGCTGATCAATACACTTGCTGGTACTTGAGAAGTGAACAAAGAACCACACTAAAACAGTCAGGTTCTTCTGTATTCCCTGACTTCACTGGTAAACGAAGCATAAAACTGGACACTCAGACAATTTATGTAAAAAATAAATTGTTAACAGGCAGCAAAAGCTGAACAGTAGCATTTCTGAACAACACTTACTGATACATACATATAGAAGGAGGGATCAGGGAAGTCTACCTTAAGTTCTATTTTAAGATACGAATATTTACTAGCCACCATTTCCTTTGCAACACAACATGAACTGTGGGATGATGACAGCTGTTATATTTTGCTTAGGATTCAAGGAAACGGTGTTTTCACATAGTTAATAAAATGCACACACAACCTAAAGGGCAGAATTATAACTTACAAGAGCAAGCTGTCTTTTGGAAAAGAGGACTTGAGCAATGCTTCCTACCCAGAAGAATAAAGATGGAGAAATCCTTTCTAGAGAAGAGGAAGTTGGTAAGATTGAGGCTGTTCACTGAATTTTGTAGTAGTCAATTCAACTAGAGGGAGTCACGTACTTTTCAGGAAGGTTAAATGCATATTAGAGAAGGTACGTATGCCGTACGTTTGCAGTCTTTAAACAGTACTTAACATTTTGCACGTAAGTTCTCCTAAAAAAAAGTCCTATGCACAGGGAACCTAATTCTTAATTGTCATGCTCAGCATGGATTAAAAATTCTACCCCTCCTGTAAAAAGGACTGCCAACAATCCAAAGGCCCACAATGATAAAATTTGTGTTGTTAGGTAAAAAAGGACTACGAAGCTGTATTAATAATGGATGGGACCCATTCACAAGTTACCCTGCAGCTAGACTTTGTAAAGTTACAATACATATGAGGTTTGCACAGAAAGTAAGTAGGTCGGTCTTGGTGTACCCTAGTGAAGAATACATTACACTTTTGGAAATTTGACAAACTTTACTATGATCTTCACTATTCTAAAGCAGAGTTGGTGTGATTTCTTTCTATTTCAAACACCTGCCCCAAGACAGAAGCTATGGATCGGACACTGCTTCTAAGCACTGTTATTAGCAAGCTCCTGTCAAGGAAAAGAAGCTTTCTTGAAACAAAACCATGTTCTACCACTGATTCAGAAGAAAGCAAGTTTTTATCGTCAGGAATAATAGCCTACAGTCGAGGACCAACACAAGATTAAATCAGTTGATTCAATGAAAGGCAGATCTACTGCCGCAAACCAGAGACTGCTCAGATTCACATTCAGCTGGGAGACCAAAATAGCTTCATTAGGCAAAGGTTGGCAGCACACTGATAGGAAGCGACTAAAAAGGCAAAAAATAGGTGAAGAAAAGGAACTATTCCCAGTTTTGCTTCTGCTTTTTAATGAATTTATTATCTTCCCTCCTGCTAGTCAGACATTCTGTTTTCTAGGTAAATGGTCAATATAATCAACCTTCACACTGTACATTTCATCAGTATTAATTTTTTTCCCCACTCATCAGCCAAAGGTTTCTTTCCTCAGCCTTACCCCATTTGATAACCCTCAATTCTAGCTGCACCGAGATGAAGGCTTTATTTTTATTATTAAATAATGAACTTTTACTGCATAGTAGCTTTTTTCTTTATTAAAACCTTTATGACAGGTTGTCAAGAAAAGGTTATTTAAAAATTGCTATAAATATTTCTACTGTCTCCCCCGCTGTATTTTTGTATTACAACCTTGTTCTAGCAGTGTTAATTCAAGTGCAATCCAACTTACTGATAATCAGTAGAGCTTCCCTTTCTTTTCCTATTACAATCCATTCCTGAAGTGCTAAGGGAACTGGAGATCAAGTCAGCAGGGTCTGGTGGCATAAAGTCACTAATTGTAGAAGATATGTCCATCCTTTGGTCTGCCATTGGATTGTCTAACATTGAAAAGAAGAAAAAAAAAAGCCACCAAAAAAATGTAGTAGTAGAAGCAGAAACTTACATATTTTTAACAAAAAAACCCCAAATCTCCAACTTAGTATTCTTAAAAACTGAAAAAAAAAATTTTTTTTAAATAAAAAAATCACAATTCTATTATTTCCTTTTGCTGTAAAACAGATAATAGGCAATTTCTCCTTTTCCAGCTACTGGTGTATTGAATATTGCGTACAAACCATAACCATTCTCAAAACATATTACTTAACACAATTGTTTTTAAAGAATTGTCCTCATGATCTTTAACTAAACCAGGTTTACTCTTATGTTAACTAGCCAGCTAACTGCTTCTACCTAACATAAATAAAGGATAAGTTCTGCCTGTCCTTTGCTGACTGGGAACTCCAGTTTTGTTGTGTCTCGCCATTTGAAGATCATATTACTGAAGTTCATAAGCTTTGAGCGTTTTAATTCCACTGAATTTCATGGAACAGAATTCAGAAGATTTCCATAGAAAATCAGGTTAAACAAACACCTCCACCACAGCAGATGCCACAAATAAAAAAAAAATCATAGAATCATAGAATCGTTTAGGTTGGAAAAGACCTTTAAGATCATCCAGTCCAACCATCGACCCTACTCTACCAGGTCTGCCACTAAACCATGTCTCTAAGCACCACATCTACATGACTTTTAAACACATCTAGGGATGGTGACTCAACCACCTCCCTGGGCAGCCTGTTCCAATGTTTGATAACTCTTTCCGTGAAAAATTTTTTCCTAATGTCCAGCCTAAACCTCCCCTGGCGCAACTTGAACCCCTTTCCTCTTGTCCTATCACTAGTTACTTGGGAGAAGAGACCAGCTCCCATCTCACTACAGCCTCCTTTCAGGTAGTTAATAACCCAAAGATGGTCTAAGATGAATAGTTAAAGCTACAAACAAATCTAACTAGCTTTTTCCATCCAAAACATACGCATTTTAATCCTCTAGATTGCAAACAACTATATTGTTGGAAGAAGCCCTGTGGAAAGCTTATTTGTTACTAAAGGGCATCAACTGTGAAACAGAAGAGTTTTTACCTGAAAGCCTGTCTTGGAAGCCTAGATCCACCTGGGGAAAGATGATGATGCTCAGCCTGAAGCAGCTGATCACCTTAAAACTCTTCCATGCCTCATATTCTGTTAGTCAAGTACTTTCAAAAACCTGAATGGGAAGAAAACCAGTAAGCTTAAAAAACACTTTCAAAACAAGTTTGTTTAAAACAATTGTTTTTGACACAGTTTACAACAGCAAACAGATGTTTCCTACTCAAGGATCAAATTTTAATTTCCTTATAAAGTGTAGAAGCTTTATCCATCATCAAAAGGGTTAGATGTTGGGATGTGCATCTCCAATGGACCAAGCTTTGGAATAGAAGGAATCTCTTTAGCATCACTTCCTTTTGTGCCCTGCTTATCATTCATTCTTTGGTCTTTGCATCAAACCCCTCTGCTCACAAACAATGATCAGATCCGAACACATTTGTTGTCAGATGCTACCAGAATGAGTCAAACTGCTGTTACAGTGCGAAAGACAGACTTAGCCCTTCACTCCTGGCTGCCTCGCTTTTAAGGTGGCCATAGCAGTAAAACAGTTTGAGCTTGGCTTACTATTTTATTTTCCCTTGTAACAGCAGTTGGCATTTTCAAATGGGGGTTAAACATTGTTCTGCAAGCTTAAGTTTTAAATAAAATCCACACCCCATACTATAACTCAAGTTCTCCACTGTGTCTCCCAACTACACTGTAAACTTAGTGGCTGGTCTGCAGGCGGATGTCCTTCCCTTCCAGATTTCTGTCACAAAACACATTTTTGAGCAAAACTTACTACGTAAGACTTAAAAACTGTTCTAAGTCTGCCTCTTGCAAAAAAAATTTGGAAGTGTTTTGGATATACTGTTTTCTGGTTAATGCATCTGTGAACATTGTGACTGTCTTTCCAACCTGCGATGACAGAACTTCCCAATTACACAGATGAGCAAGCTCCCATGACACGCTCAGAAGTTCCCAAGTCAAACAACCGGTATTCTGTCAACACTACCACATTATAACTGGTTCTACTGAATCACATATATAGACATGTTAAGAGTTGTAAGGCAACAGAAACCTCACAAAGTCCAAAGTCAATGGTATCATTTTCTTCACCTCTGCCAGAATAGCAAATTCAGAATTTATTTCAGAAGTTTAAAGTATCTAAATCACTGGTCTTGTTACGGTAATAACAGTCAGGATCACAGCTCTTAAACCTAAGGTCAGGCAAGTCATTGCCTTAATACCACCAACTTGAGAACAGAGGATCATTGTTCTAGAAGCAGAGCTTCCAAACTGCTGCTGAGGACTCGTCATCCATCTCATCCAACAACTTCTCTGTGGTCCTCTCTCAAAAAGGAAAACGGAGTCAAGTATTTGTGAATGTCTGGGCATACCGGTACAGGCAAGTTAAGAGGCCAGCTGACACCAGGAAGGCACTGACAAAAGCTGTATCAGTAAAATTTAAGTCAAATTATAAATTGTCATTGCTTCCGTAACCACAGTTTATTTTACAAGGCTTTGCTTCCCACTAATACAGTTACTTGTAGATCAGGCCTTACTTTCTTCCAATGTCAGCCTTTTCCTAGTTGTCTGCTTTGTCACTCTTACTCAAAGTAGTCCAACAACTATAAACTCGATTATGTTGCTGTGGTTTATGAGATTACCACAGCTTAATTTACAAGCCACCAGTCAAACCACGGTCAGTGACTATTTCTCTGTGCTTGGTTCGGAAGCAAAACATTATCTTCAACCTCAGTTGATGTGCAGAAGTTAGTTATAGCTAAACTTAGTGCGGCCTGTGGCTAAGCCTTATGAGTTCACTGATAAAAGTACTGTCGCACCAAACTACCTATGATGCAACTTTGGGGTTTTTTGGGGTTTTTTTTTGGGTGGAGGTGGGGGTGTTTGGTTGTTTTGGGGGTTTTTTGGTTTTGTTAGGGTTTGGCTTTTTGTTTTTTTCTTCACTGTCCAATTACTGTGCATCCATGATTCAGTCTTGGAACCCAATATACAACCCAAGCACTGTGTAATGCACACACTAGAAGCAAGCAGTTTCTGAAATTTCTGCCCCAACCACCCACAATTAACTTTCAAAAGTTTCTGAACACCTCTATATGTGAGCGTACTTGTTAAATTCACATTTTACTGCTTAATATAATTTCACGGACTACTTATGATGACCTCAGACAGAAGGCTGGGATGAGCTGGAATTACAAAAGAAAAAAAGGGGGGAAAAAAAGGGTTTAAGTTTAACAGAGTCCTTTCCCTTTAAGAATACCTCCAACAGTCAGCATTTTAGCTTAATAAACAGAATGCCACACAAGTCACTGGTGTGCTTTAATGCCAAAAAAAAAAAAAAAAAAGCTTCATTGTTCATCTCAAAACAAAAATTTCAAAGTAGTTCTATAGAAAAATTCTTGAAATCAAGTACCCATTCAGCTGTGCTGCTATTTTAAATTAGAACCAAGTGTCTATATTTGATAGTTTCAAAGCAGGTATTTTCAGTGTCTTGACCATTTAAGCAGAACAAATTACATAAAAACCAGAATTCTGAATTTCTTTTCAAGTTAGCCCTTTCTCTACCATGTCCCAAATGCTCATCCCAGCTCTAACAACCACAGTCCTACTTTTTAGCATTACCGGAATTAAAAATCACACGTGTGTCTCGAAATGAGGTTTAAAGTTAAGAAAAAGTCAACCCAATGATCAGAGCAAAAATCAGCATGCCCTGCTGTAATAAACAGTGAACAGTTCAGAGAAACGTTTTCTTGCAAGGCTTTCTTAAAATTCTGAAAAATGGAATATTTTACTATCTTTTCAGCATCCAGCTGCTAATTGTTCAATGGCTCAAAAAAACCCTCTATGAGAAGGAACACAAAAGTTACCCGTATATATAAGCAAAGTTCAAATCTTCCATTTATGATGCCCAGCCTGTTGCCAAAGTACTTCAAGGACCTACTTGAAAAAATGCCATGTAGTCCACTTCCTGATTAAATTCTCCTGTAGATGAGAATCAAATGATATTTTGTCATTGTATCGCATGACAGCGTCTCTCCACAGCCTGTCTGGGACTACTTCCTTCAGGATTCCCCTCCCTTGCATTCAATCGTTCTCCAACCCCCTGTAACAAGGCTAATGAGATAGTAAAAACAAATCTTAGTGTTCATCCCTTAAAAAAAAAAAAAAAAAAGTTAGATGACACGTGACTAGCTTAATCATGCAGTAAAGCTGATCACGAGTACATAAACACCTCTGAGCAAATCAAGGTCAGAGCTAAAGTAGGTCAACTACAACTGCCAAGCACCCATCTGGGAGTCAAGACCTCTTTACACAAGCACCACCAGTTTCAGTTACCCCTAGGCAAGAGCCAACTATCTCCAACACACATACATATTTATTCTAAAAGCAACGCAATTCATAACTTGATGAATCAAAGGGCCTCGTATCTTAAAAGCACAGTTTTGCAATGACAAAAGGAAAACTATGGTGTGGTTTCCTTAAGAAGTAATTGAGAACATACTCATTGTCCCTATATGTAATGACTGAACTAAGAACAGCTACAGAAAGGAAATCATCTGCTTCCCTTCACAGCAATATTCCATCTCCAAAGTTAACTGTCACAGTACAAACGGGCAAGAAACAGAAGAATAGGCACTGTAGATGTATGTATACTCCAGATGTGCACACGCTCAGTAATGGTGGGAGATTTCTGCTCAGCAGCACAAGGACTGCAAACATCCCTATGACAATTTCAGGATGCATACTGGCACACATGGGCAAAGCTGCTGCAAGTAACAAGCAGTTCCTACATCAGAATCTTTATTATGAAATACTCTGTAGGTATCAAAGGCAGATCTTTGATCTAAAGCAGGGGTATTTTCTTTTTCCTTCAGTACTCAAGGAGCAGCTTCCAGAATACTTCATATTTGCCTGATATATTGATACTGATTTGTTTTAATGGCACATTTGTGTTCCCTGAACTCCCTAATATTATTTGGAAGAACACTCCGTACTCCCAGAAGATAAAAAGCCCTATGGCTTCCTCTCACATGCAGATGCATCTCACCGCACCCTCTGGAGCAAAGAAGTGATTTTACCCTGGTTTGCTTGTTGAGGTCACCCTTTTACCACTCACTCATCAACACGTTCACCAGCCCCGGCAGCCTACAATCCACTTCTGAGTTTTGGAACTCTTCCCGACCCAAGCTCTTAGTGACATCGGTAGCTCATGTTTCGACCCCGTCCTTAACCACACACATAGAGCAGCAGTGATCCAACAGCTCCTGCACCTCTCATGTTAGCAGCTGCTGCTACCCAGCCCCTCACAACAGCGCACAAGTATCTGCTGCCTTCAGCGGCTCAAGCGACTTACTGTTCAAACAGCTGTTCTCCATCCTTCCTAAGGAAAAAGCAGCGGGCTGGAGGGAAGCATCCCGTGAATTTAAACCAGACGCAAAGCTATAAGATGAATCATTGTGACTTAGGGGGGAAAAAAGTCGCCAATAAACAGAAGAAAAACTCCACAGGCACAAAGAACATCTTTCAGCTCTAGGAAGTTAATGTAAAGGCAGTTTCTCAATACATCAATATACCGTCCACACACACTCCCCTACCCAAAACAAGTTCACCACTAGTGCTGCTGAGAAAAGTCAGAATGAGTCATATCATGGCATCACCCCACAGGAGCTTTCCCGATTGTCATAGTGGTAGTGGACCCACAGGACAAGATTCTGAATTTTGTCTTGTTCATAGAACACTTAGATTTCCAGTTCAAGAGGGGCATCAGATCCCACCTCTCCTTGCTTAAAAGGGGAAGTACTTAAAACTCTTGCGTCCAGCTATTTCAACAAAGGACTTCTCTGTTGCTCCAAAAGCAAGAATAAGTGGTAACTAAAATAACTTTTTCTTGCACTGGGGAGCTCAGGAACACAGCATTGTCTCACCAGTGCTCAGTAAATGGTAAGGATCACTTCCCTCAGCCTTCTGGCAACGCTACTCCTAACGCAATCCAGGAGGCTGTTAGCTACCTTTGCTGCAAAGGCAGCATTGCTGGCTCATGGATCCCCAAGCTGTTTTCCAAATGGTCAGTCCTTAGTCTGTATTGGGGCACGGAGGTTTTCCTCTCCAGATGCAGGACTTGGCATTTCCCTTTGCTGAACTTCATAGGGTTCTTGTCGACCCTTTTCTCTGGCTTGTCAAGATCCCTCTGACTGACAGCACACCCACATGGCGTATCAGTCACTCCTCCCTGTTTTGTATTATCTGTAAGTATGAAGCTTTAGACAGCATGGAAAGAAAGGAAAAGAGGCTGGTTCTTGGAAGAGAACTGAAGAGATTTAACAACCCCAAAAAATCCTAGCTCATGTTCTCTTCTTGGTGAAGCAGGTAAATGTTTGCTTCAAAGCTGATGCAGTCCCATGGGAAGGCCTTACAGATGGAGATACAGACCATCTTCACAGCAGAAAATGAAAACTGGAAGAAAACCAAAGCCAATCCATGCCAATTCCAGGAATCAAACCTGTTTGGATTGAAAACGGTCTGTCCATGCTATGGATGAAGTAGGGGACTGGTACATATCTCTAGTGATACAGCTAGAAGTCTAGTTTACAATTCTACAGAACAGCCACAGGGTCTGGAGATTGCATCATCATCAGAAGCAGCATCATGACTAACCGGGCAACTCTCAGACACAGGAGATTTTGTTTCCTCTCACATCTCAAGACCATTTGCCTCTCTACGTACTCAGTGAATCCCGAAAGAGCGTTTCAACAGAGCTTGCTAGTTTGCAATCATTCTTGAAAGCTTTATCCAGTATAAGCTTCTCATCAGCCAAGATTAGATTCTTTGAGCTCTTATTGTTTGAAGTAAGCTTACGTTGGCCCGTTTAGATATTTCATTTTGGGCAGCCATCAAAAGGAAACATCACAAAGGAACTAATCAAGCCCTTGTGAAAAGGTGGTGATGCACCCTCATGGAAATCAGTGCTAAGATGCTGCTGTTACCAAGAGAATTTGGCCTGCTTCAACAGTGAATCCTTCAATACACGTACTCCTTAGGTTCCCAGAAACTGCTTCCACAGGGAAAACAAAATGGACACGCCTCTCTTGGAAGACCAGGTTTCAAGGGATCTCTGCAGCACACCTACCAAACACGGCTGTTACCTACACATGAAGAAAACTATAGCCTCTCTACAGGCTTCTGGAAGCAACAAGTACTGGTCCTCGTATCACTAGGTACTGAATAAAACTATATCAGTGCTGAAGTAATTCCTAAGCTCAGCCACAGCGGTCAGAATGAGAGTAACCAGTTCAGATGTCTCTACTTCAAGCAGGAACCAGTCAATTCTGCCTCTGAGCTGTGCAAACATTTTACTGGATGCTTTATGACATTTTACAGAGACACCAAGATCCCCACAGGTATTCTAGGAACGTATTTTCAGATTTCATCTCAAATGTCAAGAAGATGGATGTTTTAAGGAGACTTTTACAAAAAAGTATAGCTGTCATACAAAATCTGTAAGATAACAGCCTATCTCCTACAAAGAGTAGGAAAAATTATACTAAGAATTATACCCAGGTATAATTATCAATGCAAGATCCACTCTCAATTAGCACACTCCTTCATGCTTTTAGATGCCTTATTTCAACAGGTCCTGCCGATCAAAAACATCCCGTTTGATTTCACTGGAAATGGATACAACCAAAATGGAATAAAAATCAGTCATTCTGAGAACAGCTGCTTGCAGGAAAAGGACTGAGCTCAATATCATAAGTGTTTTAATTATTTTGGAAAAAAAAAAATTCAAAACAACGAAACTGACTTACTTAAAGACAATGCTACATATATTTGTTCAGTACAGCACCCCAGAATTTCTGTAGTGTAAGTGATAGAACAAAATAATTATATTTTACATTTAAAAATAGGGTCCACCAATGTTAAATGCTGGTAAAGTAAGTTCACAAAATCTATGTTAAGCTGTAGTATTTAATATTCATTTATTCCAATCCTTCAGAAGACTTTGTGCATGTGTGGGAAGGAACAAAGTATCATGTTTTCAACATTGAGGGGGAAGGACTTAAAATTAATAGACAACAGAAACTTTAAGTCCTTTGGGCCAGATACCTAATTCTACTCATTTAACACCAAATTCATTTATTCTCTTAGCAATAACAGACCCATACACAACTAAAGTAAAAAAAAAAAAAAAAAAAAAAAATAATCCCCAC
>VFFE01008536.1:624837-639240 GCA_008921705.1 Burhinus oedicnemus | reverse complement strand
AAAAAAAAAAAAAAAGATTAAAAAATCCTGCCAATACTAAACATGAGCAAAAAGAGAAAAACCTGCTCAGAAAAAAAACCCCAAACAAAACACAGCCACACACACCACAAAAGGACTCTTGGGAAAACTGAAGGCTGGTTTTTTTTATTTTTTGTAATGATTGCTTTTGCTTGGATCAAAGATCCATCCATCCAACAACCCTCCCCCCTCCAAATGAAGAGGGGATACAATACAGAGCAAAAGGACATCTGACTAACAGTTGCAAGCAGAAGTTTTTCCAACCCATTGTTTTATTCCAAAAGAGAACATTCCACGACCTACGCAGTCCGATCCCAAAGGACCTAGGAAGGATCACTAGACAGTTCACATTCCTCCACAAAAAGTTTAAGTAGGTTTAGATGATCTTATTTCCGCAAGTAGCAGGCCTGCGCCAAATATTAATAATACAGTCCCTTAGTTACCACTTAAAAATGCTCATAATTATTTACAGCTCCTGAACAGTACGGAGGACAACTTGGATATCATCCAACAAATCCACAGCAATTAAATTTATTAGAAAATGGAAAACTTTCCAGTTTCACTCAGTGGAACATGACAGGCAGTGAGTTCTGTACAAGGAACAATGAAGTAAGCTAGTACTCTTCAGCCTAGAAAATTGACAGGACCAAGATCTACAAAATCGTCAAACATCACAGGGACATCAAACCAAGCTTGGTTGAAAGGCTGAAAACAACATAGCTCTTCACATATGAAGTGGTATGCTGTGGAAACTCTGCCAAATAACAGCGAGGCTAGAAGTTCACGTGGTTTCCAAAGAGAGGTAAGACCACCTCATGGAAAGGAATTCTAATGAGGGCTACCCCCGTATCTGGCTTGTGAAGTCCCCGAACTGAAAATAACTGTGGGCCAGTATGAGAAGACACATGCTTGCCCTAATCTAACTCTTTGCCAGGCAGCCACTCACAGCCACTGCTTGAGATGCGTCTCTACAGGAACTGGGTCTTCATTATGGCATGTAATGGTCAGTCTTACCTTCTGTCAGTATTAGGAAAGGGACGTTATCTCAATTTCTAAGTAATCAGAGAAAACTTCTACTTACAAGAATGACATACATGGAATACCCATAGTGAAAGTGTAAAGTTTACAATATCCTCAAAAACCCTTTCAAGGTTACCTCTGGTTTAAGTCAACTAACCTGCAGTTCACACCATGACATCACTCAACACCCGGTGGAAAATTTAAATTCAGTACACATTACACTGAGTATAGCAAGGCAAATGTAAAAGCTTAGCCTATCAGAAAAAACGTAGGAAGCCAGATTTATACATTAGGTATCTGCTTTCATAAGTGGAATTTCAAACCCACTTTAGACAACTAAATTCCTATGCAGCACCTAGAAACAATACCAGTGAGCAGGGAACCCTGTAAAAGTCCGTAGGCACAAACCACCCAAACCAAACACTCAGGATGGTCATCCCATACTTCACCTTGCTAGGCACTTCAGTTAATACATACAGGTCTCCACTCACCTGAAGTCTTGCTTATAGTATGAAATTAAATTTCAAATCATCATGTAGAGCTCACAATTCTCTTTTCAAGAGGCCACAGGAGCCAGGAAAGTAGGGAAACTGTTACTGATAACACAATGAGACAAACATGCTTAGAATAGAATAGAAAAGAATCACATATTTCAGGGGATCGTATACAAGGTATAAATATTTCTGCCTTTTTTCAGAGTCCTATTTTTCTACAATATTCACTTCACAACATGATCTAGTCTCATGCACTATTTTGCCCTGACTTTACTAGAGAAATATGTACCCTTTCTGTATTTGTTTTTGCCTCAGTCACTCATCTGGTGCTCAACTGAAATGTTTTTAAGGATTTCTGCTAAAGCCCCTTCAAGGGGCTTCAAGGATTCTGTCTCCTCTTCCATACATGCTGAATTTATTCTTTGTCCCTAGAGGTACAAGCTTAAGTTCATATTCAGTAAATTCTGAAGTAACTGACTAACCAGAAAATATTTACCTCGAGTAACTTAACTGACAAATATAAATGTCCTTTCATTATCTTCACGTTAAATCACTACATCTTTGTTTTCCTGAATATGAGTGTCAGCTCCTCGGGTTTCTCTCACGCTTTTGGCTCCATCAAGTATCAGTCCTGGAAATTTTGTTCTTATACAAATCATTAGTATTAAAACTTGATATTTTTATTTCAAAATAGAGAAATGTTGTATTTTGCTCCCTTTAATTAGTAAGATTGCAGACCAAAGGTGAGGTTAGCTTTGCTTTTTAGTATTGCTGAACAAAACTCTTAGGTATTACACTTTAGCTATGCCTTACAGAATAACAATATTAGAATCCCCAGTAGTATTTTTAACCTTTTAACTTTTAAGTTGTTTTGAAGAAAGATTACAAGAGTCTTTATAGATGGGCCCCTCCCCTCTGCTACAAGTTTTTCTGGCCCTCCCTCTGCTTTGCAGTTCGTTTAAAGCTGGGTGTCCTTCAGCTTCCTTCTACTCAAACACATAGTACCATAGAAATAAGTATGTAAGTTTCATCTTATGCAGATACCAGATTCATTCAGATTTCTTCCCTTGTATGATCACATATTCTGATCTCCTCTGCAATAGGAGGCAACCTCATCTACTATTTTATACAACAAATTGATAAGCTGTAATTCAGGCCAAAGTTTATTTTAGAAAAATATCCTGGATGAACTGATGTGTTGCAAGAATCTATTACTCTCCTCCTACCTTTTCTGTTCCAAAACTTTGTTCTTCTTTTCCAAAACTTCCAAATTTTCTAGTCTGAATTTGAGTAGGGCACCTATCAGCTACATTTCATCTTCTTCTACCAGATAACCTCCTCAGGTCATTAACTGAAGGATGAATGCAGTGAATTGCTTTTCCCTCCTTTAACTAAGTTTAGTTGCATTTGTTCGATCTCCCACGGTAAGGTTCTGTTTGCAAAACACGGTTCATTCCTTGAACTCTTGAGTTTTCTAGAAACACTTTATGAAGTCCAGGAAAGGATTAAAGTTATGATGTAATTAACACCATACATGGATCAAACTACCTTTGAATCCAGCTTGATATCCTTGTTTACCAAGAAAGGAAAAAAAAAAAAAAAATCCATTTGTCCACTTCTCTGTAACAGTGCACTGGGAACTGCCAGTCAGTAACATCCTCCCACCCCCAACCACTTCAAACTTTCATCTTATATGTGTGATACACAGATAAACGACTGTTTGGCAGCTAGTTACAAATGGCACATATATTTCTTAAATAAGATCTTATCAAGCCACATAGGCTGTTGGAGTAGTAACTAAACAGACCAACCTGCACCACTTGGCGCTCTCACCAGTAAGAGTCTTCTGCCATTGTACAATTGATACAGATCCCAACTAGTGTAACATTAAGGACAAAGCCAAGTAGAAATTGCCAGAAACAATGCTACTGACTAATCCTTGCTTAGATCACAAACAGTAACTGTATGAATCAGTTAGCTAGCTTATTTAATGTGGGGCTACACGGATTTTTTTTTTTTTTTTTTTTTTTTTTTTTTTTTTTCAGTGCAGCATAGACCTCTCTAGGAGATTCACATGACAGAATTCTTACTTTTTTTTTTTTATTAGATGAGATGTTGCAAATCTAAACATTTATCCTTTGTAACTGAAGTGTGACTGCAAGAGTTGTTAACCTCCTAGCTTCATCTTTCAGCTGTGTACTCCCATATAGCACTGGCACTTATCTAAACCCACAGCGACTGTTCACAGATCCAAAATAGATTAAAACTAATCCTGCCAAAAAATAACTTTGAAAAAAGCTACAAGTCTGAGTAGATCACAGTAAGGGGATTCAGGGAGTCAAACAAGTATCAGCATTGTACAAAGGAGCAGGAGAGATGATAAGCTCAACAGTAAGTGCAGAAATAACTTACACACCTGAACATGAGAACACACAGGTTAACTTCTATAGGGATATTACAGGAAGAATAAGGCAACAAAGCCTCCCATGTAATAGAGTATTCAAGAAACAGTCTGAAAAGTTGTTTGGCTCTGGTGTTTTGTTTTGTTTTTTGGTTTGTTGGGGGTTTTTTTTGTTTGGTTGGTTTTTTTGTGGGCTGCTGCTTTGAATAAATGTACTCCTTTTATAGGAGGCTCTTTTACCAACACCCAAGTTAAAACAAATCAATCTCCAATACATAAGATCACAGTCAAGAAAGAACCTGTATGAATGCCATTCAACATCAAGGTAAGTTAGGTTTAAGAAACATTTTTCTGTATCAGAATAGTACATAAAACCATCAAAATATAATCGTATTGAGATGACTGATGTTTACAGACTGAGAAGTAGGCACGCGAAAACTATGAAGATAAGCAGAACACAACAATACAGGAAGCCAGCAGGAACTATCTGACCACTCCTTTTCAGAGTGGAAGACAATGAGTAGCTCACATGTGGAAATGATTCTGATGAGTACACTTCTGGAAGAACGCATGGAAAATACAGAACTCCACCATAAAGAATGACTGAAGGAAACTTACATGCTGTTGCCAAAGACTCAGCCAAATTACATCATAGGGAGGAGTTAAAAAGAGATAGCTGTGTTGTATTTGAAGGTGGCAAACTACGGTACTTCACTATAACATGCAGTTAGGTTTGCTAGAAAGGGAAATTAAAGTTAACTGTGTTTATTCCTAATGTTTCTTCTTTAAATAGAAACCTGCTAGTGCATCCAGGTTCTTCCAGGTGTTGGAAGGCCAGGGGAGTTCCTTTTTCTGCTTCCCAAAATTCTCAGAAATCCACTCACCAGCCCCTTCTACAGACAAACTTGAGAACTTGCACCAGTATTATTCTCTGACCTGGTTGCCAACACAGTATCCTTCCAAAACACTGCCATCGCCACAAAACACACACACTCACACAAAAGCAAACAACGCACTCTCAGAACTGAGACAAAAGGATAACAAAAAGCCATACACAGGCAATTTTAAGGGGGAAAACTTTTTTTTTTTGGTAGATAAAGTCAGAGACCAGTTACCAGGTTTTCCAAAGTCACCAAACAAAATTCAGTAGAAAAATGGAAAAATAGGTTTCACAGACAAATAAGAGAAACCAGCACTTTCCCAGGTTTGTCAGAGGACACCACCATTCCGGTAGCTTTAGGGCTACAGGGAACTAGCAAGCCACAGAAATATCCTAAAACTAGAAGACAAGTCAGAGGACTGACAAAATATTTATTTTAAAAAAAATAAGAAGTATGCATCTTAAAGCTGTGCCAAAGGAATTAGATTACACAAATTTTACAGGACACCATGAATGAATTCATGGAGGCTTAACTACTTGCCTGAGCAAATCCTGTTCTAAAAGGCACATTAATTTTGCCTAAAAAGCGCTTGGAACTCTGCTAGACTAACTTAAGCGTTTGAAGGAACCTCAAAAGTCTTGTAAGGCTGGATAATGATCAGTTTACCTAGAGACAGAAGATCATCGATATGCTACAATGCTAACTAGGTCTCCAATGAGATACCAATAGACACTTTATCCTTGCTTTTTTGTTGCGCAGAGGATTTTTTTTATCCTGCTTCTGAGATGTACAACTATTCGGTCCTTACTAGTGTTCATATACTCTAGGGGAAAAAAAAAAAATAAAAAAGCTCATTGATTCATTTTAAGCAGAAGGCACGGATTCTCCTGTTATCTGCTGACTTAAACCTTTCCTTATTTCCTATTTAAATTCCAAATTAAGTTCAAAATTTTAGTAAATCTTACTAAAAAGTGTACATCACAGCCACACAGAAAACAGATTTTCATGTCACTGGACACAAGGACAATTCTCCTGAATGGCTATTTGATAAGAACATCAAGAACAAACTAAGGTGCCAATATTTCTCTGAAGGGAAGCCTGAGTAGGTTTTAGAGAGTTTTCCTTCCAGAAAACAGAGTATGTAGACAAACTGACAGCAAGATGAGATCTACGCCAAGTTAGAGAATCATTCTTAAACAGCAATTCAAGATTTTTTTTTAAAAACAGACAGCTCCCCTCCCTAAAAGGGAGCAGGGCTGTGCGCAATTAGTGGACTGAAGTCCAAACCATGTATTGTCTTGGTAGAAAAGAAGATTTTCTTCCTTTTAGTCTCCTTCTTATATTCTGTTTCCTTCAGATTTCCTGGCAAGCCTAACTGGAGACATTGCTGGTTCTCTGCCGTTTTTAGATAAATTATCAGTTTGACAACAACTTGGACGTGTGAGTGTTCAGCTCCAGTAAAGTCAAGTGACTGTGGTGAATGAGCTCCTGAGAGATTTGCGTATCTGAAACACTGCTATATTTGTTCATCTGGAAACCCAGACGCACACAGTCCAGTTAGGGAAAAGGGAAAAGACTCAGAGGTCTAGCTGAGTTACTCTATCTTGTTATGAAAAAAAATTTTTAACATGGCACAAAAAATAGTGAAAAGCTCCATTGTGTAGCTACAGAGATGAAAGTAAAAAGTTGATTATTTTTCTGGCTTCTGGGTATCAGTATCAAAACCAGATTTTTTTTTTTTTCAAATTTTTATGTAGATTTATGAAAGAAATGACCTAACATAGCTTAATCCAAAAATATTCTGCCATAAATCCTCTTCTTCCACGTCAAGGTTGCAATGTAATATACTTAAAACAGCACTCTTCACACTTATTGCCTCTCCCACCTCTCCTTCAGGACCACGCATTTCGGGAACTGTGCTGTTTCCTAACCTACAAAAGCACAAATGCTTTTGAAGCCACAAGGTGTATGGTATCGGTGAACTGAGTAATCTCAAATCAATCTCCGGGGGGAAAAAAAAAAAAGTTATCCTTGAGACACAGCAGATTCCCCAGTCCAGTACCTTTGCCCAAACACATATACCACCACAGAGCAGAGGGACAGGATACACGGATGGAAACGGTTAGCCAGGAAGGAGCTGAAGTTTTGATGGGAGCTACTTTGTCCATAGCAATCCAGTTCAAATGATCACCAAAACGACTGTCCAAGTACATCCAACTGTCAATGGATGTTGCAAAGGTCAAACTGCTGCGCACCAAAACCAGAGAATTCTTTTTGGCCATAGGTTTTTGCTTTTTGTCCTGTCCAAGTACCTGAGCACAACCCTGATGATACTGTCATGAACAGTGACACTTCTCACACAGGTCCTTTAAAGTCTCCAAAAACTCATCACTCAGATTAGGATTCTTGGGATGAACATACATGTAAAGGACACAGTCGGAGAACTTGCACAGTGACATCAGCTATAGGCAATTGTTAAAATTTGCTCTCAGCTGGTAAATCGATAATCTCTACCAGGAAGGGGAACGTAGAAACATCAGTTTCTACAACAGCTGACTGCCGCAACGTTCTCCTCTTCCCCCTCCCCCCTAATCATCTTATTCTTCATGATGAAAACAGCATTAGATAAGATAAATAAAGAGTTATTCCAGCTAAGAAAATAAAGCAGGTATTTGCTACGGAAGAGTCTCACAGTCAAGTCAGATAAATTAGGACAGGAATTACTTCATTCAACAAATAATGCCAAACACAGTAATTGAGAACTCTTCATTGCCAGCTGGGATATCTTAAACAAACTGAACTAGATTTTAAAATACTATAATAGGGAAATATCCATCTTTCTTCAGACTGTTCCCAGGCCAGAGAAGCTAGCCAAGTTGCATGTGTCTCAGATGGGGGGGCGGGGGATAAAATAAAATAAAAAAATATATATAATAAAAAAAAGCCCTAGAATTTCTAACAGACGTGAAACAGAAAATTCCAGCATAAACCCAAACTAGCAGAAAATTGTTGCTCTTATTTATCACTTCCTATTAAGAACAGGAATAACCAATGGCTGGCCTTATATTTCTAGAATACAAATAACTTCTAGAACTTCTAGAATTTGGACCCAAACTGCATGGCAAGCATTTGACAACATTTTGAACAGATTATTCTTTAACGATTGGAGAGCACTTCCAGCAACTCTAATGTTCTTATGTGACAAGTCTCTCTAAAAAATCACTGAACTGACTTGACAGGATTCTAAAATAAACTGTAATATTCAGTGGCTAGTTCGGTCATTGCAGCAAAAGAATATTTTCAAATAAAAGAAATAGAATAAATTCCAAAAAAATAGGGAGAAACTACACTATTTGTAATAAAAAAAACTTCCAAGCGAATGCATAACTTCTCTTCACACATGATTTTTCACTAAAAATGGTACCGTGAGAGTGAAGGGCTGTAACAGACATCATTTTGAAATTTCCTAATTTCACATAAGATCGCTAGAAATTAAATACTATGTAAAAAAATCTTAATTGAAATAGAAGTTCTGTAAATATAAATTTTTTACAGCATCTAACATCATAAAACTTCACTTGGATTTTAAAAATTAAGGCGAAGAAGACTTTTCAAAACTCACGCCATAGTAACCTAAGTATAGACTAGAAACTACAGTATAATGATACTCTAGGACAGCAAGTTTGCCTAATGTTCTGAGGCTTTATCAGATCATTAAGGAAAAAAAACAAAACAAAACAAACAAACAAAAAAATCTAGATACCAGAGCTTTCTAAGGTCAAACTTAAATAAGTTTCTGGATTTATGATTTTGGGCCATATCCAGAGTGTAACAAAAAATATTCTGAAGTATGTTGACAGCACAGTGTTAACATTGACTTTTTTTTTTTTTCCTTAACTCACTGAATTCATTTAATCTATAACAAACCAATTCGTAAATGTAAATTCAAAGATTACAGGAAATGGCTTGGCAACAAAACATATTGGGAAAAGGAACAGAGGAATAAATAGCCATCCTGCTTCTCAGTCCTAGAACTCCAAACTAACAAACCCAACACGGTCAAGACAAGGTCAGAAAACACATTCTAACATAATCCTCAAAGACTAATATCTAATGGTTTTGCAATGTATTCTGGACCACAGAATTTATCCCTGAAAAATTACCAGGCCATTCAAGTCTATGGGCAAAATAAATACTATTTTAAAAGGTTATACTAAAACTAATATCCAAGTAGCCAAACTGCAGTACAAAGCCCAGATCTCAGGAGGATTTAAAATACAATTATCAGAGGTCCCTGAGTGAAAGGTAGAAATAAAAGCAGAACCTGAACCAAAGCCATTTTGCTGTCACTCTCAGCACAACTACAATGCATCCACGCAACATAAAGTATAAAAGTTTTATTACTCTTTACTATATAGTTTTGCTTCAAATTGAAACAGAAGTCCTAAATTTTGTAACGCTCAAGAAAAATCCATAGATAACAAAGAGAAATCCATTCATAACAATTAAAGGAAAAAACCCAACCAAACCAGTTCAAGGAAACTATAAAACTAACAGTTTTAAAGACAGAAAAACCATTCTTCAAGAAAAGTTAAAGTATATTAGTTTTATTTTCTCCTGTTTTTTCTAGGAAGTAGCTTTTCCTTCTCACTTCACTCCATTAATATTCTGCAGTAAAGCATTATTTAGCTATTTCTACCAAAGTCTTTCTGATCTCGTCCTTTTTTGTTAGGCAAACTAGAAAAGGCAAAGCCACTTTAAGGAAGTTTCCAAGATAAAACAAACTTCAGATCAAGAATACTACTTATCTCCGAGTTCTGTCTTATTTCATTCTCTCTCCAAAACCTACATCAATCCAAAAAGGGTAAGACTAACTTTAGAGTTTTCTGAGTAGTCCTGTATCAAGACCACATCCGATCTTTAAAATACATGGATTCCATTAACTTATTTTTAGCTGACACAGAAAGGGATTAAGGCAAACGGCTGCAATTGAATAAGCATATATGACTTACTATGAAATGCCTTCCTATTAAAGTGATTTGAACGGCATGATGCCAATCCACGCTGCTTAGGAATCGCCAAACACATCCTTCCCAGTGCCACAGCAACTGCACGTTGGAAGATGGATTTCCATCACAGCCACACCAAGTACGGACCGTCAAGGATTTAGCAATATGTTTGCTGCTTCCTTTACACAAGGTGCCACTAAATTGCCTTGTACCTGCGGAAAATAGAGCCTACTAACATTTGCAAGGAAAATGCTGTCAAAACAAACATGAAAACTACAACCATCTTCCTCAACTGCTTACGTTCATATGAATGGGTTTCTTTATAGTTAGTAGAGAACGTCAACATCTTAGACCACAAGAAATGTGGCTTGTTATTTCACCATTCTAAAACCTGCCAACGATATTTCTTGCTCTATAAGTAGCCTACTGGCACCATTCCTACAGAAGACCAACCTACTAAACTACAGCATGGCTTCAGCTCAGGGTCACAAGTTGTTCTAACACCAGCAGCTGACCTAGAAGCGTGTCTGACATCAGGGACATTGAATAACAGCTTCTCAAATGGCAGGAGACTGAAAAGGTTACAAATTCTGTATGCCTTGGCTAAGAAATATCTTTTTGCAGCTGCAAGGGAGAAAAGATTACCTGAACATAGAGAAGAAAGATGAACCCGTCCAAGCAAGGAAGGGGCAGGGAACACAGACAGTCCTGCACTGTACACACAAAGAAGGCATTAACAGCCAGTTCTTGAATTGAATAAAACTATACAACCACTACAGGAATTTTAGCAACAGCTAAAATAAAATTTAAATAATATCAAATGCAACAGAAACTATCAATCTTCTTTGGTACAAAGACTGAAATGTCAGACTATTTTTTTAGTTAATGAATATTCCAGACTACCAAAGCCTGAAGATGCTGTTTTGATCTGTGTTCTTCTGCAGAATGGATTAAAAAAGAAATTACATTTCTCAACATCTGGTGAAAGATCAGGTTTCCAAGGAGATGAAGTCTGGGCCTTGGATAAGTAGCCTTACTGCATTTTTTCAGCAAACTGAGGTAAAAAAAGGCAGGTGCAATATGCAGTTCATGCCAGCAAGCTATTCACCTCCATATCCACCTCATTCAATATAAAGTACAATTAAATATACACTACAGGTTATTTGACAATATTCAAAGTGATTAAATACAGATAAAAACAAATTGACAATTACAGCTGGCACCTCTCCCTCCCACAAAAAAAAATAAAGGATGGCAAACAAAACTTAAATAGGCTTTCTAAATAACTCAATACACTAATTCTTAAAAAGAAAAGCATTCTCATTTTGTAAGTGTATCATTCTGTGTTCTGTTTCAGCGTCTTGAGTTTCACCTACATAATACCACAGGAGGATGCAGAAGTCACTGGTTTGCATTTGATCTAACTAAACCTGGAACATATTTACTACTGCAATGCAAGACTACCACATACATATACACACACACACACAAACAGGCAGAGTATACCTCTGCTTTACTCTTTTAGACCATTAACAAAAACCTACAGCAACTTTTAAAAAGACTGAAAGACACAGACTGAAAGCTCTCTAAGCGCTTTTGAAAATGCCACAAAACGTCCTATTTGCATCTTCAAGCACCTCTAGAACACAGACCCTAATTTCTATGGGCTGATCAAGCAGAGCTTTCAACAACTAAGTGCAAAAGTTGGTGCTGAGTTCCAGTCAGTATCATCTCAGCTACTACATTTATCAAAACCAGCTATTTTTAGTCTTAAGCGTTCTAAGTATGACAGCCAAAAACGAAAGTTTCAAACCATGTCTAATATATTAAAGTAAACAGAGAAACCTTAAGTATTCTTTGCATTCTGTAAACTTACTGAGAACAAGGAAGCTACGCAAGCTTAAAAATATGTATTTATTTTGGGCTTCTATTTGAAATCATTTGCATATTTATGCCTTTACACATTTTTTCTTGAAGACAACTAACTTCAGAGAACTTTAAACTTTAATACTTTGGGATATACGTAGCTGGTTTTTACTACTTTTCCGCTCTTTCAAAAGCGGAACTATGGACAAAAATGACGACAAAGGTTAAAAATAATAAGCATACAAGTTACAGAACTAAAAAAGAAAGCCACTAAGGGATGCACCAAATTCACTTTGTTTTACTAAACAACAACATATTCATTCAGGTTTTCCTGTACCTGCTGTCAATGTGTAACCACACAGACAATTGGCGCTGTGCTGAAACAGCTTAAAACATTGAATTTGAGCATGAAAACAGTGCTTCTGTATTAATCTAAATTAATTAACCTACGTGTCTCTTGGCATTTCCAGCATGCTTGATACCAATTCAGTTTGACAAACTGTCTTACTCATCTGCAGCATGCAGGCTGCCGCTATCACATTAGGTCTCAACTTTGTCATCATAGTCTTGCATAGCGTTAAGGAACTGCGTGTAACTTCAAGCTCTGCCAAATAAATCCAATGAGTATTCACTTGTTCTTATTCCTGGTTTCCCAAAAGAATCTTTGAGAGCAGGTATTTGAACAACAACAATCTCCAATAAACTCCCCCTACAAACATCACCATCCTAATACATCTTCGGCAATGGTCCCCAAAACCAGCAGGTCTCCTGGTAGCAGGTGGTGACAGTGACTTGGTCGCAGGCCCTAACTTCAGCTCTGGCTTTGTGGAATCCCAGCTACAGCTAAGTTAGTTTACTGACACCCCCGTGTCCTCGCAAAGGGCCTTGTACGGAAGAACAAAACAAAACAGCTATCCTTAGGTTCCCTGTAGTACTTTGTTCTTGTCTAGGCAGTCTCCCAACGTACTTCTTTTACAGACCTGGAGTCTACACAGCACCATACAGCACAACTGTCACGCAGACAGACAGTGGAAATGCACAGTGTGGAAGAGAACACAGAATAAACCAGCATATTAATCTATAACCACAATATTTTATTGGGTTATTTTACACACCCCATTTCTCCAAGCAGGCATAAAAAACCATGAATGGTCATGAGAAATACAAACCCACAAAACTCAGTAGTAGTAATGACTTTCCCCTTAATAGGCAACTGTGGTTTAGATTATTCAGATGAGAGGTCTATAGTTTGACACTTCAAATAGCTATTTACATTTGCATATTCCTAGTGCATACAAAACATAGATTCTTTCAAGGGCAGAGTTTAACCTCAGTCTTCTGCAAGACCACGTACAGAGACAGTTAGCCAGTATTAATAATTAAAACAAACAACCCTTCTTTTTTCCCCCTACAAACTTAGCTGCAGCCTGTGTATTCTCAGTCGCTCCCATTTAAAAAGCATTTCTGATAAAAGACAAGACATACTAAACAGGCAGGACAGGTACTTTAATACTAACCTATTAAAGACAAAAAAAGAAAATGTAATTTCATTTTGAATGTTCAAGGACCAGCATTTTGAAAAAAAATTCTACTTAAAGACAGCATGAATTTTGTACAGAGATTAGATTCAAAATTGTTTAAAAAGATGATCACTCTCTGCACTTGACCCTTTCTACCTTGGATGCTAGGAAAATACTTAAAAATTGCTGCAAGCATATGTGCTTCAAAAGCACGAAAACACACCCACTTGTTTCTTCACCGTTATTTTCAAGTACTAAAAATCTTTCCAAAGCTGTTATAATTGAGGCACCGGAGTAACAGAAACCTCAGCAATTAAAAATGCAAACTGATTCCCCTGCCTCCCCAAGCGCAAAATCCTGATCTTGGGAAGCCACCTTAATATTCCCAGTATTCTACATTCACTGTCAAAGAAAAACGCTCATTCTGCTCTTGACAGCAAAGATACACACACCACTGTCAGAAGCAGCCTGAGCAGTAACAGCAGCAGCAGGACTGCCTCAGGACCCCGGGGTGATTCGGGAGGTGACCACACCGTGCTGTTGGGAACCAAAGAACCCCGACAGTTGTGGGACTGGCGAGCTGGCTCTCGTTGTCTACAGGTAGGACTGACCTCCGTGCAACACAGTCACAACCCATAGAAATTTCCAACCGCTACCATCATTTTGGGGTTTAATACACACGGGCCTTACCTAAAGCAGACTTTATCACCAGGCACCCAATGTACCGGAAAAGATCCAAGGGATCAGCTACGGGACAGATGCTGAAGGGACCCGTTCCAGTTGCAGGGGAAGGGGCACCAACCTCTCTGCCCAGCGACTTACCTCAGCCCCCATATCCCCGAGGAGGCTAACTCAGAGCCGGCAGGAGGAACAAGCCTGGCACTGCCTCCACTGAGCTCCTGGCCCCCCGGGTTTGCCCCTTTCCTCCACCTCCGCCGAGCCGAGGACGCACCGACAGCAGGACCCCCGGCCCCAGCTCTGCCCCCGGGCTCCGGACGATCTGCCGCACCGGCAGCGGGCCCGGGGCCGGCTGCAAACGGCGGCGACTCGCGTCCGCCCCGTCACCTCCGGGTCCTGTCACACCACCGACACAGTCCGTACCGGGCCGGCTCCGCTCGTGGCCCCCCGCCCCGCTGCCAGCTCCAAGGGACACAGGCCAGCACGGCCGCCCCCCGCCTCGCTCCAGCCCCCCTC
>VFFE01008536.1:589215-615913 GCA_008921705.1 Burhinus oedicnemus | reverse complement strand
GAGGGGGGGAGGTCGCCGTCCCTCGGCAACGCGCTGCACGCCCGGAGCGGCGCCCGGCGCAGGCAGCCCCCGTCCCTGACCTACTTTCCGCCTGGCTTGCCACCCAACGGCGCACCACTAACCTACTTTCCAGCCAATGGCACCCTCCTCCGGCCCCAGACCGGACGCGCCCGCCCGCCAACGGGCGAGCGGCTCCCCGGTGGCTTTGCCCAATGGCCGACCAGCAAGCGGGCAACGCCCGCCCTCCTGAACGGCAGCTAATCCCCGGGTGCCCCTGGAGTAGGAACCAATCAGAAAGGCGGATTGGAGTTTTGATCCCGGCCACTGGCGGAGGGCGGAGTTGATGGGCGGAGGCAGGGGCGCGTGCGCGGTGGTGAGGCGAGGATGAGGGAGTTGTCAGTCGCCGCCCGGGACCCGGATGTGGCGGGGCCGACGGTGGGTTTCCTGTGGCTTCCCTGGGTGGAGTGCTGTCGGCAGGTCCCTCTCGCTCTATTCCCTGCCTTGGTGCCGCCACCGGGGCTCACCCGTGCCGCTGCGTCATTCGTGTGACATCAGCCCGCTCCGTGACGTCACCTCTTGAGGCGTTTAGGTCAGCACAGCAGCCGTGGCGTCACTGCCCCAGGCGGCACGGTGGCCGCCGGTGCCTAGGCCGCGTCTGGCCTCTCCTGCCTCAGCGGCAAGGACAGGACACGGCGCCAGTGGCCGGCGGTGCAGCCCCTTGGGCCTCCCTGCTCGCCTCAGGGAGACGGGGGCTGCTCTCAGCCGGGTGGGAGCCCTCCTGCCTGGCCTTGCCCTGTTGTCATGGGCTGCCTGCCCTCGCTCTTCCCTGCCTTGGGGTCACCATCGTGGCGTTGTGATCATAGAATCGTAGAGTGTAGCATTGGAAGGGACCTTAAAGATCATCTTGTTCCAATCCCTGTGCCGTGGGCAGGGACATCTTCCACTAGACCAGGTTGCTCAAAGCCCCATCCAGACTGGCCATGTATACTTCCAGGGATGGGGTATACACAGGTTCTTCAGGCAACCTATTCCACTGTCTCGCCACTCTCACAATTAAGAATGTCTTCCTAACATAAATCTACCTTCTTCTGGTTTTAAGCCGTTAGGCCTCATCGTCTCACTACACATAGAATCGCAGAATGTTTAGAGTTGGAACTGGCATGTCAATGGCACGTGTCTTTTAGCCCACCACCACCTCAGCTGCATCCACGGGCTGCAGTGTTGCTCCCAGTGGTGGCAACCTGCCTCGGCAAATCTCAGCCTTGTGTCTGCCTCATATGCTGTATGTATGCGTGCCTGTACGCAGTTTGATGTTGCATCGCGCACTGTATTTTGTGAGTCCTCACACAGTAGCCTGACAGCACTCTTCAGAATGTCTGAGAAGCACGTGTGTGATGCTGCTTCGGTTTCACTACCATAAATGCTCCATCATCTCCCAATGTGATCGTATAATGCCGATGCTGTAAGCAGTAGTAATTTTATTCAGCATGTGAAAAAGGCCAGTGATGGAACATAGTAAAGCCATCTACTGCACCATGTTAAAGTCTAAACCTAGATAATCCACGCAAGAGTGCTGGCATGTAAAGAGGATGTGTTGCAAGAACATAATCACAGCATAGCTGCTTTCAAATGCAAACATTTGCTTAATGTGATTGTATTATTGCTACATGAGATTAGCATTGCCACATTATAATTGTCTTAACATTTCCTGTCCTCTGATGCCACATCACAAATGTTTGGTTTACGTTTAGTAGTATAACATCACTGGAGAAGCTTGGATTGCAGCATGATCACATTACAGCGTGGTTATGGTTATTCCAATCCACTATCGCAGAATGTGAACTCATCCTATGACAGTATTAAGGTTTGTTTTCCACCTAACTGAATTGGGACTAAACACAGGCAACAAGTGGCCCCTGCTGGATGCAAACTTCCTGTTCACATCAGGATATTCCTACTCAAGGAACAACCCTTGAGCAGAACAAGTTAAATGAAATACCATGCATTAACAAAATGGAAATGTATACCATGAAGAAAAATGAGAAAATGCATCTTTTTTTTTTTCAGCAACTGTTTTAGTGGTGCTGCTTTGATTTGTTTCAGTGCACAGAAGTTATGGAGGTGGAGAAGTCTCCTTGACTACTTCTTTCTCACAAGTCTTTGTAGTTTTCATCATTGTCTCTACCCACCTGTAGAAATAATCTTCCTTATGGACTCAATCACATAGTGTCTGTTTTAATGAGCCCAGTGACTGTTGTAGGGAATGATGCCAAGAGTAATGATCTTTAGCTATTTCTGTAGGAAAGCAGCTTAGCAGGCCATATGTCATATTTCCCAGTAAATGATTGTTTTGAATTGTTTTTATACTGTAGTTTCTATTCATGAGATATTAAAGAAAATAACAGCATCTGGTTAATCAAATCCTGATTTTCAGCATATGATGATATATCTCAATCCTATTCTGTGGCTTTCTTTAAAATAGGTTTTCTCTTTAAGTTCAGTGCAGGGAATTTCTCTCGGTAGGTCAGTAAGGCATCTTATAGGTGACTATTACACCTTAAAATTTTAAGGGTGCAAGTTTTATCACTGAAGAGCTAAGAAACGACAGTTTGAAGTTTAAGAAGACCTGAGTTCAGCTACTGTTGTTGGAAAAAAGTTTGCATCACCCTTCTATCAAAAAGCAAATAGAAAAGGTAAGGCTTGAGCAAAGGTAGAATACTTTCTCCTTGAAGGGTACTACTTGAAGGAGCACTTGAAACTGAGATCAGACCGCACATTGTGGAACCTGCTAGAAGGACCGGCTCAGTTGTGTGCTCTGCTCAGGGCACTGTGCACGGGTGTGTCTGATACAATAGCAAAAGCATTTCCTCATCCAATCGACTCTGACCTGAGTAATTTTCAGATTTTATGGGTTTTTTAAAGAATGTAGTAAATTAGCAGAAATTTAGCTGCCTCTTTAACTGCGTTAATATGTTAATGGTTACACCATGTTTAAACACCAGAATTCAGACTGATTTCTGGCTTAAAATTATGGTTTAAAACCAGGAAAAGAGTGTGCTATAGGATGATTGTACTGAAAATTATGTTTTATTAATAGAATATTTGGTCAACTAGCCTATGTTCCAACTGATTGATTTTCTTTACTGGATTCACATTTTAATGCTACAATAACCACTTTCCTGGTCTTAGGGTTTTGACTTTGTGTCAAGAAGAGCAGCGGGTATGATCTTCATTAAATGTAGCCTACCTGAGGTATAATAATGCTGTGTCAGTGGTTTCACTTTAAAATCTGCAATTTTTAATTAATTTTTTTTAATCTAGATATCTAGTTACACACACAAAAAGGAGTCCTGCCAAGTTAGTTCTTTGATGCTTTAGTTTTGTTTTCTCTGAAATATGAATCATGACCCCAAATAGAGATACGGAGGGACACAAATCTGTGAGTCTTTGTAGTGTGAGATTTTGTAAAATAGTTGGGAGATAGTATTTTATGTGTGGTTTTTTTAATGTCTTCCCAAATATGTCCAAAATGTGCTATATATTTGAGCATCTGATTGTGGATCCAGGTGCTTTACATTTTAAATGTTTTAAAGCGTTTTAAACAGCTGCTTTTAGTTGATAGGTTTCCAGACATGCAATATTAACTTGCCTGTCTTACCCTTTTATCCAATCTCCTCCTCCATTTGACTCTTGACATACAAGCTATGATCTTACCTGCAGCAGAAGTTATAGCTCATAGAAAGTTAGCAAGACTTAGTAACTTGAATACCTGGATTGCTTGTTCTGTCTACACTTTAAAAAAACCAGAGATATACTGAGCCATATTTCTCACCCTGTTACACAAAGCTGGTGCCATGCTTCAACCTAGTTATGAGGACAGAAGAAACTGGAAGCTATTTCTTGGTACTGTTTGCAGACTGATGCAAAAACCCGACAGTGGTGGTCTATTTTCTCTCGTCTGTCACAGCTCATGTGTGGCTAGCTCAGACCTCTTCAATTTTGTCTCAAGGAACTATTGCTTACTTATTCTTTTCAGGGTTCTTCAAATTCTTGAGATATTACACCACCCAAGACAGGGGAATATTAGGTTTCTCTGCTTTTGTTTGTATAAACACTTGTTACTTTAAAGAGTGTATACTTCTATCACAGTATTTCCAAATTCGAGCATTAAAAATCATAAATATAAAGCAATAAATGTTGACTTTTTCGTTTGCCTGCTTTTAAAAATCCATTCTTCGTCCTCACAACCTTTGTCATAATTTCAAGGGCTACAAGCTTGTTTCAGAAAAAAAGAGAAGATTCTTATACAATCCATTGATTTCAGCCCTGTGGTCTCTCAGAACACCAATTAATATTCTGAGACTCAATAGGAACGCACAAGAGTTGGCAATCCAATATCTGGCAGCATAACAAGAACAGGAAGAAGAATCTAATGAGGAAAATAAGGCTACAGCCAGGGAGTTAAGAAATTCTAAGTACTTTTCTGCAATATTTTTTCAATCTTTATGGAAGGGTCAGAAGGAAGAATTTCTATCTTTATCTGGATTCAAACTTAATGGAAGTCAAAGCATTTTCAGAGTTTTTACTTCATTAACAATATATGGAATTTAATAAGATTTTCAGAGACTGGAAGTCTGAACTTGAAGGAGAGATGGTGAATTTTAGATATGTTAATAAAATTCCACTGAATAAAATATTTTAAATGAAAAATCTTGAAGGTTACAGCCTTTTCAAATAACAACATTTTTCCATTAGGGATTTGTCTTCCTACTTTTTTTTCATTTTTCTAAAATTTTATCAAAATATTTACTGAAGTTTTATTTACCGTGTCTGTTGGTTAAACAAAAATCTGTATCCATTCTTGGAGTAATTTTGATTCAACACCATATTACTTTCTTTTTTTTCACTCATTGTGTATAAAGCTAGATTTAGCTGGTGTGAGATTCTTGTCCTCCCCTCCCAAAAAAAAAAAAAAAATCTAGAAGCCATTTTGTTAAGAGAGAATTAGACCAAAGACACTCTTGAAATTGCTGGCTGCATTTCTTCAAGATTTGTTGAGGACACTAAGATCCAGGATGGAGTTCTGCTGTCTTTTCTTGGGAGGGGATGTTACAATTTTGTATGGTCCATTGGCAACTGCATCTTTGACTAAGACTAATCTGTTTCTTACTAGCAAGGAAAGCTGTAGCTTTTACAGTGCTTTTTTTTTTCCTTATCTGTCTTGCATCCTTAGAAGAGTGGTGGCAGCTTCACTTGAACAGTGGTATGAGAAAGATAATCTTTGTCTTAGAACACTGAAAAAAAATCTGTTGGGCATTAGGTGCTGCATTTCAGGAGGGTAACAACACTCCTATGGTAGAGTAAAGCTTAATTTATTATTGAAATAAAGCTTCATTTAAGAATAGCAAAATCTATCAAATCTGTAAGCTAAAGTTCACAGAATAGCCAAAGCAAGGTGTACACATGCAACTTTGACTTGAAATGAGGGTAAGAATCAGTGAGGAGAAAAAGCAACAAGAGACTTTCCTTTTCGTAATGAAATGAAGAGAAAACTTTTCAACCGGCCTTGATTTTGTTGTTTTAAGGCGTAAATAAGAGGCAAAATCAGTTGAACAGAAAGGGATGGCTGGAATTGTAAAAATCATTTCAATATTTGGAGAGTAATTATTTTTAACTAGTTAACAGCCACAGACTGTATTAATTAAATAATTATAATATCCCCACTTTTACAGATTGGAAAAACAGGCCTGGAGATTAAATGAGTTGGCCAGGGTTACACCCACGTACTAAATCAGACACAAAGCCACAATTAGAACTGGAGTACCTCTCTGGCAGCCTTCTAAAGAGTTTGGTAAGCCACTCGGCACCTCTGGTTATTTTTTCATATCGGTTATACAAAACATTTTAGCTGTTTTCCAAATACAGGGAAAACATAATGCTTAGGACACATATTCTGAAAAGCAGCTATGAAATATTTAAAAACTAGAGGCTTGATTCTATTTTCAGTCAGTGCTGATAACTTGAATAAAAACTTAACAATCCATGGTTTTATTAGAGGATGGTGTAATTTGAATCCATTCCTTTAGAATGTCCATATTGACAGGCTGTAATATGAGAGTGGGGCAGTGACTTTATGTTTTGGCATTTCATCTTGTAAATATACAAGGCCTTATTCTGAACTTAATTATTACGCTGTCAAAATTCAGCATTGATTTCATACTGAATCCATCAGGCATTTGGAGTAAGGCCCGCAAGGTCAAGCACATGACATAGGTTGTACTTCCCCTCAACATTACATGTTTCTATAAACCTGACAGTGTTTTAAGGTAACATGCTTTCAACGTTGTCATTAGCTGTAGACAGGAACCATCTTTTAAAGAGAAAGAGCGATGCATTTTTAATAGAATCATAGAATCACCTAGGTTGGAAGAGACCTTTAAGATCACCAAGTCCAACCATCAACCTAACACTGCCAAAACCACCACTAAACCATGTCCCTCAGCACCATGTCTACCCGTCTTTTAAATACCTCCAGGGATGGCGATTCCACCACTTCCTGGGCAGCCTGTTCCAGTGCTTGATCACCCTTTTGGTGAAGAAATTTTTCCTAATATCCAATCTAAACCTCCCCTGGCACAACTTGAGGCCATTTCCTCTCATCCTATCACTTGTTATTTGGGAGAAGAGACCGACCCCCACCTCTCTGCAGCCTCCTTTCAGGTAGTTGTAGAGGGTGATAAGGTCTCCCCTGAGCCTCCTCTTCTCCAGGCTAAACAACCCCAGTTCCCTCAGCTGCTCCTCATAAGACTTGTGCTCTAGACCCTTCACCAGCTTCATTGCCCTTCTCTGGACACGCTCCAGAATCTCAATGTCTGTCTTGTAGTGAGGGGCCCAAAACTGAACACAGTATTCAAGGTAGGGCCTTCCCAGTGCCGAGTACAGGGGGATGATCACTTCCCTAGTCCTGCTGGCCACACTATTCCTGATACAAGCCAGGATGCTGTTGGCCTTCTTGGCCACCTGGGCACAGTGCTGGCTCATATTCAGCCAGCTGTTGACCAATACCCCCAGGTCCTTTTCTGCCAGCCAGCTTTCTAGCCACTCTTCCCCAAGCCTGGAGCGCTGCATGGGGTTGTTGTGAGCCAGGTGCAGGACCCGGCACTTTGCCTTGTTGAACCTCATACTATTGGCCTCAATCCATCGATCCAGCCTGTCCAGATCCCTCTGTAGGGCCATCCTACCCTCAAGCAGGTTGACGCTCCCGCCTAACTCAGTGTCATCTGCAAACTTACTGAGAGTGCACTCGATCCCTTCATCCAGGTCGTTGATAAAGATACTAAACAGAACTGGCCCCAATACCAAGCCCTGGGGAACACCACTTGTGACTGGCCACCAGCTGGATTTAACTCCATTCACCACCACTCTTTGGGCCCGGCCATCCAGCCAGTTTTTGACCCAGCAAAGAGTACACCCATCCAAGCCATGAGTTCACAGTGAGCTAGGATTTCTCCCTTGTCATAGAATCATAGAATCGTTTAGGTTGGAAAAGACCTTTAAGATCATCCAGTCCAACCATTGACCCTACTCTACCAGGTCTGCCACTAAACCATGTCTCTAAGCACCACATCTACATGACTTTTAAACACATCTAGGGATGCTGACTCAACCACCTCCCTGGGCAGCCTGTTCCAATTGTCTACAGACAATTAGTTAAGTAGTCTGTTAATATTGCTTTGATACATGTTAATGTTAGAGAAGCAACGTTTTTGTTGCCAGAGAACATGCATGTTATTTTAAAACCAGAGCAAAAGCAGACTATTTCTGAGGCTTATGGCTATATCAACCAGTAGGTGTGCCTGGCGTGTTGTAAATGGGAAAGGTGGGAAGACTCTGTCTTGTTATTAGTACATGTAGAAAGACAGGAAGTAGTTAGGGAAGGTTTCCCTCTTGTTCTGAGTTCCAGGAAAGTTATTCAGCCAAACACATGAATCACAAAGCAGACTAGAAGGGAGTTTCTCTATGGCATGAAAATAACAACTGCATTTTAAAGCCTGAAAAGTCAAACAATTTGGTGCTTTTGTTCTGCTGCAGATTTTTCATGGAAAATAGCAACCCCAGGAATATTTGACAATGAAAAGTCTTAGTGCACAAAATGTGAAGTTTATATAAGAGATACCATCTTACTCATCAGCTGCTCTATTTTAAGCCCTGCTCGGCGTGGGGACTTCCATTTTGTGATCTATGTGGACAGCAGCTGGTACATTAGAGTTTTACGTTAGCTGACATCTTTACAATCTAAAGGATACTTAACATAATCCTGTAAAATCTATTCTCATACTTGTGCCCAGTCACTCATATTCCATCTTAGTGTGTTGTCTTTTCCCATGTACATTTTCTGTCCATTTCATGTTAAAAAAAAGGTCAGCTTATCAACAGCATTGAAGTTAGTCCACAGTAATGTTTTGCTGTGATGTGATCAAAATGTATATATACAGCATATGCCATAAGATGGATATGCCATTTCAGTGACTGAAAAAGGCAACAAAAAGGGAGCCATAGTAACGTATGTTGGGGATAAATTCCAGCGACTAGTACAAATAACAGAAAAGGCAGTATGTGTTAATTAATTATATACAAAGACAAGCTACATACGTGATTTAGATTCACTTGGAAATATTTACATTGTGTAAGTATGACATGGATGCCAAGTTGCAACCAAATTCCAAAATCTAGCAATTATCAAGTAGTTTGCCTATTGCCATAAAGTCCTAGGACTTCATCTATCTGTTCATGCAAAGAGGAAAATCTTTTCCATCTTTGTGGATTTTAAATCCCAGTCAGCTCTAAACAAATGACAAAATAGTCATGACAGAAGCTAAAGACACCTGTTCCTGAAGATGCTTGGGAAAAAGATTGATGAGAAAAAAGGACAAAATATGGGCACTGTTGAGATATGGCAGGCATTGGACCCTTGTACACAATACGAAGTGGAGCTACCTGTCCAGCCAGCTTGCAATGCTTTTCCCTGTCTTCCCCTATGTTCATAGACCATCCCTGGGCCCCACCAGCCCTTGAGCCCTGATGTAGTCACCTGACGTGCATGTGCAGGAGCTATGGACTAGAGTATGTGAAGAGTGAGAACTGAAGCTGGGAGGTACCAGAATGTCACACTGATGAGTGCAGGTGCTGTAAGGATAATTTGACTCTATTCTCAGCAACAAAACTTGGTTAGGAAAGGTAGAAGGCTACTTTTCTTTGCACATTTTACTTCAGGCATGAATGAACTGGCACCCATTGTGTTTTGTATGTTTAGCTGACCTTGGTTGTTGATACCTTAAGCACCAATGTCGTACTAAGCGGATTCTCACCAGGACTGTTGCTACAATCTCTTGGGTTTTAATGGGAGGGATTTCATGAAAGAAAACAAGGGGACTTTAATCTCCACTTATTCACCATTAGTGGTAGCCAGGAGGTTCTGCATCGTATGACTCGTAGTGCATTCACACAGTCGCTCAGCTCCACTTGCATGGTGGACTTGCATCAGCTGCTCGTTTCTCCTGCAGTTGCCCAAACCGCTGCAGTCCCAGAACGATCGGGACTGACTGGCCTTGAAGAGGGAGCCCAGAGTTCCAGCCTGCTTTTTACTCTGTGTAATATGTGCTTCTGAGTCTGCACGTCACAGGAAATGAAGTTGGCTGTGAGTCTTGACCTTATTGCGTTGCAGTAAATTTGTACGTGAAGCAGAGCTACCACATCTGATACAGGTCCCACCCTCTCCACACCCACTTCAGCGACTTCGGAAATCTGTTTCTTAATTATGTGCATGTCACTGGGAGTGGCATGAATTTTAACTATTATTGTATATTGCACTTCTTTGATACCCATCTCACGTTTGTATTTCCTTATGTGGCCACAGATCTGACAATTAGGGCCTTTATAGAATGATTTCTACTAATATAAATTATTTTTCTATTCTTTGCAGGCAATTATTTTTTCTTTTAACTTCAGAAAAAAACCTCAAACAACATGAAGATCAAAAGGATATTCTTCAACACTGGGATCAGAAAGAGCATGAAAGTGACCCATTATACTATTCATCTTAGACATAGCATAGACCTGTCCATTCGTCCATGAACACGTTTGGAGAAAAGCAAAGAAGGGAACAGGAGGCCTAGTCTGGATAACATTCATACTGTTCTTAAGTCAGTCCTGTTGAAGTTTCTTGAAAGTGCGATAATGCAGCTTGAACATGGAGTCGGTCAGAGTGAGTGGAGGGAGCATGACTAAAATGTTCACTGTTGCCAGATGAATAAGGGGCCGGGAGGCTGCCCCATGGGTCCAGGGCAGTGCAGGTGGTACAGTCTAAGCAGAGGGTTATGGCTTGCTCTGAGTGTTGCAGATTTCTCGCGGATATGTTAATGAACACATTTTAATAACCAAACAAAAACCTTCCATTTTTTTAACCAAAAAATGCCAGTAGTCGGTTGTACTTCTTGTCCAGTATGATTTTCACATAAAGCTAATGAAATTTACAATACTCAGTGTATTCATTTACTATGTTTGTTTCCTGCACCATTTCTTTGCTTGCTTGGATGTGTGGGAAGTTGTCTATATTTATTTAAAAGGTCCTTTGGATCAAGGTATGGACTAGAGATTGAGAAGCAATGCATGAGATTACAGGGGAGTCTTAACAACTTAATGACAGACGAACTTGCAACACCCAACAAAATAAAATCCTATTCAGTGGTTCTTCACATGCTCCTCCTGCAGGCTGTCTCAGTTAGAGAGCTGAACCAAGCTGAGCCTACCTCCGTGTCAAAGTTGGTATGATACCTCGAAGTCTTTTCCTTCTATGAAGCTAAATTCTATGCTAAAAGTCTCCTCTGACTCTTTAGGAAAGTAATCATCCTTTTAGGTATGTGATT
Source organism: Burhinus oedicnemus (assembly GCA_008921705.1). Taxonomy (NCBI): domain Eukaryota; kingdom Metazoa; phylum Chordata; class Aves; order Charadriiformes; family Burhinidae; genus Burhinus; species Burhinus oedicnemus. The sequence goes on along the minus strand of VFFE01008536.1, from coordinate 604,988 downwards.
TTCTACTGTTATTTTAGACTTGATCTTTTAATTAATTCAAACTCCAAGTTGGAAGTAGCAGCTTGGGGTAGCCAATTATTTTGAATTTCCTTGGGTTTCCTCCCATAATCCTTATGTTGTGTCATACTTAATTATGTTGATGGCATAAAGTAAGTGTAGATTTTTTCCTACATAATTCTTTTAATTTTGTCTTGGAAGATGCTAAGCCTGTCATAAATAAGACCTATATCATCCCTGGTATAATTTTACTTAAATATAATATAACCACTAAAAGTATAGTTTCATCAGGCTCCCTTTACTCCAGATTTTAATGACTGTTCTCTAATGTATTGTTTATGGTTTAATATCAGCTATTGGTTACATGACTACAAAATCTATGAAAAAAAAAAAAGAAGATATACTGCATGTATAAATGCCAAGCATGAAAGGATTAGTAAAGGTGGATAAACATATTCATTACAATATACCCTTTGCTGAAATCATGAATTCAATGTCTGCTTTTTAGAAATCTGATCTACATCCCATTAGGTCAATTGAAAGACTCCCCTAAGTGATCTTTGGATCAGGTCTTTGGTGAAAGACGGAAATGTTCTTATGTGTTTCTTTCAGGTTTTTATGTGTTGTATTGGGAACTGGATGCAAAGCTGTCGTTCAAGCCGAAGACAGTATCTGTAAGTATGCAGATCAAGTTATTAGTGAATAATGAAATGCAATCCACAAAAAGAGCTGCAAGATTGCCAGTGCTCCTAGCTTGTCAATGCACAATTAGGCTCCTTTTTTATTTTAGTATTACATACCTATTTAGTAAACAAATATTTACTACCCATGCTAAAAGTTGCAAGGCAATCTCATGCCTAGGAGACAGAAGAAGAGATCCACAGACTCATGAAGTTACTTCAGGCCAAATCCTTTCTTTTCAAAGTGAATTGTTTACTTAAACTTTTCTGAGTCTGGGTCTATGACATTTTCTTTATTTGTAGTTAAATGGGGATAATATTACTTTACTTTGGGTATTGCTTCAAAGCATCCTTCTTAATATTTTTAAAGTCTCCTAAGATTCTCCACTGAAATACAAGATAAAAATGCAAATCATTGTAATGCTCTTTTTGCCAGTGTTCTGTTGCGGTACACTTAATTCTTTTTTCATGTTGTCTTTTTGTTTGTGATATTAGGTACTACCTTGAGGTTCAGAGGATAAAAGGCTAAAATGCCACAAATAATAATTTAAGATAATCAGTAATTATTCTTGGAACACTAGAAATGCATTCTGCTGTGAGTTACATCTCATGTAACCTTATGGAATCCATTTGGATTTTGTAATAAAGCATATTTTTGTGTAATATTTCTAATATATTACTGGTATTGCAGTAATTAGTATAGTGTAGTAGCATCTCTCATTAGGAGTGGGTTCTAGTATGCCAGTTACTGTGCCAGCAAAATAGATAGAGGTAGTATTTTTGAAAGTGTTTAGGCAGCATAGGAACCCATTCGAATTAAAAAAAAAATTAGGCGCTTGGAATCCACTATTTTATTTAAAGTCCGTGATGCATAGTATTTTATCTGTATAATTAATTTCAAGATTGGAACAACGGGATTTCTTCAAATTTTACCCTGGTTAAAATGCTACAGTTTAAGTATTGGATTTGGAGATTTCCATAGACATAATAATGAAGTTTAAAATAATTCATGTAATTAATGTACCCTTAACTGAGCATATCTGCAAAGGTATGCAAGGTAGCTCTGAAACTGAAGAGTCAAATCAGATGACAAAGAAGTTGCAAGAAGACTTCCAGACAATATCTTCATTTTTCATGGCATTAACCTGATCCTAAATTTAAAATTCTATGAAGGCTTGAAAAACATTTGTGGTAAAAGGGGAAAACAGATGGTAGTATGGTGAAACAGCAGATTATACATGTGAGAAACACTGAATGTGTATTTCATTCAGCTAACATAGGCCCAGAAGATCTCTTTATTTTTGGCATACAATTAGTCCTAGTCATGTGTTGAGTTATAACTCGATGTCTGGGATTCTCAGCATCTTGTCTAAGGTATTGTTTTTTGGTTTTGGGGTTTTTTTTTCTTCAAGCACAACTACCAGTAGAATTGTATTTACATGATATTTCAAGTATTTACAACCCTGGTCAGCACAGACGTGCTGACAGAAATCTGCGATGTATTTATGACCTAAGGGTCTGTGCTTTTCTTCTGTAGAAAACAAATAGACAAACGGACAAAGAAGACAAGAAAATTATGTTCATCTTAAAAGTCAGCAGAATTAATCTAGCATTCTTTTCTTCTTCCTGGGAAAGTAAAGCTGACATGTCTTACATGCTATGTAGAATCCTATGGACCTACAGAAAAGAAAGGGTAAACCAGGTTTTCCTTAAGATGTTAAGCCTTGTGGATCCGTATGCCTTCATTGCATGATTTTAAAGCTTATATACAAGTCTGTGCTGAGCTGATTTTAGGAAGCGTGGTACTGTCATTTGGATCATCTGAGCATATAAATTACTGTGCCTCAGAAATACTGCTGGCTTGGGGGTGAGCTTGGCCTTCCTGAAGCCAGGAGGGGAACTGGCAGAGAGTTCTGATTCTGCAGTTGTCACTGGGCTAAAGAAAAGAAGAAGGGCAAGGAGGGAGGTCTGATCAGTTTGTCTAATGATGCTAATGCTCTAAGAGTGAGGGAGATCTGTTTGATCGTGCTGACACATTTTGGCTCTTTTGAGCCATCGCACACCTGTCTAATGTAAATAACGTGTATATACGTTGTATCTTTTTGCTGTCTATGTTCGTCATTTTATTTTCCAAGAAGATGTAACTTGTTGAGATGTATTACTGAAAAGATTTTTCTTCTGCTGTTAGTCATAGCTTGCTTATTACAGCAAGGAATATATGTTTTCGGTTTTTCCAAAGGTGTCTCTTTTTGAGGATGACTGTGTTTAAGGATTGTAATTGTGATTGGTTAAACAATGTTTTGCAGGTTGGGCCTGTCACAGGGAAGGCAGTTAAATATGCATGTGCCTTATTATTATGAGGCAGATAGTGAGTTTGGTCAATAAATCATCAGCTGAGTGATTGCTTGTCGTGAGTATTTCTGTGTCTGTTAAATCTGGGGCTTTTTCCAGATGATGAGAAGACATTCCTGATGATGCTTGGTACAGGCTAACTCAGATGTCACTGGCCATTGGTTGCATAATCTCCATAACTACAACCTTAGCCTAAGAAAACCCTTCTTCAAGGGGGCCTTTTTTAGTCTTTTCATGCATATTGTTACTGTTCCTATTCACATAGTAACCATTTTTACCTCATTTTGTCTCTGCTTTTAAACTAGTTCAGATGCACTCAGTGCTTTAAAAACAAACCTTAAAAGGCATTTCCCTTTATTTTCAGTGAGGAGCCATAGTAAATGCTGTATGCTTTTAAGCATTCAGGCGGCTATGTGGACTTTACTTTCTATGTTGTTAATGCAGTTGGTACAGATTCAGCTAGCTTTCATGTGTAGCAAATTCATCATATATCTATTTTCTGTCTCTCAGCACCTCTGTTAGTCTGATGTTGGGCTCTGACCAGCTCTTTATAGTTCCATGGTTGCAAGTAGTCACAAGGGTTCTGTTAACCCCCAAAGGCTGAGTAATTATGTCTTTTTTTCCTGTAAGAAGCATAAAATTAACAAATTAGACTAGAAATATATATGAAAAGATAGTTTTTAACATTACAAAAAAACCTTTAAAGTTAATTTTCATTCACTCAAAAAGTGTTCAAATCTTTTGCCACCATTAAGTCTGTGTCACATTTTTTTAAAATATGAGTTTCTATTCAAAAACCTGGAGGATCTTTTTTTCTTTCCCGTTTAATTTTGATTGAAATTTGCAATAGATTTTGAACGCAGTGGAGTTAGAGCAAACAATGCAGGTTCAGACCTATCCTATAATTAAATAGATGAGGATTAATTATTAGTATGTGTACTATTGTTTGTTTTTAAAGACAGGAAAAATGGAGGTAAGAAGCATGCTAACTTGCCAAAAAACGCAGGTGTAGACATATCCAAATCAGGCTAAGAATTTCAGATCTCAAAATGCTGTATTTCTTTCTAACAAAGGACTGACAGGAAGCCCTTTCAGACTTTCAGATCTCATCTCTGGTCTAAAGCCTACATTCTTCCCAATAAATTAAGTGCAGAGAGTTGGACCTTCTATAAGTGGGTAAGAGATGTTATAGACCCTTAATAAGAGAAGGCAGCTGGAAGAGCAGTGTTTTTCTGAGAGGCTTTCTTTAGATAAGATTAAAGCAGTAGCAGATTTGAGGATTTTTGTGAAGAATAGACTTACATAGCTGTGATTTATTACAGTCTCTTGTGATGAAGAGCTCTGAATCAAGGAGAGGTTTCTGGATCTTCCCTGGACAGAACAGGTAGTGAGCTGCTGATGGCAGAGAGGTGAGAGGGAGTGATAAAAGAAAGCTGAAGAAAAGTCCCTAATAGGAAAAGAAAATCTTGTGTACTAAAAAGGGTTTGTGCAGTGATAGAAGCATTGAGTGGAATTGCAGAAGGTGACCCTGCTAAACAGTGGAACAAAGCTCTGCCAGGGAAAGAGAATGAGACTCTCTGTCATCACCTATATAGAATTGTTGCATCAATGCACACAGCAAAAGCACTAGAATCTTTCTAATTGAAGAGGAGAAAACTCCCCCTTTACCTTTCTTTTTGGTGGTTTTCTATTTAGCTGGAGATATTAAATAGTTGGAGATATTAAAGTTGCTGAATCACCAAATCAGTAAAGGCATAAGCTGCTTCTATGGTAAAATAACTAGTAACACTGCAAAATAACTAGCTATTTAAATAGTACAGCCATAGGAGAAAGAAGTGTATTAATGGGGGAAATGGACCAGAAAGCACATTATCATATGCTATCCATTTAAAAGGTAGACAGTAGTAATGATACAACATTCTTTATCCTCAAAATGGATTATGAAAGTTAATGAATGTTCAGAATCCCAGTGGAGTGCATGGACACACTGATTATATTCAGTTATAAAGTATAAGAGATGATAAAAAATTTTATACAATGTATCCTGAGCAGAAACATAGTCTAAGTACACATATGAAGAATTACTGAAAAATGGAACACTAAAACTCTAGCATGATAATTGTGCTGGCTACTCCCCACTGGTCAAGAGTGTAACTGTTACATACTTACAGATGTTAGATTGTCAGATAATGTCTGCGTATCTTTGATGTTTTAGGTGGCAATGACAATTTCTTACATGTGTGGAACAACAATAATTATGTATAGCAAATGTCAAGATCATGCTTCCAATCTGACAGTCAGTTCAAGTGTGAGTAGGATTTATGGATCTGAACCTGACTGACTAGGTTGTGGCAGGATGCCACAAGTGCCACCAAGCATCTAGAAAGGGAGTGTAATAGCGGCAAAGAAAAGAGTTTGCTGACATAGCTTTTTAACAGCCTGCTTCAGATCCACATGTGACTTTAACAGCTAGTTCTGCTGAATGGGATGCCAAGAAATGGCGTCTCTTGGATCTCAGGGTTTTCTCTCGCCAGGTTCAAAGTTCTTACAGCAAGGTCTCTTCCAACCTAGGTGATTCTGTGATTCTATGTATTAGCTTGCGCCCAAGAAATATTTGGGTGGTTTTTAACTAAGGGTTACATTTCTTAAAGCTGGTGGCTACTACTCCCTTCATAGAGTTTTCTCCTAGTAGTGCACTTACAGGGAGATGAAAATGTTCCCCCACTTTTCTGTGATGGTATTTTTATTGAAATCGGAGCAATCTGGTTCAAACTTCTTGTGAGTATATCTGTAAGAGCAGCAATGCAGGATACTCAGAATGTTGCAGTCAGTAATTGTCCAGATAAAACAGAAAAGGAAGTATTTTGTAGATGTGTAATTAGTTAGCGTGGAATCACTCTGGAATCCTGTAAATAGGCATGATAAACTCAAATTATAGAATCATAGCATCATAAAATCGTTTAGGTTGGAAAAGACCTTTAAGATTATCTAGTCCAACCATTGACCCTACTCTACCAGGTCTGCCACTAAACCATGTCTCTAAGCACCACATCTACACGACTTTTAAACACATCTAGGGATGCTGACTCAACCACCTCCCTGGGCAGCCTGTTCCAATGTTTGATAACTCTTTCTGTGAAAAATTTTTTCCTAATGTCCAGCCTAAACCTCCCCTGGTGCAACTTGAACCTGTTTCCTCTTGTCCTATGGCTAGTTACTTGGGAGAAGAGACCAGCTCCCATCTCACTACAACCTCCTTTCAGGTAGTTGTAGAGAGCCATAAGGTCTCCCCTCAGCCTTCTCTTCAGACTAAACAATCCTAATTCCTTCAGCTGCTCCTCATAAGACATGTTCTCCAGACCCCTCCAGCGAAGAGCACACCTGTCTAAGCCACGGACTGCCAGCTTCTCTAGCAGAATGCTGTGGGAGACTGTGTTGAAGGCCTTACTAAAGTCCAAGTAGACAACATCCACAGCCTTTCCTTCATCCACCAGGCGGGTCACTTGGTCATAAAGGAGATCAGGCTGGTCAAACAGGACCTGCCTTTCATGAACCCATGCTGGCTAGGCCTGATCCCCTGGTTGTCCTTCAATATATATATATATAATAGAGTATGGTCAAACCGATTCTTCTGTCTCCAGAGTGGGAAAATTAGATCTCTCTGGAATTTAAATGGGTCTTGGAAATGAATTAATTCTAAACTTACTATGCAGGAAATCAGAATAAGCTAATGTTTGATTAAAATATTCTGGTATTTTCTAATACTTCGTTACATCAGTGTGAAGTGCTTCTAAAGTTATTAGTATTGTTCAGCCCTACATCTGACTGCACTAGAACTTGTGAGGAGATTGTAAATCTGTATGTATAAATATAAAGTTTCTCCCTCAGAGCAGTGGCTTTGCTGTTGGCCTGGAAAAGATCCTTGGCCTCTATACATGGCAAAAAGCATTTTCTAAAAACATATTTCTCCAGGATGTGAAAGAGGCAATACCTCTCTTTATTTCCATCATAGCCTATGCTAGCAAAAGTCCTGACAAAGCTAAGACGAAGACTGTTTTCTTTAAAAGCAAAGATAGATATTGTTCTTAGGGATGGGAGGTTAGAGCTGACCCTTTTCTGAGTGCTTCAGCTGATAATGAGACTTCTGACTCTGCTCACACTTTGGAGTAAGTCCCTCTCCAGCATAATTTCTGACCATACGTAAATATGACTATATGAATAACTGTTCAGTTGTTTATAAGCCTTTTACTAGAATATTTACATTTCGAATTGGAAGAATTTTGTTCTTTGGTGCCCAGAAGAACATTTGTTTGTTCTAACCTGTCCTCACTTGTCCAGCTATTTGCAGTGTTTGGAAAGCAAACTTTTCAGGGTTTAGCTGTTTATTTTATCATGAAATCTTATTAAGGTTCTAAACTCAGTTGCAACCCTCTGATTGCCATGAGAGGCTAAGACCCAAAGATGATCACTTTGCAGGGTTATTTTCAGAGGAGCAGGAACAGAAAATAAGGAAATCTTTTTTGTTACAGAAAAATTTAAAAAGCAAGAGCTTTCTTGTTGTTCTGCAGTATTTTTGTGAGTTTCCATTATCATTGTTCGCTCTGCACAAATGTCTTAAAAACACTTAAAACAGATGACTTTCTGTGTTGCTTGTATACCTTACCAGTGCTTATCCTAGAGTTTCACTGTGGTTTTCTTGTTTGCTAAAGCAGATTCTGAGCTTGCCATTTGTGCAAAGCAATCTGCAATACTTCCTTGCTCATGCAGTCTAGTTCTGGTGGTAAAGGTGAAAAGGCTATCCTGTAAGCCAGGAGGGAGAGTTTTAACAAATTTTATTAAGGTTTCTGACTTGTGAGGGACATTTTTATATTTATATGTTTGCACTTTTGTTTTGGGTAACAAGCCTAGAGTTTGTGAAGTACGTACAAGAAGCATCTTAAAGGAAGAGACATGGAAAGGCGGTATCATGGTGCTGGGGTAAAAAAGTACCAGATGAAGTGAAACTTCAGATTTTTAACTCACCTAAGCAGGAGATACTACTCAGATACCTGAGCATGTGCTTGTCTCTCAAAACTCTCATTATCTATGTGTTTATTGAGGTTACACAGAGAAACTTAGATTAGATTAAGAGAAAAAAATTAGCAAGTGTAAAGCATTATTGCTGATCTTTCTACAAATAAAGCTATAGCAAAAACAGAACTGAGGTTTACTTTTGTTGCATAAATATATGATTGCGTTTCTCTTGTGCTTAGAAAGATCCTTTTCTATCCGTAAACACGTAATGAGTGATAGATGAGAATCCATAGAAGTGATTCTAAGAGAGTTCAGTGCCCTGTAACCTCCAGCAAATCAGCCGTGGTCAGTGTGGCTCTTTCGTTGTTGCTGTGCTCCAGGTTCCTTGCAGACATTGCGTGTGTTGAGTAGACCAGGAGGGGGCACAAGCGCATAAGTGTAGTCACTTTCATGTGACTTGCAGGCATCTGTATTACATGGTTAAATGAAAAGAAGTGGAAAACTGATCTGTGAAAAACGATTTGGTGATAATTGTGGTTTAATGTTCACCTAAAATCAATTACTCAGCTATTCAGAAACTGCTTATATGTGTTTTCTACATAGGTCTTTCGTCGCTGCTATGTTGTCAATGAAAATTTCTGAAGGAAATGCTTTCTGGGTTGTAACAGCACTGCTAGGGGAACTCAAGCGTTTAGCTGGGTTATTCAGTGTACACTTGAAACAGATCTGTCATGTTCACTATTGAAGGTTACTGTGAATCTAGTGTATTTTTGGTTTGGTGGTTTTTTTAGCTTTTAACCGTAGTCTGGTTTCTCTTATGATTTCTGAAGCAATTAGTTTGGTAGTTAATTTTTTGCCTTTTTGGGTTTAGAATGAAAGGTTTTAAGCCAAAGTGCCTGTTTTTAATATATAGTAAAATATTAGCCACATTAGCTATAAAACAGATTAAAATCAGTATTTCTCTTGAAAACTTTAATGGAATGGAATGCAACAGTTATTTTTATTTTCTGTAGAGAACGTGATTTAAGGCCATTCGCTCAGAGTGATTTAAATCGATCAATTATTTTGGTTAAACTGGGCTGTTGATGCAGTGTTTTTTTCAGAACAAAGGCTGAACTTCTCCCTGAACAGTTTACAGCTTGAGTAAAGAGAAGGGACAACAGTCACAGAGCAGGTCTTGGGGCAGAGGGGAATGAGTGGGTGAAGGACAACTGGAGTGACAGTGAGATTCACTGTTTGCTTTGATTCATTTTTTTCTATATTATTGTAGGCTCTTTCTAGCAATAGGGTCTACTGCTTTTCTTCCTGGGAATGAGATTGAAACATATAATCAAAGAATACTAATAGTTATGCTCCAATAAAAATTATTCATGCTAATGGTAAGTAGCTTCTGCTGTCGTAAACCTTAATTTACAAGAAAGCTGCAAGTATTGGTTTTGAGCCTTTGGGTGACTGTTTATTTTTAAAAAATGGCAAGAGCGTGCTTAAGCAAGTTCTTGAGATCTACAGAGTAACATGATTGGCTTAATATATTATCAAAATGAAATGGCTAAAATGGTATCATCATCTTCATTGTCTGGGAGTAGAGTAGGCAGAAGGATTCTGGAGATATTAAATCACTCACGGTAAAACCAAACAATCTTTTGGAGGCAAATAATACCAATATTATGCTACGTTACGGAAATGCTGTTTTAGGAATTATAAATAGTCAATATTGACCTCTGTCTAAACTAAGAGAGAGTGATTTGGGTTTTGTTTAAAATTGTGGATCAGGAATGCAATCTTTGATGTGAAACATGCTTTGCAGATCATATGGGAACTGTCTAAACCTAACAGCTGTCTCTTCAGCAAGCTGGAAGACAGATTGGTCTACCAGAATCTCCATTCCAAAAGTGCTGTCAGTTCAGATCCTTGCATCTGGGCTTATTGGACCAGTATTATGTCATCTGTATGAGCAATTTTGACTGCATTGCTGGTTTACTAGATACTATCTACTAATTTGGAATGATATGACTGCCATAATTCCTTAAAGTTACTTTTTTTCATAAGCAATAGAAATATTGCTAGCATTGTGACTTATATCCTTCTAATAGCAAATGACTTTTTATAGGTTGTGTGACTTGTGTTCTTGAAATTCATGCAATAAACCCGTATAGTTGTATTTTGATACCAACCCCATTACAGTACATCTGTGTCTGTGAGATACAAAACCAGCACCTATCTGATGTGAAACAATTAGAATCCTTAATAAATTGCAGGCGCAGAATGCACATTTACCTACAGAACCACGCATCAGGATCCAACTGGTCATTTTAACACTGTTATTATGTGGGAGGGCAGATCTTGAAAATCTGAACTGAGTGTAAAGTGATGCAATTTGTGTTCCTGCATTAGCAAGCCAAACGTTTCGAAAGGCCATCCTCCTTTGGTTCTCAGCACATGAACTTGGCAACCCAAACCTGACAATTCCTATGTCCACATTCATTTTCACTTCAAATCACTTCAGCAAAAGCATCCAGCTAAAGTTTAAAAATGCTTCTAATATTAACTCTGTTCTTTGGCAAATACGCCTGTCAAAACTTCCAGCTTCCTGTTTAAAATTTTCAACAGGGAGTTGTATTTTGAAGGCCAAAATCACACTGTACTATAATGTGTATATAGGGACCCAAATAAATATAGTGCCTCGAGGTAATTTTTAGTTGTTTGAAATGCAAATAAACACCAGCTTTACTCATCAATGTAAACTTGCTGAGTGATTCAGATGAATAGATGAAGCTGAGGCTGTAATTCTCTGAAAACATTATTTTGAGACTTGAATCTAATAAATTTTTTAAAGCCTTTTCTTCTACAGACCTAGGACAGTATTTGCTATCTTTTGTGTATTCACTGCAAGGATCTTAACAGGTTTAGATACAAAGTACATTATTAAAATTTTTGAAGTAAAAAAATTGCTAAAATTAATATTATCAACCCCCAAAAGTGGATGCTTATATTTCAGTCACATTGCACTGGATGCTCTTAATACTAGAGTAATATGGTTCCTGGTTTTGTGATGTGTGTCTGCATGAAAGAAAGGAGAACATACTGTGACTGGCAATTATAAAGGCTTGTGTTTTCCACCTCAGTTAAAATTATGGCTTATTTTGCAAGTCATCTATATAGTGAAACAGTACATAGATTTACAAAAATGGTGGGTTCATATCAGTTATTATATATAGAAAAATTATTGAGTAATGATTTCTGCTCAGATTTATCTGCTTTCAGAATCTCTAACTCCTTGCATATGAGGTGCCACAAACTTCTTAAGTGACTATATAGTTATTGCTCAATCTTATCTCATGATGGATGTGGTCAATATTATCAGAATGATAGTAAGAAGGTGAGCAGAGTTGAGCAAAACTTTAGTAAATCTGGAGGAATTGGTGGCTTCCTAGGGGCTTAGGCTTCTTCAGAGAAACAAGCTCATTTCTGTTCTTACTGGACTTCTGTAGCCTCAGACTGATGAGAGTACTTTTTCCATAACTAGCTTTCTTACCTTGTTTCTGAGTCTCAAAAATTTGGTGACAGTGACAAGTTCTCATTATTTCAGACTAGATGGTCATGATTCATATCCTGCTTCAGCAGAAGCAGGTTTTCTTTCTTTAGTGAGCAAATCACAAGATACGAGTTTCTCTTTGCTTTTTAGTTTGCCTCCTCCAGTCTGACTATAATTTTAGTAGCATAATGAGTAAGTAAAGATATCCTTATGTAAATCTTTTTTTTTTTGGTTCATGACTTCTAATTCAAAATTTTCTTCTAATATAAATTGTTAATGAATGAATAATATTTGAAGCCATGAATAATTATGGTTGGTTTATTCAATTTACTTTCACCTGTAATCTGGCATATTTTATATTACCTGTTTGGAATTTTAAAACCATATGAATTGCCTCAAGCATTTCCTCTCATGTTCTCCTTCTACAACAGATAAATCAGCATATAAACTAATGAATTTTAGAGAAATTAGTTTGCTGAGACCCTGTTTGTTTCACAATTCCCAGGATTTGTACTACAATGAATTATACCATTCATTGGTCTCTCCACCAGTGTAAAAACTTACATTACTAGTCACTATTAATGCCCTAGCCAATTTTCAGTCACTTCTTCAAATTAACTTAACCTGTAAATGCTTCTTGAATGAGTGGAAATTGCAAGGTCTATTCTCAAATACAGTGATTTCATTGTATATCGCATCAAACTTAATACAAGTTATACTTAGAGTGGATTTTTCCTCTTGAATTTCCATCAGTGACTTCTCAAGAGTTGATTTAAAGAGGTAAACAGTAGACAGTAGCTGGATTAGTCCTTTGTCATATGAAAATGTCAATTATTTTCTTCTTTTGGAAGATAAGTGTTTCTATAATAGGACTCTCTGTTCTTGTATCTTGAAAACAAATAGATGTCCTACTGCCAGAGATTGATATGATTTCATCTCCCTGTTTTAGAACTTCTAGCATGTTTAAGAAAGATCAGAATTCTGCCTGCATATTTCTGCTATTTCTAAAAACAATATTTTGTTCCCTTGGGGTTATAGAACATATTTGGTTTATTCTGTATCTAAATAAAGAATGTTTATCTACTGTATCTAGAAAAGTTTCCTCTAAGAGCTTTATTTTGGCTGGCTGGCTAGCTGTTACTTGAGTTGAATTTCTGAAGCTGTGGAATCTATGTAACTTCATACTTTGCTTCTTCAAGTCTTACGTTTTTGACATGAAATCATGGGAAATTATTTTCATCTTAATTTTGTGGACACTACTTAGCCTTGCCTTTTAAAAGGCAAGATGCCCTGTTCAGCTTCCGACTCGTTAAGGGTTGCAAGGATAAAAATTTTCTAAGAGTTTAAATGAACTAGAAAACCCTTAGGTGCTTCTGAATATCACCTCCTGTCATCCTTTGTTCATGACTGGCTGTAATTCTGCCTACTGAAGTCTCATCTCACACACTTTCTACTCAGCCACGCCATTGAGATCAGATATTCTGCTTCCCAAGTTGGCATTGTTCTCAGCTTGCGATAGTATTCACAGGGCCCATTTTTGAGTGGTAAGTTGCTGAGAGATTTGCTGGTTTAGGGCAGCTCTGGCTTCGTGTATGTTCAGGAGCAAATGTAAAGCTTTTTTAGGGAAATGATACTGTGATGGTTTTTATGAAACACAAGGAAAGGATCATGCCCAGCTGGCAATGCTTTACCAGATGAAAAGAAAGCAAAGAGGCTTTTGGAGTTTCCAGGTTAATTTGCATTAAGGAGGTGAAGTCCATGATGGAGAATTCTGTTGGTCTGCAGAGGTATAGAAAGGTAGTTCACTCTGCTTCCTTCCTTGTTTAGCCTTTGCTTCAGCTTTTTCCACTCTTGCTGACTCCTCCTCTTCCCTTGTTTGCATGTGCACTCTCCTCTGTTCTGTAGTATTTGTCCATTTCTGGGCAAGTCCATCAGTTTCTGCTGTGCTAGAGCTTACGGGTAGGATGAGATGTCAACCTAAAATGGACCAATTCTGTTAAGATGCACTTTCTATTATTTGTTGGAAAACAAGGTGAAGCACATTGGTCAATTCTACTTTGACATTCTTTCTTCTGCTATTGCTGCAGCGTGTCGGGGATATTGCATGAAGCCAGATAATAACATGGATAATGACAAAAATGAACCTCACGTGAGATAAATGAAAGCTTATAGGATTGGCAATTTGACTAACCCTGTTGTTTATTCACTGAAGAGGTAACTTACGACTTTGCAATCTGGTTCATGTGCTCAATTTAGAACAGTATCTAAATACTTGTAAATGAAATGTTGATTTCAATTTTTAAAAAACATGGACTGTTGTTCATTTTGTAAGCAACAGACAGATGCTAAATCTTTTTGGTTTTAATCTAGTTGTTTCTGTGATTAATATTTATGCTAGCTCTTTACTAGCAATATGTCTTATTTTGGCCTCTGTCCACCTGAATACTGGCTAGTTACTTTTGTTTTCGAACACTGCGTAGCAATGCTGAACTCTATCTGTAATTGGCACTATAGCATTGTATATTAATTTCGCCAGGGCTGAATCTTTTTTTGCCCTCTTCATTTCCTTATGGTCTTCTCATTTTTGTACTGTTACATTACAGTGATTAACTTTTTCTGTTTCCTTTCTTTTTGACGCAAACTACCCCTTGGCTTGTGTGTGTGTATGTACACCCTGACTTTACTGGGAAACAATGATAGTACTTGGAAACTTGTCCAGCTTCACTCTCGTGATGGTAGAGTCTGTTTTCAGACTGATAAACTGAAATAAAATGTGATCTTTGTATTTTACACAGAGACAGGAGGTTGGAATTTAATTTCACGAATAAGTTGTATGAAATAGTGTTGTAGAATTGCATGAAATTGTCTATCCTTCAAATCTAACTTACCTCATTAATGGTGAGGAGTTTTGCTCCTAAGTCACTCAGTTTGTTCTGAAAATCCCATCTACCAGTATTTGAAGAATTAATAGTTTCATATAACTGCCTTCAAGTTGTTCTCCTCTGTATTTTAAGCTAAGTTCAGTGAGGCAATTCTTAATCTTTGAAAGTACAGGCATTCAAACTAAGAGTAAAATGATAGAATCAGATTGTGTTATCATCTGATGGGGGATTGCCGAACCTTATGAATAGTTATATAATATTTTTTAGTTATTTAGATGATTCCCCGAGAATCATACAGTTCATATTTACTGTAATTTCAGCATACTATTGAAGGCTATGAAGAAAAGAAAAACTGGAACTCAATTATGTACTATATACACTACATAATATATCAACCATTTATCCTCTAAATAAGAAATAGCTTTTCTGAATTTAATGTTTTTATAAAGATAAATAATTCCATTAATTTTTTATGATTAAATTTTTCTCTGGGTAATCTAGCATTTTTATTCCAATTGAGATCTACTTTTAAAAAAGGCAAATGTAATGATTGTTTTTAGTATGGCTTGTGTGTTGAATGGATGCTGGATTCCAAACTGCTGAAGGTGTTTCCTTGTTTCCAGTTTTACTCATTCAAGTGTGGTTTGAAAATTAATAACCTTGCTTTTGCTTTTTGATAGTTTTTATTTTTAAAATTTGATGTATTAAGCGTTATTTACATTGTAATTTTTATATTTGATCTTGAAAGATTGTAGTCTGTGATAATCAGAATGTGAATTTTTTTAACTCTGGAATGCTCAAGTCTTTCTAGTGTGATGATTGGAGGGAAATGTTCGATTGCTTTTGATAGCATCTGAATGTAAGCATTTCATATGAAACCTTGTTATGCTGAATGGTCTATGCTTGCATGTACAGTTTTTTAATATTTGATTTTATCTCAAGAAATGAGAACAGCAGCGTCTTCATTGGGTTTGTGAAATCAGGAGTTTTGTAGTTGGCCTTTACAGCTGACCTTACTGCCAGACGCAGTCCTTTTAAAGGCAGCAAATTTGCTAAGTCTAAAACTTAGTAGTATCATTACTATGAAATATAGTGCTTTAGTGTCAGGAAAGGACAATTAGTCAGAGCTTGAATATTGGCACACATATTCCTGACGGGTAATATTTACTGAAAAATACTTACTTGAAATTATTTTAAAACATTTAACCAGAAAGGTATTATTCCAGATATTTTTTTACAGAAAGTTAAAAATATAAATCCCAATAATTATTTACATATCTTATGCTTGAAATCTGTTCATATCTTATTTTTCCC
>VFFE01008536.1:289115-514284 GCA_008921705.1 Burhinus oedicnemus | reverse complement strand
AATTTCCCTCCCCCCCCCCCCTTTAGTTTGAACATATTTATCAGCTACTAATATGGTTACTAATTTTTACTGTATCACATGGGTATAGCTGGCATCACAATTAGATGTCATATTTAGCAAGCAGAACACCTCTGCAATATCTTCAGTTTTACGGTAGTTTACACGTGTGATTATTACGTATAGGATTCTAAAGACAAATGCAGGCTCTGCTGCCAGTCTGGAGTTTCTGGTGTGGTCTCATTTCACAAGAAGTGGTAGTTTTTTAGGTGACTTCTCTGGGAAGTTTGTCTCAGCAGGCTAACAATCATAAAAATGAGAGCGGCGCAGATCTGCCGTTCTGCCCCTGTGAGCGGCGTGGTGCCCACTGCAGCATCAGCTGTGCCAAAACTCCCCTCTGCCCTGCCCCTGCGCTGCCCAAAACTTTGATCGCCAACGTCCTTGAAATTTTTACAATATGTTTTTGCCACATTCTCGGGTTATAGGTGTGCACAGGCCTGGAATGAAAAAGCACTGCTTGACTTGCGCTTCAGTTCCAAACATACTTATTGCCATCAAGGGGCCCCTTTTTGTTTTCCTGTTTCTGTAAGCTAAGAAAAGTCACGAGGGCTTTCCAGGTACCAGGCATGGCTCAGTGCCACCACATCATTATGCAAATTTAGGGCTTAGAGCAATCTTGATAAATGATATGTTATGCACATGTAAATAGTTAACAGTTCTGTTTCCTCTTTTGGTTTTTTTTTGAAGTAACTCCCTCGTGAGCATCCCAGAAATGGCAGGTATCCAGTGGGTTCCTGATACCTTAAAGCAACACTTTCTCTTCAATCAATTATATCCTTAATTTAATGGCTTTTGACAATAAACTATTTTGGAACCCTTTTCCCAATGGGTAGAAATACATGCTGGTTTTAAAAGTGTTGGGCTATCAGCTGTGCCAAGAAATTCTCTGGCAAGCAACTAATTATGTCCACAGATAAGAGTCTGACAAAAAATTTGCTTCAAGCCACAAGTCAGAGGCTTAACGATTGTTTGCATCAAGTTACTTTACAGCTTGTGATTTCGGTTATTTGGATGGGAATGTGGCTGTGAAGCAGTGTTCTTTGTTTGAGACACAGGCCCCTGCTTTAGCAGCTTATAGAGCCATACGTAAAATGGCCTCTTTGCTTTCACTTAACAGGATGCCGTTCACCTTTCTGCTCTGCTGAGCACCATTTCATGACTTCACGGCCCAGGAATTAAACCCAACACACAAAGCAGCTTTACTAGTAATTGTCCGCAGATTAAACTAAATGCCCGTTCTCGTACAGTGTATCTGAATTGTGTCAGACCCACTTCCCAGTTTACGCACTTGCTCCCGTCAGTAAGAGGCAGCTACTGAAAAATGCTGCAGTCCTTGGGAGCCTGTCTCACAGTGATTCTGTTAAAGTACTGGGGATTTTGTGTGCTCGCCGTGATGTTAATTCTATTGTGTTCCATAGTGAAAAAAATAGCTTAGTCCGCTAGTATAACACCAATGTATTTTATTGATGTAGCTACTGCCAGTGGCTCTGCTTTATGCTGCGACTTCTAAATTCCCACTGTCACCGTGTTTGGCAGGTTGAAATTTTGGTTTGCTTTTTGTTCAAAATTTTGAGGAATGAGCGAAAAGCAGATTTTTGTAAAATTAGGTATATTGGCATTAAATAGTCTTGACTAGTTTAATTAAGTTGTGTCTTTTTCCTTTCACTTTTGTGCATTACATTTTCATACGCGGAGAGTATAAAGCTATTAATTTTAAGAAGAAAACATTTAAACACAACAAAATTAAATACCCAGTCAGTTTCTGGTGAAGTGGATTTATGTATGTATTTCTTCTATTTTTATTTTCCCATGATTGTTTACTGTATAACTGAATTGTGCAACTGTTCCAGAAATTCTTGACTCAGAATGTGCTGCAGCCTGCTTTTTGCTTAAAAATTTATCTCACCGCTGGCTGTCCAGCTGGTGTAGCTGATGAATAAGAGTTTGGGGCTCATCATCTTTTTTCAAATTTCGCAACCTCTAATTTCTCATTAACAGTATGCTTCATGGTTGCCAAAGTTATCCCACCAATCTTTCAAAGACCAGCACATTATCACATTACTCAATATACTCTTTGCGTAGTTTCTGTAATGATGTTATATGTGAAAGTCATCTCAAAACTTGAATTTGGTGCTGTATTCTGTAAAGATGCAAAGAGAATATGGACATACCCTCACATTTCCTAATGCAGAGGAGTCTGGTGAAAAGTTGACCCTAATTCATTCAGCCTCAGTCAGATCTTACAATGCCCCTGAACTGCGATGGTTTTATTTATGAAAAATGCCAAAGATCACTCCTTTCAAAAGAATAGTGTAGTCTTTAATGACCAGACAGCATTCAGAGTTGTTTTTTAACATTAAGGTTTTAATTCCTCCAAGTTTTAACATGTTCTTGTGAAACAGTTAATCGATTGGACAACACTGAGTCACTTCAAGAGTGGGTCAAGAATTAAGGTACTTTTTTTAATTGCAGCCTACTTTCTAGTCAGACAAGGAGATAGAATAGACTTTTCAAAATTAAATGCAGGTTAATTGTTTTCTATTAATATTTTAATTTTTTTTTCTCTTAAAATTGGTGGAAAAGATTTCATGCGTATTGTGCTGGGAATCTCATGTACTAGCATTAGAAAGAAGACTTAGAGTAAATGAAGTGTTTTATTTACTGCTGTGCAGTCATCTTCAGACCAGTTTCCTTGCCTTTCTTTTAACTAATACTTCTGGAAATGACTGGTGACTAGGTGGGAACACAAGATCGTCTCCTAGGGCTGCTGCACTTAAATATTTTGGCAGAAGGACCTTCTTTCATTCCAAAATCATAGCAAGTTTTTACAAAATGGTTCTGAAGTGAGAGAATATTCATGTATCCTTTCCTGAACAAAGTGCCAAGATCTATCACATGAGTATCAAGACACATTAAGGTCACGGCTTTGTCAGAATTTGGAGGGGAATATTGCATTATAGCACTGGAAGTCTCCATCAGCACAATGGTGAATATATTTTTGTCAGCAACATGGGAGCGACTTCAAGAAAGAAAAGGAAAATATGAAGACTGAATTTCTGCTAGGACTGTGACATCAAAGTACTTTCTTAGGAAAAACCTGAGGATGTATGTCTTGTGCCTGCAGAACCAGCCGCATAGCCTCCCTCCAGCGTGTCATTTGTATTGACTCAGCCTGGCTTTGCCAAAGGTACCTAGTTAGGAAGCTGAAAGTACCAGCAAAATGAGAACCCATGAGAACCATGTTGTTACCTTAAATGCCACGCTATCAGAGCAGTATGTACATGATCATACATGTTATTGCACGCTAGACTTCACTTCATTGCCTTTTTTTTTTTTTTTGGTATTGCTAACATGGTAGATTTACTTCTTCCTACTCAGTCTCAGTCTGATTCAGCCTTTGTTCTCCATTCACATGACCAGAACTCTCACCCAGGACCTTATCATTTCATGTCTTGACAACTCCAGTCATCTTCATTCTAGTCTCAACAAATACTGGCTTGCAACATTTGTATCTTTTTAAACATTTTTCTTCTTGTTATTTTGATGTTCCATTGTTCCCTCTCTTGTACTGTGGGATTATTTGCCTTAACTTTTTAGACCGCACCTTACGATCTCTTATATGCTCGAACTGCTGACTGTATGGCATCTGCAACGCCAGCCTTTATCGCCCTTTTAAGTGTTTCCAACAAGTATCTTTAAATTTCCCCCTATGCTATTTAATGCATGGTATTAATGGAAAATCCTCAGTGCTATTTCATTGTTCTTTCATTCCTTCCTAATTGGGACTTCTAAATTCTACTGCAGTTAAACTATGTAATAATAATACGAACTTATCATAATACTTTACAAAGTATGTGGGAATTCTTGGCTACTACCAAATGAAGCTCTGGGACTAAATTCAACCAATACTAAAGTCGGCGTGACTCTTATTAACTACACTGCAGTCATATGCCTTAAGTACAATTTATCTATTACAATATCACTTGTATCAAAGCTTACCAGGAAAATGTTGTAACTGCATGTCTCGTCCGTATCAGTCCAGCTAATGTGCTTTTCTTGACAGTAAATTGATAGTAAGAATGTATTTGGTATTTTTTTGTGTGCATTACGAATAACAAGTAAGTTTTTTCAGGTATGGCTATGGTCTTTTTCCTTATGCATGCCAGTATAACATAAGCATCTAATTGCTATTTAGATCCCTCAGGCTAATGTTAGATTCCTCTGAGATCCTCAAAACTGCTGCTTACCAACAGCTGAAAAACAAGACACCCAAATTCCCTGAATATTATCTATTCTTTTGGGTACCAAGTTAGCTAAAAAGTTTGCCATGCACAATCAGCTCCTGTGCACCATGCTGACGTGTGGCTTGGCAGCTAAAAACCCCTTATGGGTTTTAACACAGCGTTCACCTGTCTCCCTCCCTCCTGGTAGAGTTCTGTCTGCTGGCACACAGGACGGTGACTTTTGAGGCTGACGTGCTGCATGCCCTCCTTGCTCGGGTTGGGTTTTGCTTGGGGTTTTGTAACTGTGAGGAAAAGGTTGACTTGGCTTGTGCTCCTGGTGCCAAGAGAGGATTTTCATTTCAGATACAGGTAAACCAGGCATGGAGCTGGATGTGAACTGTCAAGTTATCTTCTCCTATATTTTTTCTAATGACTGGCAGAGGTAGCTTCTTCACTTTACTTTCTGTCCTTGATGATCTCTTTGTAAGGTGCTTTGCTTTGCCCAGGCATTTTGTACAGGTCCTGGGTGCCTGTCTCAGAGTGCTAATTTCCGTTACGTTGCAGGACACGTACAATTAGGCATTGCAGTGTTGAATGGAACAATACCGAAGCCCTTTTGTGGATTCTGTCATAAATCTCTTCTGAGAATGAGAATTAGGGTCATATTTACAAGGATCTAGAGGTGTCTAATGATGAAGATAGTCAACTAATAGTATTCCCAAAGAAGTATAAGCAACTTCAATTGTTTTTACATAACTTGCTAATTTCACAATTTTCTAGGTCCCTCTCCCCAGTTTCTGTCTGCCTGTGAAATCCCACAATTTTGTAAGAGGCAAAATATTTGGGTGATGAGCAAGTGGAAAGGAAACTTATCTACAATTATCTACTTACGTATCGCAGCAGCTTTGAACTACTTCATTACATGTTCATTAGTTCATGTTACAGTTGATACCTAGTCAATCCTATTAGTATTTAGTATGTTACACAGCTTTGGAAGTGATAATATGGGAGGCTTCTGGAAGGAAGTAGTTTGCAGCCTTAGATTGCTATGAAAGATTTCTTATTTTCTTCATTCCAAGCTGGGAGAAGGAAACCATGGGCAAAGACTCTTAGGGATCATGAAGGAGATTACATTATTACAGAAAACAATAGTATTTTTGTTAGAAGGTAATGTGCTATAAGCTGCCACCAAATAGTAATGAACTACTGTAAGTAAATTTCCCAAATAGGGCAATGGCAACTTCATAAGTAGTTATTTCTCTTTCTAATCAAGTAAATCGTAGCTTTCACTTCTGATTTAATTTTGAAGAGTGAATTGTATTGAACTTCTGTTAAGCAGTTTAGTTGAGATTTCTGTTTAGCCTGGACAAGATAATCATAGAAACTAAGTTTAGAATATCATGGTTAATCACTAGTGTGGTAGAGGGGAAGAAAGAGTAGAATTTTTAAGTCAGCAAATTTTAATGTGTTTAATTTGCAAATGGATAACAGTACTATCTGTCAGTGATATCTGATAACTTTTAATTGTGAAAAGGCCTATAGGAAAGTCATCTGAAATTTAAATATGCAGAGAAGTATTAGACCAAAAATTAGAGTAGGATTGTATGAAAAGTAGAAAGTAAGGAAAACATGGCAATAAAAAATGGTGGGATAAAGGCTGTCTATAAACATTCCCATGTCTGTAATCATTAACAAATGCAATCTGTGAATAGTCTGCAAAGTTTTTATTGTATTCTGAGACTATGCAAAACTGCATAAGAAAGTGTTTAGATATAAATTTAGCATATTTAAAGAAACATTCCTTAAGAATATTTGGGATTGAAAACTACATTTGTAGACAATGTGATAAATGCAAGAGGGATGTCTTGTGAAATGGACCTTTATTAAGCTTGATCACTGCAAAATAAAAATCCAATTAAGGCATTGAAAAGATAAAGAAAGACCATCTGTGAGGGAATTTGCCACAGATCTAATGGTAAGCTAATTTTTCAGATAAAGTGGGTACTATACTTTGCAGGGGATGAAGCAGAGGAGTTAGAAATAATTTTAGATTGAATTTTTGCCAGGAATATGAACAAATTGGATAAAAGCAGTGGAAACAATGCTTGTAGATCAGCTAAACACAAGGTTATAAACACGTTCTTTCTTTCTAGATGGCAGCATTGCATTCCACCCTGTTTCTGAAAATGCTTGAAGCAATATTGTGGGAAATGTATTTCTTACCCTGAGGCACCTTACCTGGTTTCTAAAAGCCAGCAGTGACCATATGCACTAGACTTCATTTTGTCCCAGAGATTATATTAATGGAATAATGAGTTTCATGTGATGGAGCAGAGGTAGCTTTTGTATGGCTTAACTCAAGACTGTTTTCCACTAAGAAACTGAATCTTGGTTGATTTTGTACTAACAGAGGAAGATAAAAGTCTGTTTTGTTAATTTCTTCACAAGTAAGTTTTCAGGTCCATGTAAAAAAATTCCTTAACCAATAAAGAAAAGATTGTATATGTATAACTTCATAGAGAACTAATTAGGAAGCAAGGCTGAGTGGTGATTAGAGGGCTTTGCATGGCCTGGTCAAGGTTAGTATAACCGTGTATCATCATGACCTGCTTTGTTGCTCTCGCTACACAAATGAGGTTGCTGAGAAAAACTGAGACATTTGCTCGGAGCTTAGCTTAGATTACATGAAGGTCGTAGTATGGTATTATAGGTGCTTTCTCAACTGCTGAACTTTGCCTGTGCAGATTGATAAGTTAGGTAAATGAGAGTTTGATTTGTAGATGAAAAACTTCCGAAATTGTCCTATTTGTAAAGGTAGGAGATTTTCTCATTACAGAACCTATGAAAGAATCGTTGATGTTCTGCAATGTGGATCTAATTTATTTAATAGCCAGCTATCTAATACCTAGCAAATATGCTACAAAGTCAAAACATTATTTAAATACTATTTAAACCCCAAATAGTGGAGAATAATCTACACAGAAATCTTTGAGTCTGTGTGTTTTGCAAGAGCAGCTGTGTTCGGCATGATCAGGACCAGTAACTCTCATGAAATGTTCTTTAGATCTTGACTGTCTGCAGGTGATCAGGAAAATTAAAGGTATTAGGACTATGGGTGTGATTGAAGATTTTTAAATCCCACTTCTTACTTGCCTTATATCCCCTTCTCTTCGGTAAGCTTTATTAAAGATCTTTAGCTGCTTACCTTTCATTAATATTGTGTGTTTCTGTAGTGAAGAGCTTGCTGTGTAGTTATTCTCTAATTAAGAAAAGGACTTAAAAAGAACAAGTAGAAGGACCCTGTCATGGGATATAGGAAGATAGAATATATTATACAAGGAACTTAAGTATGATAATAAACATTGAGATGTATGTTTACTCTCTGTATACAAAATCAGCACCCTTGTGATCACATCATTCTACTTTTTAATAATGTTAAGCCTACATATATCACATTTTGGTACTTCTGTAGTGGTAATATTATTCCAAGGGTGGCTCTAAATATGTCCCAGTCTTTGTAATTGGCTTTTTTTATCTAAGCTTTTTAGGTATAGTTAAATATCTTTCCTATGATAGTCAAAACTACAGGTGCCACCTGCCACGGCAGGACTCATAACTAATCCAGTATTTGCTGGTCAAGTGAAAAAATTTAGTATTACTGTAAAGTAAGCTGCTTAAGTACTTTGTTGCATCCATCTGCTCCTTTTGTTTTTTCTTTTCTTTTCAAAATACACATCCAGACCACGACTACTTTTGATCCGGTCAGCTATTGTTCATGTTTAACAGGGAGAGAGGTATGTTGCATGAATAACACTTGAAGCTTGATTTCATTGGCCAATGTGTATCTCTTTCTTTTAGTATCATTTGTTTTGTTTTGAGTTTCTCTTACTTTCTTGATCCCGTGGGAGTAACTTTAGGACCACCTATTGCAGAGTGTCTCTGCTCGAGTTAGTGAAATGAAGAGGCAGTGCAGGAGACTCATTCATTCACATAAAGCTTGCAGAACTAGTCTCTGGAGCTTTTTCCCCCACAGATGTTTTGCTTGAAGCTGTTTTTAGGTATAAAGCCTCAGTTCTGACCTTTGTGAGGAAATAATGAATGGTAGACAGTTAAAGGCCAAATGCCAACCATATTTGTTACCTTTTGCAATACTGCTTAAGTAAATTAAGTTTGCGAGAGCCCTAAACCGGCACTTAATCCAGAGGTGGCTGTATACAGAAATTGCGCCATCTTTCATAGGAGTTTTGGGTTGTGGGTAGCTGGTCTATGAGACACAGTAGTCAAACTGAATCCGAAAGAGTTATTGTGAATTAAGTTAAAGTCACTCAGGTCAGAGGCTGGACCTGAAGTACGTATATGCATGTATCTCTGTTCTTTGTCTTTTATATTTTTCTATATAAAAGTCTGCCCTAATATATTGACCTATTTTCTGCCTTTTTCCAGTACTCAGTGATGATAAGAACTATCCAGGCCTTAATACACGCTGTGTGATACACGCAGTATTTGTTCTATTCTTAACATGCCTGATTTATTTTATATCAACCTATTGGCCTCTATCTTCCAAAGCACTTACAGGATTCCATAATATGAAAACAGTGGACAATTTGTTGGGATTTAATTAGTGTCAATACTGGATCTATGTAAAACCGAAACTGCAAAAACCAGTATTTTATGCTGTGCATACATAGTTTTGATAGCCCGATGAATCCTTTTCTTTAGGAGCAATTGTCTTAGACACAACAAATGAGATATATTTTTCAGTTTGGACACAGATTCTTAGTCATTGAAAAGAAAATGGAAGGGATTTGCTGATAACTGGTCCTATCAAAAGAAAACTCAAAATGTAGGAACTACATTTCTGCGCTAATAGAAACAGGCACAAGATCTAGTCTGTCTTATTATAGAAGCCTCTCAGATTCTTTGTGTTGGTCTCAAAGATGCCTAGCTCCAAATTTGATGTCAGTAAGCCTACTGGCATTTTACAAGCAAAGATGATCCCTACCAATTTCAGATAATGCGCTTAAATCTATAGTCCCACAGAAAGACTTGTTTTTTAATGGTAGTAATCCTTTAATTGACTGGGTGTGGAAACACCACAGGGCCTCCTCTGGGTTCCCTAGTGAGAGGCTTTCTGTGTATAATCTGTTGCAGATGTTTGAAAAAAAGAAACCTGTTAAAATGCTCAGTATGTTTTTAATCTTTTCTTTGAATATTTGTAAAGCTATTATGTTCACTACATTTAATGATACAAGTCCACTTTATGCAATGGATATTAAGTTGTAGAATAGCTATCAGATGCAATAGAAGTTAAACAGATGCTAGCAGAAAGTTTTGTCCGTTAAGAGAAACAGTGCTTTAGAACTGTGTATAAAGAAAATATAAATTATTTTGGAAAGAGGAATAGAAGATAAGAATATAGGCTTCTTCATTTTTATTCCTGTTTGTCACCTAAGAAGAAATTTAGAGAAAGTGTAAAGCTGCAGTGTTTGTGTGGCTTTTAGACTCTGATAGCTTGTCCTTTCATTGGGCTCCAAATTAGTTTCACGTGTCCTGCAAACAAGCGTGACATATTTGTAATATTAAAACGTTTACTAATAATATTGGTTGATATACTGTCTTTTCGAGCATCTTAAAGTAGTCTAGGAGTAATCAGCAACATTTTTGACACACAGCAGGTTGAACCAACAGAATAATAAAATTATCCTGGCTATGAAGAGCTGGAAACATTACATTAGCTTAGGAAATCTTATGCAATATCTGCCAAGTGTGTGATCATATTACAGTACATAAAAGTGCACTGAATGGTACCTTATTTAGAATAAAGTACTCTAAATACCTTCTGTAGAACTTTTTTGCAATGTAAGATATCTACAGGTAATGAAAGTTTCTTTCTTCGTGCTCCTGCAGTTCTAAAGCTCATTTTACTTGACAATTGTTTATTTCAACTGGAACTTCCATAGCAAGTTTGTAGTAGGACTGGCTAGAGCTAATTTTAAAACTGAAAAGAAGTACTTCAAACACAGAAAAGATTATTGGTAAAACAAGGCAAACATTTAAGAAGAAAAGCTACCATCAAAATTTTAATTTTCGTTACTTTTTGTAACTAAATTTCTGCATTTGTAACTAACTCCTGTATAAGTAAAAGTATTGGTATCTCTTTCTTTCTGTTGATCTTTTCAAATATATTTTAAATAAATAAAATATGGTAATTTCTCTCAATGTAAATCAAGAGAGAGAGATATGTATTCAAAAGCATAAAACTTTTGATGCTCCTTACCTCTCCCCTCCTTATTCCTTTTCATTCACTTAGGTGTTTTTTTTCCTAAGCCTCACAATCCTGCATAATAGTTTCTTTTTCATTTGTCCCATTATGAAGACTATTTTTCCTTTCCAAAGCGAGGAATCATAAAGAATGGCTTAAAGTCCAACCTACTGTAGATGGCTGGCTGAATCATTGAATCATTAAATCCCTAAAATACCTTTTAACAACTCAAATCTTTAACACAAAGAATAATTTTAAATTTCTTTGCAATTTTTTATTGTGATATTTGATGATCTTTTTGTCAAATACTATATATAATTTTGCCCTAACATTCTTTTTCTGGAATTAGAGATTAATTCACTATTTAACATTCCCTATCTGTTCAAGATACTTCTGCCAAGTTGAGATATTTTAAGAGAAGAGAATATGATTTAATCCTCAGTTTTATATACTATACCATTGCAAGTAGATGACGTTTTTGTACTGTACTGAATATGTGAGAGATGCACCTATTTTAGAAGCTATTGATTCTATAGGAATATACTGGGTTTACAAGTCTGATTTGGGGAAAAGCTACAATCATGTCAAAGAACTAGCAGGAAAGTCCTTATATGAACGTTATGTACATCTTAATTCAATTTCAAACAACATTATTTCCTAGCTATCACTGAAGCTGGTGTTAGCTTGCTGTGATGGAAGAAAAGACAAAATACAATTTATTGCACTGTGCCAATATTCAGTACTCTAGTAAGCATCTGAAAGACATTAAAGGCTGTCCAGGACAGCATTCTTCTTGCAAAATAACTGAAAAATTTGACATGCAGTAATTTGAATCCTACTTGGGGCTATATTAATGACTTCATAATTCCTCTAAAAATTATTGATGGTACCACTAAATACATTTTTAATGAAACTAAATGCCTAATTACAGTTTTATTAAAACTAGGACTGGAAGTGGAGGTTCCCTGATGACATTCAGTGATGTAACTGACAATGATTAGGAATTTCATGCTATATTCCTTCCTTTTACGTTTTTGAGAATTGATTTAGAATTTAAGCAGAAGACCAGGAGCAGGGTTTTTTTCTGCTGCTCAGTGAATATTAAATCTTTGTCTTTCCTTGTTCAGCTTCCTGATCGGTGGAATGGGAATAATACCATGATGGAAATCTTTTTAGAGTTGAAGTTTTTGAGAAGCCTTGAAGACTAAGTACAAAGTATTATTATTCATTGGTTTTGAAAGCTAATCCATGAGTGAAAAAGAGGAGTAGGACATGCCTGAGGGAGAAAATGCTTTTGTCAGGGGCACACGTGGTACAAACTGCTCTTTACGTACAGAGATGGGCCATTATTCTTGATTGTGTCACAGAGTAGAGTGCAGGAATTAAAAGTTACAAGTGCAGTAGTTTGGTACTTGGGGCCCGGGGTAAATGAAATCCAGGGCAGTGACTGTATTTTGGTTTTATTTTTTCAGCGTCTATCACAGAAGAAAAACAAAGCATAGTGGATCTTAGATTTTTATCTCAGCTGTTTTTGTCCCCCAGACTGCTGTTTGTCTTATAGAGATTTATCTGAACTGGATACACAACTGTTAAGGTGTTGGGCATAACCCTTCCGAGTTCTCGTGTCCTCAAGTTGTGCTCTGAGAGTGGTTATTCAATGGCACACTGTCAGGGTACTGACAGACTCTGATTGCCCTAACCAGCCAGTTACCGTCTATCTCTGTAATTTTCTTCAGTGGCATAGCTATGTAACCTTTCGTCAGGCTGCTGTGAAACAGTCAAGTTGTGAGAAAGAGCTGTGAGAAGTGGAAGCCACTAAATGGTGAGAAAGAGCTGTGAGAAGCCTCACCTGGGTCCTCCAACCTTATACCTCTGCCCACTGACTCAGGACCTGCATTTAAACTTGGCTTCCTGGCTTGGCCTGGCACCTGCCTCATTGCTACAGGCTTGTCTGGCCATCTGGACTCTTGGCCGACTCTGTTACCATCCCTGGACCTTCTTTGCCATCCGTGTTGGAGCAGTGGGGGGCTGTGTACCCTGTGGG
The DNA here is from genome assembly GCA_008921705.1 of Burhinus oedicnemus. Lineage (NCBI taxonomy): Eukaryota > Metazoa > Chordata > Aves > Charadriiformes > Burhinidae > Burhinus > Burhinus oedicnemus. Next base: position 501,698 of record VFFE01008536.1, on the reverse strand, counting down.
TGAGGTCACTGCCCTGCCGGCCCTGCTGTCACCCTCGATGCCTGGCTTGCCTCCCCTTATGGAGCAAGGACAACTGGAAATGTGAGATCATCAGGCAGCATTTATTTTGGAGCTGAGAAAATACTAGAAACATTTCTCACAGCTTCTATCTTTAAACCACCTTGTTTATTTAGGTAGCATGCTAGTTTGCCTGTTGTTCTATGTGCTGCCTAGGTAGGGTGATAGGACTCAACATATTCTACTTCTTTCTAATCATAGAAGAAGAGACAGTCCTGGTCTTCTGCATTTTTGTAAAAAAAAAACCCAGAAATATACAAATAGTTAGATGGGCCTGGATTTTTTTGTAATTTAAGTAGAGGCCTATCTGCAATACAGGTAGACATAGAAATGAAAAGCATAAAGCCATGTGTATGTTTTACCGTAAGTTATATAGAAAAAAACTAAATTTGATGCAGAGAGTAGCCATTCCCCTTCTGTGCTGCCTTAGAGCAATGATCTCAGAAGTCTAAGTGAACAGGAACTACTACTTTGGATGTTTTTCATTCCTATTGACTGATTTGGGGGGAAATTCCATATAAATCAGCATTTTAATTAAATTGTTAGGGTAAATCTTTCTAATATAAGCATAGCTGATTTAATATAGATGTATATCTTGTGCATGTATTTTCAGATTAATCATAAATTTATTTTCTGAAAGTTGGAATTCTGCATGTTGAAACATGAACTTTTGTTTGAGTGCCAGAAAAGTGAATTTTTGAACTATGCTCCTGTTTGTAGCTGTTAGAGAAGCAAAGTAACAATGTAGACACATGCATGTTAATGAATGTACATATTGCTTTGAGGAAATGCCTGTATTAATTTCAGATTGTTTGTGAAATATTTCTGTGATGGGTACTTAGTTCTTCTGGTCATGTTTTATTAGTAAACACTGGAACCTGCAGTAATTAGCCAGACCAATAGTAAAGGTAATTTTATTTTACTGGATGCTTCGTTTTGCTCTGTTTAACCTTAAATGGAGTAACATGGTAGCATAGATTCACTTCATAAGACACACCAGATGTACGACAGGCTCTAGTTTACCTATTACATTGGCGTTTGTCAGTCTCAGGAAAAGGAAAAGAGCGTGCCCATGCTTAACAGAAAAAGGCTGTATCTTATCTAACATATCTCTAAACAAAGCATTATTTGTCCTCTTTCCGATTTTTTTACTTTGTTTTGATTTGTTGTGTTAATGACTCCAGTTGTACTGTTGCATTTGGTCAGCCAACACAGAGGATCTCCTTTTTCATTATGCATAGAAGTTTCTCTTCACCCCTAGAGTGGTGAAGCATAGCTTCTCTAGAGCCTCAGTAGCTGTCCTTACTCCCATCAGCACTGCACACTCGCTACCTCTTCTCTAAATCCTTTCCCACCTCCACGCTATCAGTATCTGATGGTTTCTCTGTTTCTCAGCCTTTTCTGCTGACCAGTCTAATGCTTTCAGTCTTAACACGACTGAGTGTGACTCTTTGACTAACTGCCCTGCTAGGCCTTCAGCTCGAGGTTTCTTCCCAGCTTCGAGTCCCCGTAAAGGTCCAGCTTCACATTAATGCACTGCGGGTGTACCGACTTGTATGTTCCTTTATCATCTATTTGCCACATTTCACTCCCACTCTTGGCTTGGGTCACAAGGCTGCATTGATTTTCTCACACTTTTTCACTTGCTTTTCTGCTTCCATGCCTCACTGCTTCCCTCTCCTGCTCCCTTCTTTCTGTCTTAACTTTTCATCTCTCTCTATGTCCATCTGTCTTCCTTTCATCAGGAACACATTCTTGCTACTAGCTCCTTGTCCATTGCCAGCCAATCTCCCTTATTTCTTTCCCCTCTAAATAATTTGTGGCCAATATGCCATATCCAACTTTTCTTTTTCTTTCCTTCCTTCATTGATCACATCGACTTGTGCCTCATCTTAAATTATTGAGTGGAACAGTGAGAAATTTGAAACCAATATGAAACATTATTTTAGGGCAGTACATTGTTCATGGAACATCAGTAAGACCTGGATCGTGTTGCCTTTCAGTCAACAATAAATCATCTGCTGATGTGGATAAGAGCAGTTGTATGCTTTGTATTACTCTAAAGCATGTATTTATATCATGCACTGTTCAGCTGTTGGACTCTTTCTTTGTGTTAGGCACAGAAAAGCAAGTGAGACCTGGTCTGCAGTCCTGCATCTTGAGAAGGACACATCTGCTCTGATGTTTAATAACTTCTAACTGTCATATACTTTATAGTCTGTAAATATTTTCCAGGACATGAATCAATTACCTTTTAAAGAAGATGACAGAATAGGGGTTGCCATGTGTTCTTGACATTCTGGAAAAGCATGTGTAACCAGTAGAACTGCTATGTGTTCCTCTAAATGTTAAGGCAAAATTTAGAATTCTGGTCATAAGTTTACATTAAGCTTGAAATACTTCGGAAGAGAGACCAAGTAAAGTAGTTCTACAAACGCCTACAAAACCCCCTCAATTTGTTCTCTTGCGTATAATTTTTGTTCTGCAGGCCATGCAATAAAACCAGCAGATAGCTGATATGTTGTGGCTTACTTGTATGCGTACACCTTTTGCAGGACTTTCGTGACTCATGGCCTTGTTCTAGAATAAGTTCCCAGTGAACCATTCCTTTTCATTTTGTAAATGTGTGGTAGCCCAGATCCTGTTTTAGAAAAGTGACTTTTTTGAAGGCCCTCTGTCAATGCGGCGTGTTGATTTCAGATTACAATTTCCACATAAAAGTTCTTTAACTACCAGCTCTGCAAACTGGTTCTGGTTACTTGGAGTCAAGGCTGTGCAAGCTTCAATAGTGAGGTTCAGACAGAATGTAGGTACTAGTTGCAGAAATTGCTTCAAACTGCTTGCAGACTTGGGAAACTAATTAACAGTTCCGTTAATGATACACGAGACAAAGGAACCATGTAAATAGATAAGACTAAATGCACAGAGAGCAGAAGTTTATGGTAGCAATGTACTATTTTTATAGAAACACTTCTCTGACTACATTTACATTTTAGTCCTACTAGTTTAATTAAGAATGACAAATTTTCCATTTTAAAATATGCCTGACAGAAACTGAGTAGGGGTAGGGAGAAGCTTACAAAGGGAGAGGGCAGGAGAAAGGCAGAGCAGGGGTACAGGTATTCCCTAGTGGATGATTTTTTGTACACACAGCCTGAGTCAATACCAACAGGGGCCTTACGTCTCCTGAATCCCTCCATTCCTGGTAATTCCACTCCTTAACTGTGTGGGCAGCAGCACCAAGAAAGAAGACATTTTCCCATTGAAGAAGAGGAAAGAAAAATCTGCTGGGTTTTAGTTAGCGCTACATTAAAAGAAGGAGAGCTTGCTTCCTCATGACGTTATTTGTCACTGTCTAAGCATGTTATCCTTAGTGTATGCTAAATCATGTGCTATCCATGCGTCATGGCTCTGGAGCATGGGAAATAATATAAAAACTGGTATTACAGTCTTAATGTATGAGGAGAGTTTCTGACTATTAGCTGAATTGGCCTGGATTTCGTTTTCTAGCAGAAAGCATCATGCCATGGTCTAAAAACAGTTAGGAAAAAACAGGATCAGAATTAGGAAAAAAATTAGGATCACGGTTTATTTTTCTCATGGGTTTGTATAGGTGACGTAGCTTAGCTGCTGGCATTTCATTGTATCAGTGTATTTTGGCAGAAGCTTTTGTGTCATATAGACTGTGCTGTATGGGATCCCAGCTCCAGTGACTTTGGAAAATACCCGTAAGTCTTACATCTCAACAGACTGTTGACACATCTCATTTTATACCTGTTGGTGGGCTCAGGAATCAAGTATAATATTTCCCCAAACATTTCTGGACCGTTGAAGAAGTACAATGCCCATTTGAAACAACACTGGAGATGTTTCAAACAGACCTACCGTTTACATCGCAGCTGGTTAGAGAAGGATCCCTGTACACCTGCCATCTGCCAACGAGGTAATGTGTTTTGTAACTGGCATTCTTATTAATATTGTAGGCAGCAAACCTTGCAGATAGGGCAGGAAACAGGAATAGGACTCACGGTCTCATCCTGACTCTGATGATGTTTTGTGCAATCCTGGGAAAAAACAGCTTGAGCTGTCTGGCCTACTGGCTTCTTACATTGTGTAATCAGAACCATTTTGTACTGTTTTGTCGTTTTCTGGTGGAAAAAAGAAAAAGCTGCATGTCTTTTAAAACATGCTGTGATGAAAAGCTACCTATGAACTAAAATAATTCATGCTCTTGTAGAAAAATTTAACTGCATCTTTGAAACTTTAATATAAAGTGAGCCTCACTTCTGATAAGGGAAGAAGGGGATCTTGATATTCCTGCTTATCATTTAGCTCCTGTCATAATTAACAAAGTTGACTGTGATCCTCAGCCTGCTTTTATGGTCAGTCAGTATTGCTGAGCTCTATGAGGTAGCAGAGAGCAAACCAAAACTTTGGTCACTGCCTTCTAACCGGACTCTCAAATAACCACTTTAACAGTCCTTCTTCCCTCAAAGAGCAATGCTTTCCCACAGAAATTTGCAGAGAGTGGAGTATTGCTTTATACTAGTTAGTATTTAGACTGCAGTCCAAGGCTCTGCGAGTTTTCATCTGGCACTGATGATATCTCTTTGTAGGTCATTAAGCTCTCTAACCCAAATGAAAGACGCCAAAGGAGTTGTCTGTGAAGCAAAAGCACACGGGGTTTTTGCTGTGGTGTTACCGTGTGCTTAATGCTGTGTGGTTATCTTGAGTGATAACGTATTTGGCAGCGAGAAGAAAATATCTCTGTGGAGATAGCGGAGAGAGGGTTTTTTAGCGTGAACTCATGTCACCCTTCTTTTTGTAGCTTATTGTCTGTTGATGAATTTTAAAGAAGCCCTTAAGGATTTGGCACAGAATAAAAGCATTATGCTAGCTTCTCAAGTCAGACTATCCCCTCACCTTACTGCACACCCAAGCCCGGTTTGTGTTGCTTGTTTTTCTCTCAGCTGGGCTGAAGAAGGAACTTGCATAAAGAAGAGTGAACTGGAAATTGTTAGTATTGTTCTGAGAGTCACTTTATTCTGACATTCTGGTTTAAGGTATTTCTGTAAAATTCTCTCCACCCATTACGTGTAACTAAGATTTTGTAATTGGTGCCACAAGCAGCTCAAGTGGTTATCCAGCATTGTAGTACTTCAGGCAGACTGATCTTCAGAAGCAATCAGTTTGTTCTGATAGAATTAGACATACCTGTGATGAGTAGGATGCAGGCTGGATGTAGCTACTCATTTCAGTCTCGGTACTGCTGGAGTTTTCTTGTCAAACTGACAGTGCTCTGTCTCTTTTCCATGTATCATGTTTTGTAAGTACCTAATCTGTACAAGGGGGGTACTGTTATTTGAAAATCAGAAGTTGATTTATATGATTAACTTCTAAGAGAAAATTTTGCATCTATTTTTCACCTGTTTTTTAAGTTCTGATTTAGCAAAGGCTGTTTCCCTTCAGGTGTATAATCCTTCAGGTACCCAAGACCTGCCTTATTTGCTTTTCCACAGCCAACAATTTTGCTGTCTTTTATTATGCTCCATTTTTATCAGAAAACCTAGTGTAAGAGATATTCACCAACCATTTAACAACGACAGCGGATTTACAGTAGCTGCAGTTTTGGCAGTGGTATCAATACATTTTCATGTTTTTATCGTACATTAAACCCTTGTTAGCTGCCTTTGATAGTTCTGGCACAGAGTATTACGTGGTAGAGAGGGGTGAGAACACCTGGAGCGAGGAGGATGAACAATGAGTGGAATTCTTACTTAGAGCAGACACCTCTCACTGTACAGGCTTTAACACTGCTATGACCAAAGACTTCTTATCTTTAGTGCAGATAATCCAGTAAGCAGACAACTCAGTAGCACCATTTCTACTGTTTTTTCTGATCTTCCCTCTCAGCTCTGGGCCCTTCGGGCTCCCCGGCAGAGGTCAGGGAAAGCTCCTCTCTGCTTCTCACAGCTGAGGCTGATAATTGCCACTGATACTCAATGCAAAGCAGGTGGGCAGCCAGGGGAAGCTTCTCCTCCACCAGCCCAAGTGGAAATTTGAGCTGATGTCTTTCTATGCAGTGGCTGACCTCCAGTGTTAGTGGTACTAGAAATATAGGCATTTATTGGACTTTACAGAGGCAACATTAGAGCAGAGCTCTTTAGGTAAGGACAGATTGACTGTGCTCTTGTCCTTTTCTTTGGTTTGTAGGTAGAGAATGCAGCCGGAAACAACTAAAAATGGCAGGATTTTACTTTTTGCAAGTATGAGTTGATAAGCAGATGTTTTTGGTATCTTAAGTGGATATGTTTGGTTCTTCAGGGTTGTTTAAAGTTCTCAGTTCTGTCAGCCCTTGAGAAGACCTGAAGGTATTCAGTATCTCTGGGAAGTGCTGAGGCATTTTAAAGCTAGTCCTTAATATCTGTGTTGGTGTGTCTCTATTAAAATGGCTTTCTTATTGCTATAGGCTGTGGTAGCTTAAGTACAAGCACAGGCACGTTGCTGTGTTAACTGTTAATGGATAGATTGGTCTCTTCAGATCTATCTGTATTAGATACTCTTTGGAATAATTACTTGCACTATGTTAAAACAAGGAATGGGTCAGAAAATGAAACTGTGGGAGTTCAGTAGCTGATCTGTAGCAGAGCTGTGATTGTTCAGATAAATTTTAGAACAACCTCTGGGCTCTAATGAGCTCCAAACAAACTCTAAAAGCTGCTGTGCAGGAAATCGTAGTGCTCAAAACTTTATATGGGGTAATGAGTCCTGACATTGTTTCAGAGATTTCTGCAGGGTTTTGTGCATATGTTATTGCAGTATAAGTCTCTGGAGACTTTACCTGCTTAGATTGTTATACTTCTTCAATCTCTTCAGCTTTCCATATGTGTGATAACTTGCTATTAGCATTTTTGATGTTTTTCTTTGCAGTGGTAGCTAGAATCTGGGCCCCTCTTTGTGTTGGTTGTATAGCTTTGCTTCATAAGTGGCAGCCTTATTGCTAGGCTTTGAAAGCAGCCTAGCAAGTGTTTTGAAACATTTTTTTGCATCCTTTGGATTTACAGGCCTATTTACAGCTGGGAAGGCCTGAACTGCAGGTTTACTTGACCTTGTTCTAATGTAGTGCAGGGGTTATGCTGGTGGAACCACCGCAGTGATGTGCCTGGGATTCAAATCTCGGTTGTGTGATCTGTTACTGGCATCTAGTCCTGTGGAAGGGGAAAGAGAGGGGAAAGGTTGAAACTCTGAGCGCTGTCTGGGTTTGTCTTCATCTGACTGAAACAATTAATGTATTTTGATTCATTATTACTCCTTGAGCAATATTATGTCCCCAAACTTCTTCCAAGCACAGAAAGATTCTCCAGTATAAACAAGCTCTGGCAAAATTTTTTCCAGTAATGCTTGGTACTGATAGTGAAGTTTACCAAATTACCGATGCTATACTAATCCTCTTGGAACATGACAATTATCACTTTTAACATCACATAAACGTTGAATATGTTCACAAGGGTTTATCTTCTCTCCCTCCTCCTCTCCCCTGTTTGAGCAGGGGAGGAGCAAAGAAAATTGCCATTAGCTATTGAGGAGGAGGAATAAAGCGAAATTCCTGTGCTTGATCTTGCAGCAGCTGCTGGTAGCAGGGAGTGAAAAAAAGGTGGTGGCTCTGGGGCTGGGCTGGCTGCTGTTTCCCAGGAACGCAAATCTTTGTGTAGTCCACGGGACACACACACAAATACTACATTTACCTAGTCCTCCAATGCCACTTGAAACTGGAGAAGTCTACAGAGTATCTCAAATCCCTGCCATTTAACAAAACAACACCAGACTCCAAGCCCATTTTCCTTGAAACTCCATCCATAGTGAATTGTAATTTTTTGTTGGTGTCGTGTGTGGGTTTGTTGGTGTGGGTTTTTTTAAGGGGCAGTAAAGCTATAAATTTTTTCTCCTACTTCACATTTTTCACGTGATAGGATATAACATGAAATTCTGGTTTGTTTTACCCTTTGATAGCCCGTCTGAGTGATTTATAAAAACTTTTACAGAGGCATGACCATTTTTGATGCTTTGTTAGGAAGCCAGATCCCTCCAGGTGGCTTAGACAGATGCTAGCACCTTGACTACGCCCTAGTTTGTATACTGTTTTAATAGTTACTAATTACCTATTCAATGTCATTACCATGTTTCTGGTTTTGGCACAAAATTACAGAGCAAGTTACAACAGTCACACAGAAAGATCACTTCTTATTTTTCTACTTTTGGCAGAATATGTATTGTTAGGGTGCTTGCAAGGTATGTTGAGAAGTTAGTGTGTGTACTTAGCTCTTAGAATGTGTGTTTATTTTGGACTTTCTGCATTCTTTATGATTTGTTCCTTGACTGGAATTGAAGAACCTGAACAATTACCTCTTTTTAAGTGCTAGAGAGCAGATCTGCTTTGGAGAAACCGTGTATTTTTTACAGTTTGGGATCACTCTGTGAACAAAATGAAATCTCAGACACTTTCAGGAATCTGTGAATTTTCAAAAGGTGTAGTGCTGAATATTATTCCAAGATCAAAGTTATTAAGGAAAAAAAACCCCAAAACCCAACAAAAAAACCCCCCAGTCTCTTATATTGTTAGAAAATATTGTGTAGTAAATTAAATCTTATTTTACTGTGGAAGGAAGTAATCCTTAAGAAGATATAAAGGAGAACAAGATTTTTTTTTTTTTTCATTTATCTCTCCCTGACCCTGCTGTGTATGTCAGACCCATTTCATAGCAGGGATTTTAAACCCTGTTAATTCCCTTGTTTGTACCCCTTTCTGAAAAGTGTTTCCTAGTGAACGTCCTGTAGAGGGAGATGGTTTCCGCAGGGCCAATTACTTGGGGCAGAGCACCACGTTAAGGCAGATGCTTCTAGCTTTAGCTCTACCTCGTTTGACAGTGCCCTGTGGGTATGTGCCAGTGCTGCGCTGCACAGGGTAACCCCACATGGAATACCTTTCATTGCAGACTGGGTAGAACATCTGGTCTGATTAATTGTATGTCTACAGCAGGAAGTTTTCCTGGCATAACTAAGATGATTAGTGGTGTGATTTGTTTTGGGAGCATTGCTATGCAGATAACAGACTGTTTTATTTTTATAAAATGCAACAGTGGGAACACTAAGAGGGTTTTGGCTGGCTTAGTTAAACAGAAAAAAATTTATAGTAAGAAGTCAACCAACCCTCCTCTAGTAAGATATTATCTAGACTGGAATACTTAATTTTTACATTTAAATTGCTTTTTAGTTTTCAGAGTTCGCCTTCATGTGAAAGATGCAATTAATAATTACCACAGCTATTGTCTGGACTGTCTTTGAGGCAAAAATCCTTGTGCTTGAATTTATCAACTTGTAGACAACTCACATTTTGAAATGCAGCTTTTGTGTCTACATGATCTAGTGACTCTTTAATTCCTTTATCCTTCTTGGTTTACAAATAATCCCTGGAAGAATAAGAGTAGTGCTCACTGTGGATAAGAGTAAAGGAATTGAGCCCATCATCTATAAAACAAAGCACAGATTCTGGATCACAGGACTTGAACCCAGCCCTTTCCTGCTGCCAGTGAGGAGCAATATGCCTCAGTCAGCTCTCGCGGCTTTCCCATATAAAGAGTTTTCTGTCATCCATCATACCATTCATTTTTATAAACCTGTTGCTTCTTACTTCTTGTTGGTGCTTTGTCTCAATTTTCAACTGAAAAAATAGTTAAAGCTTGCAAAAACAGGGAGAGAGATTTTGCATTACTGCTACTGTCAGTATCGGACAACGTGTCTGCACTGCAGACTGCCCTAAGTTTGGGGTTGGGTGTTTTTGGTGGTAAGTGCAGATTAAAAGTTTGTTGCTTATTCCCACAAATGCATTGCTTTTTCCATCCCCATCAACTCTCCACCTGTTTTCTGAAGCTGCCTTGTAAGCTGAACCAGTGTAATTGTTATCCTCTGACAAGTGCAAGCTGCGGTGCCCTGGGAGGGAGGGAGGGAGTGGAGAACTTCAGCCGGAGGTTGTGATGCAAAAAGGTATGGGAGACACCAGGGTGCTCCAAGCTGGCTCCTCCACCGGCAGGGAGGCATGTGTACCTTGCAGAATTAATTGCCAGCCCAATCTTGTGTCTCAGTCATCACATTGCAGAAATTTATTTGAATTATTGTGTCCTCAGTGGTGATCCTGTGTGTATCACTGGTGCTTCTGGAAGTGTAGCTCTCTTCTTTTGCACGGGGTGGGAGGGGAGAAATCAAAGCTACCTTTTGGTTTTTTCACAATGAATTGTGAGGAAAGTTTCTCTCCTTCTGAGTTCATTGGGGAAATTATGTGGGAGGTCAAGTAACAACAATGTTTAGCCTTAGGCTTACAGTCCTTTTAAATATGAAAGGAAGAATTTTTTTATTTGTGGGCGAGAAAGGGCAGCAGCTAAATAGGAGCCTAGCGCAACTCTGCAGTGAAAGTGTATCCTCGGGGGGTCAACACTGCCATGAACACAGGATACACTGTTCTCTATTGTGCTTATTTTTGGACAGTATCTTCTGATTTGTGGACTGGCATTCACTATAGGGCTAAATCGGAATGGAAAGTTAAAGTATTCTGAAATGGGAATATATGAAATTCAACTTGCAGGCTAAATAACCAACTGTACTGACTTTGTTAAAAAAATAAATATTCTTTCTTCTATTTGGCCTCACTTAGAATGAAGTTGACTGCTTAAAATTTCATTTTAAAGCTTTATATTTTTATAATTATTGTTGAGGCGGTGTCCGTTTCTTGGCTAAATTAATGCCATGCAGACGTACTTGGAATGCTCCCTGGCTTTAATGGAAGTGGGAATTGAAAGTACTTGGAGCTGGTACGTTTGTTGTTCTCCAGTTAAGGAAGCTGGCAAATGATGTTACAAATTTTTGGAAGAATTGCGGTTTTAGAGACAATGAAAGCAGTAGTTAGAGCAACACAATGTCTAGATAATATTGCTGAGAACATAATTATGATTGGTTTTCTGTTGTACAACTGATAAGTAAAATGAAAACCTCAAATAAATTATAATCGTAGGATGATACAACAAACAGCCCTGAAGTCTGACATTTGCAAGATCAAAAAGGCTATGTGAGATCTTGCATTTTTCTTGTTTAAAGAAACAGTTCCATGACACAGTAGCTGTAGGCACTGTACCAACCAGGCAAACAAATCTTACAAAGAAACTATGTGGTTTAGAAGTAAGTACCAGTTTGCAATGCAAGCTCTGAAAATCCAACAGAGTTGTTGAAAATGTTGATCGTTTGGAGATTATGAATTTCTATAATTATTAATCTTATTTTTTTTTTTGAGTGCTTTATTTTTTTAAAATCATATTTACATCACCAGAAAGCCCTGTAAGTGCCTTGCAATTATTCTTTATGCTAAGACATCTTGGATGTTTTAATAAACAAAATCAGCTGGCTCTGCTTTGTAATTACATGGCAGCAAAGTGGTTTTGGGTTAAAATGTTCCTTTCTAGTGTATTTCTCTGTACAGGGTTATTTGCAGGGTTTTTTTGCGCAAGATTTGCGGGTTTTTTGATAACTGGAAGTTAGAAGTGCTCTGAGAATTGAAATAAGATTTTAATTTAAAGATGATACACCTGTTGTGTACTTTTGTGTTACTTTGATTATTATAGAAGAGAAGGGGAAAAAAAGTTCATATTTGCCTTCTGTCCATACTTGTTTAATCAAGATACTAATAGGTTCTAGGATTTTTATTTCTGAAGTCACACAATAAACTAAGAGAAAGGACTGTTGTCTCTTAAGTTACAATACTTGCAAATGCTAAGAAGTGTTCATCCTAACCTATCCCTGGACAAAAAGTAATTTCAGTTTTGCATATAATTATAAAAGTTTAAAAAAAAAAAAATCAAGCTTGAAAATCGTGGGAGAATTGTTATGTGCATTAGGAAACCCTGGAACATAGGGGGACCCCTGCCAAGTATATGGGTTTTCTAGGTTATAAGCTGAGGGAAGCGTGTTTGGCTTTTGTTAATGGCTGTTATTTAAAAAAAAAAAAAAAAAGACTACGCCTATAAAGCTTCTAAGATATTTTGATAGATAAAATCAAAGGTCTAAGGCTGCACAGAGTAGCATCATCTTTATTTTTTAAGTGTAGTGTTTAGCTAATTTGTCTGCTTTTCAGTTCATGATGGAAGATGTGAGTGGTAGGCAAATGAACGAGGTGTATTATCGTCAAAAGAGAAATGCGCAAACATCTAGGCTGGATCTTGGTATAGAAAGAAGGCAACTTAACCCTTTTTGAACATGAATTTCTAAAAATCTTATTTTGGCTACTCTGTCTGAGAAAGCTTCTGCTGAGAAACCACACAAGTGAATCTTTAAGAAGATTACAATCTCCCCTTTATTAGTTATGCTAAGGTATTATTTCTTAAGAATTTGAAGCATAGGAGGGCATGACTTTCTATAGTAGATGGTAGAATTAATTTTTAAAAATAAAAATACCAAAAACTTCCCCTATTGTTAATGTATTTTGCCTAAGCAAACTTTCTATCTACTAGCGTATTGAACTGTCTGCACAAAGTGTTTTTGTAAAAAATCAGTCACAGATCTGTACTTGCTTACCCTGTTGTTGATCATTCCATGTTGTGAAATAAGCATGTTCCCAAGAAATGAAAACCTGGAAAAATGGTCACAAGAGCACTTGTACGTCCTTGCTCCAGCTAGCTCAAAAACTGCAGATTCGCTTGTGGTTGGCACCTGGTACAAATGGATTGCTTGTGAGAACAGAGGGTTGCCCACAATATGTCCAGAAAATTCAAATTGTAGCAAGGATATCTGATTTCCATTAACAGTTATTGCTTTTGTGTGAAGAAGTTGTTTGTAGCTGCTGACTTGTCTTTGATTAGAATGGAAGAGACAAGTTCAGCTCTTTGAAGTTTTGTTTGTAGCTGTTCTCGGTTTGCTTTGCAAATGTTTGCATTGCTGTGCGCTCTTAAAACTAAATTAAAATGCTGTAATATCAAAAGGTGATTAGTTTCTTAGTTACATACGCATATTGGCAAGGAGCCAGGATACTGCAGGAGGTGAGACAATATGTCTACGTAGGCAGGCAGATGAAATACTCTTCTCCAACAAACTAAAAGGAAGATCAACTGACAGTGAAACTTCTTAAATGTTCTTGGCCAAGTAGAAAAAAAAAAATACACAAGACTAAAATAGAAGAAAAGGCTATAAAAACATAATTTCTGAGACTTCAGTAATTTTAAGGGAGTGATTTCTCAATTGCATGGTGATGGAAGTGCTAATTCTTTGCAGAAGCCTCTCCTAATACTCTTAAGATATTTGGGCCTCCTGCTGTCTCCTTTAAGTTGATTTTTTTAATGGATAATTTTTGAAAGAGAGAAAACTTAGCCCTTTGTGTAAGATTAGATACCCGTAAAGGTAAAATAACTGCTTGAGACCTACAGACAGAAATTCACAGAAGTCTTAAAAAAAACAAAACAAAAAAACCCCACCAAAAATAAAACAAAACAAAACCCCAAACCATAATCCCTGTCTTACTGCAACATGAAGGTGATATGTCACCTCTCAGAATAGATGGGAAGTTAATACAGATAAGATAGGTGAACAGTTTTTCTTCCTGAAAGTCTTTCATAAGCCAAGCAGCCTGTAGAAAAGTAGAAACTTATGTATTTATTTGGTCTTTTGTAATATCACAAAAGAACTTTGTTCTAGCTTCCTCTACCATTGTTTGTAACTCCTTACTGCTGCTTGGGAATGGTAGTGATTATGTGAAGCTGAGTCCAGCTCCAGATCTGGTTTTGAAACTCTTGTAATTTTGGCCAAATCGCTTGTGGCTATTGTGCACGCTGAAGCTGCTAAGAGCAGCAGTGATCAAGCTACAACACAGTTGCTCTGTAACTGTCTATGCCAGCTCCCAAACTTGTTGACACCTCTGTTATTATATAGATAGTATTTTCAAAAAGATTTAAACAAAATATAGATATTAGTTGAACAACAAGTTGGCTGTCATCTAACATCACTCGGACTTCTGTTACCTAGAAGGAACCCCAGTGTGATGGAAGAGAACCACAGTATCTTTTAAATTAATCTAACTTAATTTTGGGGTTTTAATGCTGCTTTTCTTATTAAGTAACTTATACTGATTGGAGAATGGGAGAAGAAGGCAAAGTCTCTGTTAAAACACTGGGGAATGGTGAGGGACAACCTAACAGGCAAAGATCTCTTCAGCATCAGGAGTGGTCTGGAGCCAAGAGAGGACGCGTGCTTGCAGCCTGAGATTACAGGCTAATCATACATGTTTAGCTTTTCATAAACCGGGCAAATGAGGCCTCTTGATATTCGGGACTACTTAAACAATCGTGAAAACTACTTCAGAGACTGAAGTTCTGAGTTCTTCTATAGCGTAATGTTGATTTGAAGGAAGATAGGTAACGTTTAAGATCCTGACTTCATTCAGTGTTTCAACCAAGTTCAATATGACCGTCTCTTAGATTAGACACTTATTTTATATGTCACTAAGGCCTCTTTCCATCTAAAATTCCTAGTTTGCATACACATAAACCTCAGTTTACAGTTAATTTGATGTAGTATGTCCCCCATTATGACTGTATGCCAACATGTACTAGTCCCCTTAGCAATACCTGTATGAGTATACCCAGAATGTAGGCTATAACGCAGTAGTGAAAACTCACAGCCGATGATATACCGTGTTTTAGTAGGGAAAGGGTTAATTCATGACAGAAATGCATTTTTAATTTTAAGGAATAAATAAAGGAAACTGTTGGCTCTTAACAGCTGGCCAAGAGTACTCAAAGACGTGAAAGCTCCTACAGCAATTAATCCAGATCAAGAGAGGATTAACTTTGAAGTTTAAAATATCCTCCATGCCTGAGGAGGGACCAGTTTAAAGTGCTCGTGAATGGGGTAGATAACTGATTTGTCAGAGTGGGAGTTAATTTATGGATATGAAAGCTGCTTTTTGACTTTGCAGTCTGGACTTTTAGATCTTAATCTTCTGTAGTAGATCAGTAGCCTGGGTGAATATGGATTGAAAAATATCATAGAACACCTTAGGTTAGTATAGACTGTAAGAAATACAAATTACTTGACTTGTTACATTTATTGCCAGAGCCAGGAGTTTGAGTTTTCCAACTTTTGATAATCAAGATTTCTAAGCAGACCAACAGTAAATTTGAAAAACTTAAAATTCTTTTGGTGTTCTTTTACAATTTTAGTCTATTTTGGCTTGAAAACTAGGTTGATTTTTTTTTTTTTAAAAGGAACTTTTGGGCAGAAGAGGAATACTTATGATGAGTGGAATATCTTGCTCATTATAGACTAAATCTGGGAAACTAACCTGCAAGTGTATTGGTAAACTTCATGCCAATTTCTCAAGATTTTAATTTTTCTGGAAATAAAATTGCAATAAGGTTTTTTTAGTTTGAATTAAAAAAACTCATTGAGATAATAATGTGTGTTATCACATCAACCAGAGCAAGTGACCAGTCACATGGAAAAGATGATAGTTTTTTATTTGACCCATCTGAACTTTGAAAATTACAGTGACATTTTCAAATTTTGAGCAGGAAGCTTCCCCCAGTCTTCCTGTTATGGCTTTGCATTTTGATGGGAATATTCTGTTCAAAATCCTTGCCAGTGTTTGTAAGAAGCTCTTTGACTTTTCTATGCTTATTTTCTGTCTTAAAGCAATGAAACAGCTACTGCTGTCTTCATTCTTTTCACGTCCTCCTTCCTCCCCACAAAAGCAGAAAGTGAGGCTGTTAAGAAACAGCCATCTTGTGAGCAGAGGGAACTAAATCCTCTGACAACTTTCCCCTGCAGACTGAAAGTCTCTCAATCTTTGTCTTCCCGCACAAACTTCAGGTGTCTCTTTTTGACATAAACATATCCTTTTGTAAATCTCTCCTTTGTGCGCCGTGATGAAATTATGCCCACTGCTGTCTGTAAAGCCAAGAGCATCTAAAGACAACGGGAAATTGGGGGAAGATAGTTTGGAGAAAACACTTGAGCTAATGCGTCTGCACTCTGTTTTATTAATACTTATTGTGTGATCTCAGATCAGGGGGTATGATAGCATGTTTCTAGCATTCATACTTCTCAATCTGTATGACAAAGTACCGCAACAGAATTGAAAATGTTTTAAACGTCTCTTCACCAGGCAGCCATTGATGTATCATTACATTAGGTACTGACAACTTTGGTATGTTGGAAGGGGAATGGGGAAGGCATTCTACTTCAGATAATGTGGAAGGACATGGGAGATGGGAATGGACGTGGAGGTATGATCATCACAGCCACTTCCATTGAAGATCTCTGTGTCATCAAACTATATTCCAAACAAATAAATTAACAAGAATACCAACAAAGCAGGACACTAGCTTTGAATGTCAAGCTGGAGAGGAAGGTGAAGAAGAAGAGGTTCATCTTGCACAAAAGGACAGAGCGGGTGATTCGTTCAGGAAAAATCCTCATGGCAGGAGTTAGATAGCCAAGAGCTTAGGCTAAAGAAGATCCTGGAGGAACAAAGGATCTTACTGTAAAATATAATCTAATATCACCTTTTCTTGTTTCATTTTCCTTTTTGTAAGTTGTCATTTGGAGCTTAACATTTTGCTGTGTTAAACTTGGACTTAAATTTTCACATTTGAGCATCTCTCTCATCAAGTCTGATCTTGGTTGAAGTTAATAGGATTTTTGTTACTGCTGACTGAGTCTGGGCTTACCTTTAGATATATGCCGTGGCATGCTTTAGAATCTGGTCCTCTCATTTTTCGAGGCTTTTCTGCTTAGAACGTGCCAAGTCTCCTGCATGGGTGTCGTGGTTTGGGCCAGACTGGCTCAATGAGGCAGAATGACAGATGCGTGCACGCTCGCGTGCTCTCTCTCTCCACTTTGGAGGCAGGAGAGAGAGAAAAAAGATTTACGAGTTTAGAAGGAACTAAACTACTTTAATGAAATATTAATAATAAAATAATAAAAAGAAAATAATGAAATATATACAAAACCGTATCAAGCTCTCAGGATGACAGTCATGTCACCAGCGGGCACTGGGGAAGTCCCAGACTGGACTCAGTGACGGACAGGAACTGGATTCCGCATCTGGATTCAGGATCGGGATCAAAGGCAGACAGAGTCCTCCTTGAATGCTGGCCATTGAAGAAAGAGTGCTGACCCTTTGATCCCTCAGCTTTTATGCTGAGCATGGTGCAAATGGGATGGAACACCCTGTTGGTCAGGTTTGGGTCACCTGTCCTGTCCGCTCCTCCCCGCAGGTGACCCCTCTACACTTTTCTGCTTCCGACCCTCCAACGGGGCAAGTAACAAAGTTGGCTGGCCTTGGGTGTTATAGCAGTAAGTCTAACCAAGAGCCTCTCTGCATCCCGTTCCTCAGCATCAACTCTAAACGTGGGTCTTATCACTCTGAGAGCGAACAGCTTCTGCACAACATGCTGTTAATTTTGGTAGTTAGAAGAGGCCTAGCTAAAAAGTAGAATTACTGAACAAAATTGGTCCTGTTTTACCTCAAACCAGAACAATGGGGTTAGGACGCAGCTACCTGTGTCTGTGAAGCATCTGTGAGCTGATGTGTATTGTATGTCTGTCTTATGCTGACTTGCAATGCAGTTAGATCACACATCCAGATCAAGAATTAGGACGTGCTCCTGGAAAGCATAGAACAGACCCAATACTGTTACTTCAGAGGCAATGAATCTGTGTATGTGTGTATCCTACTGTGCGGTTGTAGGCAAGTGGAAATGAATGCAAACCATAATGAATTTAGGAATTTCACATTTAAGGGAGGGTGTCCTGGTTTCAACTGGGATAGAGTTAATTTTCTTCCTAGTAGCTGCTGTGTTTTGGCTTTAGTATGAGAAGAATGTTGATAACGTATTGTTTTAGTTGTTGCTAAGTAATGTTTGTATTAAGCCAAGGACTTCTTCAGCTTCCCATAGAAGCTGGGAGGGAGCATAGACAGGACAGGGTGGCCAAAGGAATATTCCGTACCATAGATGTTATGCTCAGTATATAAATGGGGGTTGGCTAGGGGCAGGAAATCTTCAGTCACTGCTCAGGACTGGGCAATCAATCATTGGATGGTGAGCAATTGTATTGCATCACTCATTTTCTTTTATCATTATTGTTATTATTTTCTTTTCTTCCATACTTTTCTATTAAACTGTCTTTATCTCAACCCGGGAGGTTTCCTCTTTTTCTGATTCTCCTCCCCTATCCTGCCGGGGGCAGGGAAGTGAGCAAGCAGCTAAGTGGTGCTTAGTTGCCAGCTGGGGTTAAGCCATGACAGAAGGTTAGAGAGGTGAGAATCTTCAGAGCTGGAATTCCTCCTGCTCAGCCAGGGAGGTTAGGATGTGGACTGAGCTCAGGATGGGCCTGCTGCTCAGTGCATTCTTGCAGCTGGACTCACCCTTCTGGGCTTCAGTCTAGGTTTAGGGTTAGGGAGGTCAGGTTTTCTGAGCAGGATTTCCAGCGGAGTCCCATTCCACCTGGAGAGCAGGGTTGGGTGCAGGATGAGGCTGTAGGTCAACACGTATTTGGAGCTAGAGAAGCACTGTGCTCTGCTTTGGGATAAGGTTGAGGGCTTTCAGAGATGGAATTGCATTGGAATCTTGACCAGTCCAAAGAGCTGATGGTGCAGTGTGGAGATTAAGGGCTGATATTGCTGACAATCACGTCACAGGAAAAAACTTCCCAAGAGAACGAGCAAACAGTTCATGCTTCTGGCAAGATCCAAATTCACACTTGGACAGTTATTAGTGTTTCTCGTTTTAAAGATCTTTTCTTTTCAAATCTGTAAGATAAGATGAATTGAAGATTTTATGCAACTCTAGGATACTTTTTTAAAGTCAACTGTTAGTGTGTTGAGTGATATGTCTTTATCACCTACTAAAGCCTGAAATTCTGCACTCGCTTTTCATGTTCTTTATTTTGGAAAACATAGTTAAGTGCTCTTCTCTTGCTAGTTTAAATAAAAGAGAACAACTTGGCATTTGTAATAATCAAACTGACTGACTTAGGGTGGAATAGCAATTCATTCAGCACAAGCCAAAACCAGGAGATTTCAAAAAAAGTCAGCATCACCATGTAATGACAGAAACTATGCCAATTCATGAATACAAATCTTTTAAACAAAAATTCTGCGAAACTTGGCCTGTATCATGTATTAGCCCCTGGCTGGTTTAATTTATCTGGCACATACTCAACTCTGACACTAGCTGATCATATTACTCAAAAAAAGGGGAGGAAAAAGTGTGTCATCTTTGCACCACTGTTTTTATACACATACCCCTTCTGTGTCATAGAACAATATGCTGACAGACGGTACTTAGTCACCTGTTATGTCTGTTGATTGCATGCTTTGATCTAAAATTTATTTTGCTCTTTTTGGCTGCTAAGCTATTTCTTAATCCATTGATAAAACCTGCTTAATAAGCACTTACAAAGACATTGACATCACCAGAAACAGACTGCGTTAGTGAAATCATGACGTGATGCCCGTAAACCCAAAAGAAGCCTTGTATACAAGGCTTCAAGCAAAATGCCTTTTTTGAGAAATAAGTAACAAGCAGTTTTATTCTTGCTTTTCATAGTTAAGTCTGATGCTTCCTTGTATTTGTTTGAAATGTAACAAGAAGAGGATGGTTCAAATAGCTGCTCTCTTATGAGGAATTTGTACCTTGCCATGCTAGAAGCTTCCTTTTCTGTGCCTTAAGACTATTTAAAACAATATTTGATCTTCCTTAATTATGTGTGTAAATATAATTTTGTTGTCATGAAACAGCTTTAAGAGGACAGCCATTACCTGGTCTTAGGGTGGCTTGATGTGACTGAACAGAGCTGACAGTTTGCTATGAGAAGCGTAGGTAGCTAAAACATGGCACTTCTGTTTGGTTTGGTTTGGGCTTTTTCTTGGGTCTTTGTCTGGTTTTGTTGGGGTTTTCTGCAAAAGGGAAAGTTTTCTGGGTTTTTAGTTTGAGGGTCCTGTTGCTCATTAAATTCCCTGCGTAATGACAGTGTGACTAGTAAGAACCAGTTGCAGTAAAACTTGGCAGAGGGGAGTTACAAATTTTTGATCTCTTGAGGACTTTATTGCATTAGCATTTTAGCAAAATCAGGTCTTTCCTACTAAGCTGCATGACCATCTCTGGCCAGCTCATACTGTCACTGAGCTTCCCTGAGAAGGTCGCACAGTACGGTTTCGCTTGCCATCGCTTGGCTGGCAAGTCCCTTCATCCAATTATCAAGGCGTTTTTTTTGTCAGCATGTAAGCTGTGTCTTCTGCCAGCTTTGGGAGCCTTCCAGTCTTGCAGACTTGCAAGGCTGCAGTGTAGGAAAACTCACTTTGTTTAGCATTCTCTTTGCTTGGACAGCTTGCTTGATGTCCTGTGAAGGAGGGTTGGAGAGAGCCTAGGTAATTAATTTAAACTAGATGGGTAAAACTAAGTGGAGTGATACCATAAGAGATTGTCTCCTCTTAAATTATCCATCCTCAAACAAAATACTGGAGTTTTCCTATGAAAGCTGTTAGATTCCCTACAGGGAAATTTGTTTATTTTAATGTAAGAAATACAAACTAATGAAGAAAATGAATGTGGATGTAATTCTGGAATATTTAATTCTGAATCTGGCCATAATAACACCTTGAGTGTTGCTGCTTAGATTCTTACTGAGTTGTGTTCAGAATAGCTCTTCTGTCTTTTAAACTAAAGTGACAAGGAAGTTAGTACTTACTGTTCTTTATAGCCCCTGTGACTGTTCACTTGAAAATAGGAGTAAAGTATTTTTATAAATTTTACCCTACATGAGTGAAGTACTTATAAGTACCTAGGTTACTGTAACTTTTTTATTTGATGATAAAGCAGAATCTATTAAAATTCCTGAATAGATGTTAAAAACATGAGTTCAAATTTTAATTTTTTTTTTAATTTAAACAGTATACTTTTTTCTTTTTTGTTTGGCACAGGAATGGCTGATTTTGAAAATATAGGCTAGAGGACTACTAGTTAAACTGTAAAATACTGAGAAGCATGTTAAGGCATGACACTGTTGCACGGTTAACGATCATTCTTTTTTGGCTTGTTGCCTCTAGAGACGTACTAAAAAGGGGAGGAGAAGGGGGTGAAGCAAGCAATTTAGAGCTTATGCTTAAATAAATACAGATATGTTTAAAAAAGGAAGAAAAAACAAAACAAAAACCCAGAACAACAAAACACAACCCTCCAGAAACTCCCCAGCCCCTGGAAATCCATAACAAAAGTACTCCCAAAACACAAAATGCTGTTCTTCATCAGATATTTTTGCCTGCCAGACTTGGGGACATGTAAACTGCCAGACATACCATCTGTCACGCAGCCATTTCGGTGTTTGGCACTGCCAAGACTGTTGGCAGAGCTCAGAGAGGGTACAGCAAGGGGTGGATGAATGCTAGTGCGGAATGATGCATATTCGAAGCTCGTTTTTTCTGGGAGGAGAAAATGGGATTTGTATGTATGTATTAGGGGAAAGGTAATATGTATTTTATCTTAGGAAGTTCTCAATTGAAGAAAGTGAATGGACTTCGTAGGGGTTTTTGCTTTCTTCTTGGGAAGGTTTTGGGCTTCCACATGAGATGATATGATGAACATGAGAGGGGAAAAAACCCCACAATTTAAACATACAATTTAGGTATTTTTAAAAATTAGTTGTGATAAATCTTCATCCTCTCTGTAGTGGATACTGTAAATGGCCATTAGTTTGAATAGTAAGGGATCTTATATTTAACTTCTGGCTGATGATTATACATGTTTAAGTGGTATAAGGAAGTGAACGTATTGGGGAAGCATTTAATAGTCAGTCATTCCTATTATTTTTTTTTTCTCTCCTTAGTTCAGTTATGAGAGTATCGCAAGAAACAGTAGGCTAGAGGAAGAGAGATTTTCTTCCCTCCCTGTCTGACACTGCTTCCACCAACCTCCCAGCTCTTCTTTCTGACTCGTTTTTGTCAGGACCCTTCTGCTCTCACCCAGGTGCCCTCCCCACCCTCATATGTACTGGGATCTGCAGTCATATCTGTCCTCACTCTCATGCACAAGAAACGTTCGATTACTGCGTCCACCTCTTTTCTTTCCCACAGATCTCCAAGAGCCCGATGAGAGTCCTTTCACTTACTGTTTCACAACATCTCTCCTTTTGTCGTGTGACACTGCCCGTGCCCACTCTCCTTCCTATTGCTGGCAGTGCAACACGGAATTTTGCTACTCCTCGTTTAGGTTGCAAAGTTAAATATTGTCTATGTTAATACGAGTCAGTTCCAGGTGTAGCAGAACGCACCTCAGCTCAGCTTTGATATTGCTATAATTCAACGTCCATGAAGTTAACATCCTCCTTTAAAAGCTGCTGTAGAAAGACTCCCCAGTGAGCCCATCCCCAGTTCACAGGCAAGGAATTAAAGATTTTCAGGGCTTCAGATGAAGCCAACTATGCAGTAGTTTTATATGAAGGATCTTAATGAGAAGATGCAGGGGTAAATAAAGCAATCAATGCAGTAATTCTATATTTTCTAAAAATGTTTTTCTTGATGATGTTCCCACATGTATGGAGTTCTAAATGTTTTAATTTTAATGTTTTGCAAATAATAAGCTGTCATAGTCGATATTCTGGATTCTAAAAAAAATTGAAAAAATTTGAGCTCGTGATAAAAACTAGATTATTAGCTAGATGTTATTGCGAGCATTTTTACACTTTGACACTGAAGTTACCATCTTGGATTGTACCACTGGCAGTTTTCTCAGATGACTGAGCCAATTCACTTTCCCAGAGTGTCTGCAGACTTAAAAATAGAATATCTTGCCTACTACCATCTTCTGATTAGAAAATATTGTTTTTACAGCTGTAAAGAAAAAGAAAATGTTTAAAATTCAGATTGGAAGCACATGTTCAGCTAGAGAGACTACTAGGATAAATTCAACAGCTGTGGATTTGCCATATATTTAGGATTATGGCCATGAAAGCTTGAAGTAGTATTCCTGGTTTGGGGTTTTTTTTGCTTGTTTTGTCATTTGGGTTTTTTATTCCTTGTAGATAAGCGGATTTTAATAAAAGCTTTTGTTTGTAGGGTTTTTTTCCCCCCTCTTTACAACACTAATGATAAACATGACATGCTAACAGGAAAACTGGTTGCAATGCGCATGCTGAAGCGGGAGGCCTGGGCCAGGAGTCAAACATTCCACATCAGTCTGCAAGATTTAAAATGTTTGTAGTTTAGCGTTTTACACAGTTTTTATTGGAGTCTATCCAGATATTTGCATGCAAAGAATTATTGCTCAATGACAAATTGTGTTGATACAATCTAGTATGTCGGGAAATTTCCACTCTAGTATGGTCGTGTGCCAAGTATGATACCTTTTGGGAATAATAAAAATAAAGGATGTATTCTGACCTCAAAAAGATAAGTGGACAGCAAGGGCAACTTTCTATAATTTTGGAAACATCACAGTTTCTGTAGCCCTAATTGGAAGTGATTAGTGGTTTTGGTAGTTTGTCCTAAGACTGTCATACAAAAAGCTGAAACCATAAACTGTTCTTCAGCACATGTAAAATATTCCTCCTCTTAGGAAGAGGAGTCTCCGCATAGATGTGTACTTGGGCCAGCTAATACTCCAAAGTGTGGTTCTGCAAATGTGGTGCTACATAGCACTTTCTCCCTAAGCAGTTCAGATACCATTGTGAAATTTGCTTTGTGGATGTTGCCTGCAAAATCGGGGTCTGGCTGCATGGCAAGTCCAATGTAAAAGCGAAGGACTGGGCTGTTTCACCGCATTCATCATCTGTGTATGCTGGAACGAGTTTCTTTTCGGAACAGGGACTGTTTTTTTTCCTTAATGCTCAGGAACTACTGTGTGTACACAGTTGCTACTGAGCTGCAAACTGAATAACTCCTGGTTTACGCAGTATTTCCGAAGTATTCTAGCACATTGTAATGGTATTCAGAGCTCTACTAAATCAGAATAGTTCATTTGATAATTCGCTAGAAGCCCACATTGGTTGACAAGAGAAAATGATATCTGTTACACAGGAGCTAGTGGGCTCAGGTAGCTAACAGATTCTGTTTTAAATCTGCTCTTCTCCCCTCTATCTCACGTATTTTCTACTGTATAAATACTGTTTTGGAGTTTGTTAGTGGACGCTTGTTTCTCGGTCTCATTCACCTCCCAGAGCTCTATGTAGCAGAGCTCTGCTTCTAATCATGACAAAGCTCCTGAAGCTTTTTGGTGATGGTAACCCATTCCTACCTTAAGTGCCACGTGTACGGAGAGATTGTTTTGTAAAGCTTCATCTAAACCTTTGGGCAAACTGCAATACCGTAAGGAACAATCTTATGCTGAAGTGGATGTGTAAAAGGTCCTGCTTTACAGAGCTTGAGCTTACCAGGTTGACGTGTATTTGACAAAAATATTTGAAGGGGTGCAGCTTTGCAACCCCATTTTAAGCCTAGTGGATACTGGATCAGGCCTCTTCACTTAAGTCCTTCCTGCTGCTGAGGTTTTTCTGGCAAGGCTGGCACTCCGCCGCACACACGGCAGTCAGTGAGAACCAGAAGAAATGACTCTATTCTGGATTTTTAGAACCAGGTACTGCAAATCAGACGTGCAAGATCAGTCAGGAGGTTTTTGCATGAAGTACTTAAGAGCTCTGCAGTGAGCTAGCCTTAGAGGTAGTGGTAATAGGTTTCCTACAGTGTTTCTCTCTAACTACCTTTGCAGGAGGATCTGTGTGGAAGAAACTAAGCCTGAAAGAGCTGTGTGAAAATGCAGTGTATTTGTTGTATATAACAGTAGCACTCTTTTGTCTTTTTGATAATATAAACGTTTCAATGACATAAAATGCTGGGTTTTAAGCTAAGTGAAGAGGGATCTCACACTTTTCAAATGAAGTTTTGAGGCTGAAAATTCAGTTTTCTTAAATAACTGTATATGTGATATCTGGAATTTCAGTATTGACTTCAATGGGGACCTTTCAGATAATTTAATTCACTTGTACTCTTTGTAAATGTTTTTTATTTGGCAGTAAAACAACTGTAGGAACAAGGATTAGTTTGTGTGTTTTGTGAAGAGATTACACTTACCATTTATTGCATTTCATGTTTATGTTGGAATACCACTGACATTATGAAGTACGTCAAAAAGGCTTAACTTTTAAAATGACAGCCAAAGTCTTAACACTGAAAGCTCTTTGATGATTAGAAGAAATGTCTTCTCTTGAGGAAGAGTGATATGGGAAAAGAAAAGAGTGCTAGTGGGATTCAAGTCTCTGTCAACATCTTAATTACACAGCTCACAGTTTTTAGTCACTGTGCTTAAGTCTTGCTTTGTGCGCAGCTTTTATTTACTTCCGTTACATTATTTTGTAGTTGTTACCTACTGACCACTGGGCAGTGTCACATGAAGGTAGTAAATAATGTTAATGTTACTTAAAGAGCAGAGTTTGTGGGGTTTATTTTGCTTTTGTTTTGGGGTGGTGGAGTTTTTTTAGTGGGTTATTTTTGGTTGTGTTTGGGTTGTTGTTTTTAGACACAGTGAAGGGAAAAGTTTTCAAAGTAAATTCTTAGTAGTTGGTGGGCATATGATTAAAAATGTTTTGTCAAGTCCTGTGTAAACTCCTACTTCGCCTGCTCTGTTCCTGTATGTCGAGTTTTGTTTTGTGTACCAGTTCGAATGGTGATAGCTCTGTATGTGATTGGTGCCATGGTTGCATTTGTTGACATAAAATACTGGCTCACACACCTTGTGAGGAAAAGACAAGTGTCTTTGGTTTCAAGGGCTAGCTCTGTTTGTATGGAGCTTGTGCTAACACTTTTTAACCTGTTCAACATATTTCTTAAAATGACCCACCAGCATACAGGTAGATTCTCTACTTGGTGTGAAGCACTTTGGCCATTGTAAGAATCCCAGAAACAGCTAACAAAAAACCAGTCTACCCATCTCAGGGCGCTGTTTTCAAGCAAGGGTACTTGTCAATCCTGCCTGCTTCATGTCTTATAGTCCTGAAAGGCTGGAAATAACCATGTTTAAACCCAGTAATACATTGCTATTATAAGTAACAAATACAGTTTTAGTAGCTTACAAACAATTCATTGTAGTTTATTTATATACTGAACTCCACAAACAATTTTATCTATAAACAGGATGTAAAGATGCAGAAATCTGAGTGTGATGAAAACTGGTCAAAATTTGAAAGAAAAGGAGAATAATGACATTCTACTTTGACTGACTTCTCTAACCTACTAAACAGTCTTGTTATTGCGATGACATAGGCACATATGACTTTCACAGACTAGCCAGGGTTGCATGTAGCACAAAGTATTTTCTAATTCATAGTGTCCATTGAACTGTGTATTTCCTTTTTTGTTCTCCATTTTCATTGCCTTTTTTCCTCTGTTTCTTCATTTTTAATATCTTTTTCTCCAACCCTTTCTGCCCAATTCTTTCTCCCCCAACTCTTCTTTTCACTTGTCGCTCCTCTGTTTCTAATTTCACATACTAGAAGTGTTGCTAGTGTAATGTAGAATTCCCAGAAAATAAGGGCCAACTTCTGTCAGAGAGTTAATCTCTATTTCCTGCAAAATAATTATATTAAATTTGCTTTAAGGATATAGAGTGTGCCATTCCAGTCACAAGGACCTGGAGAACAACGCAGGCGATCAGGAACATCTCTAATCTAGTTGTCTTTTGTGATATGTTGATGTGTTTATGATGTGAAAGGGCTTCCTCTGCCTAAGCAAAACAGTTGTGTAGAGGAGACCTCTTTGCTGTAGCAAAAGCATTGTGGTCCTGCTGCTTTGCCTGTGCCAGGGCCTTGGAAAGCGAGCTGCTGCTGCTGCTGTGAGGGGCTCAGCATACAGGCAGAGGCACCCCAAAAGCCATGCTTGGTGCCCAACCCTTCCCATCCATGTACATCTTCAGTTGGCTCATCGTTGCTCTCGGTTCCCTTTCCTCTTCCCGTTCCTGCAGAAGATCAGGCTGGCCCTGGCCCCTTGTTCTTATGGAGGCTTCTGCTGCAGAGAAGCCCTGAGATGATTCCGTTTGTGTGTTAGTTGCTCAGTGGTTTATGTGAAATGAATTGCTGACCTTTCTGCTTCCTTAGAGGCAGTGATTACTTCACAGCTGACATTACATGGTGGAAATAACATAACTGAGAGCTGTAGGAACTGAATGAGTGAGCAGGAAATCTTGGTGAGCTTTCAGGTGACGCAGCCCGTGTGTGGGAACAGTTCTTCTGCCTTTCCCTCTCTTCAGCGCTAAGCAGTGGAGTTCTGCTGTAGGGATGAACAGCCCCATACTTTTTTTCTCCAGAGCATGTAGTCAATACCCGTATGATGAAATATAGCATACAATCTCCTTGGTCTATAGATGGCATAATACAGTACTGCCACCAGTAAGGATATCTCCGTATGATATTATTTCATAGACCTTGTTGCAGGATATTTCAATAAGAGGGATAATCACTGGTTTGGGCTGACTTTTAATTTCTATTTTCCTTATGGAATGAATGACCAGCTACAACTTCCTGTTGTTTTCTGTAGGTTGCCTTGGACTTACGCAAGCTCTTTTCAATTAGCTTGCTTTCTGAAGACTTTTCAGGAAATAAATCTGTTTATATGCAAGGAAAAGAACAAGTCAGATCTATGAGGAACTGAAAACCAAAAAATCCTTCACACTCTAATAATGAAACAGCAATAATCCAACCATTTGTGTAGTGCAAAACACTACTGCTGCCACTTGTTACTAAATATTATGAAAGGATGCTGGAAGGGGTACATAAACCAAAGTTGCTTGTTTTTCAATAGTAGATCTCATAGTATTTTTCTTGGCAATCATACTCGTCCTCTTTCAGATCATCTTTTTTTGTCTTTAGACAAATATCTTTGCTGCTTCAACATACAGTTACTTATTTAGTGGGCTTTTCTAGTAGGAGTTAGCATTTCTTGCTACAGAAGTTGGTAACATTTTTTAAAAACTCCCTCAGTTACAGTGCTGCTCTATTTTTCTTCCTACTATGAAGTTTTCCAATGATTCAATTCTCTTTGGAAGTATTACTGGGTTTGGTCTCATACTTAATTTGCTCTGTATTTCTCTGAAGCTTGCAGCGTGCTGAGAGCTTGCTGGTTTCAGAACCATGCCAGTGTTAATTTTGTATTTGATTTGGTTGCTGTTTACAAGCCAAATGCTAAGAGGTGGTTACAAGAGCCTCGCTGTTGTATTTTTGCACAGAATGTTGATATTTTTTTTTTTTTATAAAAAGATAATTCACGCCGATAAAGTACTGCAAAGAGGATGGGAGTGATGCCAGTCCTGCAAACGTGTGTGCAGGGGACGATAACATGTGTAGGAAAGATCTGGGCTTGGAAGAGCAAATATTCCCCACAATTTGCAACTGTTAATGTCAGTCTCACCTAGATAGGAGTTTGTTCCCTGGTTTATGTGGGTTTTTTAACCTAGACTGCAAAGTTTTGCTGATATCCCAGCAACAGGCATGCAGTGAAAGATACTGCAGTCTCTCGCTGTGGCAAGAGGAGGTGGCTTTGGCTTTCAAAGGCCAGAGTAGTGTTTAATTTACAGCTTTAAAAAATGAAATACTAAGTCACACATCTGTACACTGTATTCTTATTATTATTAGCTATACTTAGGATTATATTGGTATTTTTTGTTAGCCCACAGTTGGTTTATTACAAAGTAAGTCTAAATCAGATTCATTGCTGTCACAAGCTTTTTAAGGTGTGGTATGAGTACAAATTTTACTTAATTTCCCCCCTTAGGCAAAATATTTATGTTACTTAATTATGTGTAATAATTTTCTAACCTTTTGCTCATCATCTTGAGCGCACTAACAAACAAATCGGGACATATGTTTGTCAGAAGCATGGACTGACAGAGGAAGAACAAATCAGTGGGTGGGGAAGTGCAGGAAATGCTCTTCTGAGGCTTTGTATTCAGAGAGATTTGAACTGCAAAACTGACTCTCTGCACCTGAAACCATCGATGAAGTGATGAATCAAGCTTGAGGCATAATTTAAGGGGGTCTCCACAATTAAAAAAAAAACCAACCAAACAAACAAAAAAAAACCCCAAAAACCAAAAAACCAACCTGTCAGAGTAGGTGGGCTACTTTTGGGAGGTTTTTTGGTGTGGGTTTTTTGTTGGTTTTTTTGTTTGTTTGTTTGTTTTGGTTTTTTGTTTTTTTTCCCTCTCCATGAAGTGTTCTGTTGAAGTGGGGAAAAAAAAAAATATATACTTAACCCAGTGCTCGCTAGACACTACTTTGGTCAAAGCATAAAATTAGAGGAAGGCAAAGTCATTACATCAGCCAAGAGCATGTTAAATTTATTTGGTCTTTGCTAAATACAAATGTTGAGTGCACGGGGAAAGGGTTGCTAATACAGATTATTAAAACAGGATTGTAAAGCATGTATTCTCCATGATTGCCTCTGCTAGTTAATGAGAAAAGTGTGTTGCTGATTGTCTTATAAAGTTGGGCGCTAAATCATAGTTTTAAATTCCTAGGAAGCCTAGCCTTCTGTATGGGTTACCATTTGTAGTATTTATGTTTGCACCATGTATAGCAATTGAAGGCAGCTTGGCTTTAGGAGGTCTGCACTCTTACCTCTGTGACAACAGGAACTTACAGTTTTGATTGGTGGTCAAGCCACTATAGGAGGCACAGTACATTATTGGGAGTAAACACTGGATAAATTGTCCTGTGTTTTGCCTTGAGGAGCTTGAAACTGAAAAATGGACTGACTAACCATGGGGAAGATGATAAGCTGCTGCAGGCAGCAGGTTGATATAAAATGCAGATGTGTTTGCAATAATAAAATTGTTTCATTTTCTGTTTTGCTTTATGTTTTCAAGGTCAGTCATTCTATTGATACTCGGGAGTTCCAGGTCGGGACAAGAAGAGGAAGATGAGAGCGGGGATGTCAGGAAAAGCAAATGTTAAGAGAGGTGAGTGTTCCATGAGCTGTTGTTGCCTGACGTAGATGGCAGGGTCTTTTGCATTGCCCAGCCCAAATGAGTTAGACCAATATCAGTTCCTCAGAAGATCTGACAGCAGCCACAGGATAAGGAGATCTGTGATTATCCAGACAGACTTGTCCAACACTCATTTGAAACCAACTTGACTTTGGGAAAATGTAGCATGCAGCATAGATAACAGAGATCCAGCCAGTATCATGTAAGTTTTTCATACCATCTTGCATGCTTATCAAGCAGCATCGTATTTGTTATCCGTGGACTTGCTGAGATGATTCAGAAATGCATGTACTAGCTGGCTGGTAAAGCATATGCAGGAAATTACTGTCAGTGATCCACTCTCAAATGAGAGGGTTGTTTTAACAGCGTTTACATAGTATTTGCACTTTTGAGTCGAGTACAATTTCATGCTTTCCTTGCTGACAGGAATGGTAAAATAGAAAGAATACATATTGCATTGGCAGGTGGCACTAGGCTACAACTAATTTGAAAAATGGGAATAGCTTTGAAGACTGTGCAGTAAAATAATATTGTGAAAATAAAAGAAAATTAAGAAAAGGTGCCAAAGTATGCACTTAGAAAGGAACAGTTAGTTATTCTGTAGGAAAAAATGCTTAAAAAAATTGCTAGGATTTCTGGTGGATTGTGATGCAAATAGTGGTGAACACGATTTTTTTGCAAAAATGACAAATGGGGGTGTTTAAGTAGCAGTATCATTTGTAGCAGATATAAAGTAATGCTCCACTCCATTCAGTGCTCTTGCAGCTTCATCTGAATTACTGTTTTCTGTTATTAGCCTGAAGTGCCTAAAAGAGTAGCAAGGGAGCTTTTGTTTAAACATTAGGAAAGGTTTTGTTAACTTTGAGTAGTGTGCTACTGTAATGATTGCTGGGTTGTGGAGCTTCCACTGGGGATCTTCAGGCACTTGTTAGATCTCCATTAGTTGGGCGTGAGCTGGTTGCACCTGAAAGGAAAGGGCAGGGGTAGCCCAATTGAAATCTTAAACCTCTTTCAGCCCAGTTTTCTGTGATTCTGTATATCATTCATATACACATAAAAAACTCCTGCTTTTGGGGTCTCTTATTATCCATCATGCATGCTTAGCCCTATGAGTTGTGACTTTAGCAGGATGTAAAGTGAGAATTCTGCATGCATTGCCAGAAGTCACTGATACTTTGATGTTTGCATTCGGTAACAGTGCCTGAGAATCTTTTGAGGCATGGATTAACTGCACGCCTTGGACAGCATATAAATCTACTGACTCTGCATTTTTACCAGCTGGATGTCTTTAATACATGACTCGGTTCACTATGGTACACCAAGTTCATTCATAGGTGCTGTTACATCTCAGAACTTGCAAAGAGGCTCCTCCATGGCTCAAACCCATTGACAATCACAGCTTTGCTAGGGTGTGATGTCTGTTCAGGAGAAGTTGGAAGGGAACCAAAATCAAGTCTAAAGTTGGGATTTTCTTAATACAATGACATAAATTCCAGATAACTAAGACTTACTACGTTTTGAGGAGGAGATAGTTTTGTGTCTAATTCCTGTGGAAAGGGAAAGGAAGTTCTCATACCTTTTTGCAATCTCAAGTGTAAGTTTCCAGGTATTTGAGCAAATACAGTCAAATAAGTAGTAGCTTTAAACCGTACAAGATTACAAGATCTGAAGATTTTTGAGTGGGTTTTTTGTTCCTCTTATGCCTTTAGTTTTATAATATCCAATACATATTTAAAATGTCAAATTTCATGTTCTTCGTTATCACCATTGAAACTTTCATAGAACTGAGTAAATGAACGTACTGTGAACAAAACTGCTTTTTGAGCCAAGTTGTCATTAGCTGTGTTCCCCGGATGTTAACAAAAATAAATTTAATTTGCAGATAGGCTAAATATTCCTTCCCAGTTCAGAATTCAAAGACTTTCCTATTGTTGCCCAAAAATTAGTAGGTAAAAGCACCTCCAAACTGATTTTTCCCTCCTTTAGTCCTGGGTCTAGCCTGAGTTTGGTCGCATGTCGATCAGTGTTCTGGCAGTGCTCACTTGTAATGGTTCCTGGGATCTCTGGTATGTATAAATGGCGATGGTAGGAGGGACTATCACAGCTGTGGTTTACCTCTGCTGCCTATCTGCAGTTTGTTGTCCCATAATAGAAAGGGACACTTGTGTGGGGCTGGAAACCTAGGCCTGAGAGTATTCTTGCTCGTGATTGAGTTTGGTATGCTCTCCCAGGTTACAGGACATGGTGGAGCTGTGCGGGCAGAGCGGGGCCATGGGATCCCGCGGTTACACTCAGTACAGTGCAGCGGTAGCCTCAATTTCCAGTATGGAAAGCCAAAGAAAAGCCAAGCAGGGGAAAATCAATGAAAAAACCTTTCATAGTTTCTTGAGGCCTATTAACGGGTGCAAAACACGGGAGCCTTATGTCATTTCCTGTGTGGTTAATTTCTAATGGGGGAAAAAAACCCCAATGCAAATTGACAGATGTGATACTTGAGTTACTTTTATCGCTTTTTCGTTTGGCCAGCAAAAACTTCTAGATCAAGGAAAGTAACTTTCAAAGCAAGTGTTTTACTGATTTATTTATTTATATACAAAATGTGATGGTTCTGGTCACGGGTTTTAGAGGTGACCTGTCCAAGCAAAACTTTGGACAAGTGAGTAAGCACATTATGAATATGTAGATAGAAAGCGGCAGCGAGGAGCCGGATAAAAGAAACAGTTTTTAGAATAAGCAAGTCTGAAGCCACAAAAGTCACAGCTGAGCTGGTGAAGTAATAGTTTACCCCCCTGAGGGCATTACCTTATACTGAGAGAGGACGGTGTGCTGCTGCTGACTGCTGGAAGAGGAGCGTCCTTTGAGAGGTGGGGCTTGGCAGAGCTCCGAAGCAAAATCTCTGATGTTGGGACCTCTGTTATACCATTTGCTCTGCATCTCTGGTGGGCTTTCTTTTACCCTGCCTAGAGCCCTGACATTGATAGTGTAATTTGAATGTTGTATGTCCCATCTCTATGCTTTTGATGCTTGGGGCATTAGAACAACGTGTTTCTTCCCTACCAAAGTGGACACTGGTGATGGTGGGGAATACTCCAAAATAGTTTTCTATGACACAAACAAATCTCCCGTTCCCTGCTTAGTATTTCAGTTGAAACACAACACTAGATGGGAGCAGGCAGGTATTCTTGTCATACTGAGGAAGGACAGCATGACAGCTTATTCCATTCGGTCTCCCCCACCCCCCCACCAAATTTTTTTTACAATTACTAATATTTTTCAGTGCTAAAAGCCAACTTGAGATTCCAGGCAGGTGTAATTCAAATACAATATTAAACTATGCTAGAATATCTGTTCCAGAGTGTACCACTGCAAAGTTTAAATAACCACCGAGTTAACATACTAGAAAGTCTACACTGCAGAAATAGTGGTGATTTTTCAACAAGTAGTAGTTAATTTGGCTGAAGAGTTTTTGCCAAACTGCCCAAGAGAAATTATCATTAACAATTAAAATAACAATACTTCATACTAGCAAAGACATTTTCAAATATCGAGAAGTTACTTAACTATCAATTATGCTTCATTAAGTGATTCTTGATGAATTCATCAGCTAAATTAAGCTTCATTAAATGATTCTTGCAGTATGCTTCAGAAATGTTGTAATTATTTCTCTTTTAAATACAGGGAAACTGAGGTAGACAATTCAGGTGGTTTGCTAATGGCCATGTACAGCATTTACTCTATAACCAAAATTGAAGGCTGGGTTCCCAGGGCTTCTCTTCTGGTATTAAAACGACTAGCCTTGATTTGGTACCTGGTTAAAAAACAAAACAAAACAAAAAAAACCCCACCACCTACCAGACACAAAAAACCCCCATCCTTCCATCCTGTTTTACAAAATCTTTAATTTGACTGTACTGGCTAGCCAAACAATGTCTGAAACCAATTCCACTTAAATAAATGTATTTTAGAAAGGGCTTCAATACCTGACAGAAATTAAAACAAGGAACTTTTGTTTTTCAGACCAAGTTTTATTAGTTGTGGTTTTGTCATTTGTAGGCTCTATGGTGTAAGTGTGTTTTACAACTGTTTCTTAGACTGGAAACGCAACATCTTTTTCTGTCAAGAAAATTTCTGGAAAGTATGCTTTTTGACCTTTCACAGTTCATCGCAGTAATGCATCCAATTCACTTCAAGATTTTCAAAATCTCAGTGGCTGGATACAAGCACCCACCACAGAACTCGCCTCTGCTTTAGTTGACTGACCTGCAGAACTGGTAGCATAAAATACCTGAGAAATAGTATCCTAAATTTTATTTCCCCTACCACCCCTTTCAGATTCTCAACTCGCTGTAAAAAGGTGGCAGGACTGAACTTGTGCAAACAGGCTGATGTCTTCCCGAGTGTGGCTGAGAAGCACAGGGAAAAGGATGAATAAAGCATTTCTCCAGCTCTTGCACAACTGCATCAGCACATACCCACTGGTATGTGCTTCCCCCAGTCCCTGAGCAAACCGGGGCGGAGGAGCGGAGCTGTGACTCTCATGGCTCAGCCAACAGTGCTAGTATTGCCTTCTGTAGGTGCCTTTCTCCGTCTTCAAGCACAAAGAAAAGCACTCCTTGCCGAGACTGTATCTAAAAGCATAATTTAACCCGTAACTGAAGGCTGATTCTGTCCTTATCTAGTGACCAACACCTGTTGTTCTCCGGAGCAGGGGGAGGCACAACTTTTCAAAGCCAACTCTTTTCATCTCAAACTTTTTAAAAAGTGTACAGGAATCACATTGTCACCATCATCTAGTTATCATGTCTTAGAGGACACCACAACTGGAAGCAAGCGACGCTAGCTCATGGTATGTTGGTGGGTTTCATTGCTGCTGTTTAGTTGGCCTATGTGACAGGCTGTAGTGAGTGCAGAGAACAGGTACCTCAGTACATGTAACAAATTATTGTACATAAAATAATAATTGTATGTATGAGACAAATACTGAATACTGTTTAGAAAATAATAATCTATAAGATTATATTGTGGTGCAGGGCAAGTGAATGACTGTGGGTTGGAGCTTACTTTACTTTTTGACTAAGCAAAGACTGTGGTGGTGTTCCTTTTCAGATAATACATAACCGTGATAGTCATGACTTTGTTTTGAAGAGCAGAAAAACAGGAGTTGATTATTTACTTAGAGCAAACTTTCTTAAACTCTTAATCTTTTGCATATCTGATAAGGTAACACATTGCACTAATTCTGCCCTTCTACAATGTATAGGTAGGTTAAACACCGCAACTATCTATAGGTTGCGTCCCTTCCTTTGCTGAGATAACTCATTCTCTTTTGACAGACTAATGTTTTCTTCTCTAGCGTGTCACATGTTAGTTACGGCTTTCTTTACAAAGAGTCCACCTCTGAGTATTCTTGCACACGTATATTCCACTGCTTGCTGTAATAGCTTGTGTGCCAAATGCCTCGAAACTGGTGAATTATGGAGTAGCCCTTGCAGGGGCAGCGTGCCCAGCCCTCTGCCTCCGTGCGAAGGGGCAGTGGTGCTCCACCCTTCCCTTTCTTCTCATGACCAGTGCTGCCAGCTGAATCTTCCTGTGTTGCCTGAAGCTGAAGCTGTTCTTGCTCCAATTGTTTACATGTAAATAACTTATACACTCTGTTAATTAATGGAGTTGGTGTAAGGGGGAAGAAACAGAACTCATTTTCTTCTAAGTGGGAAGGAATTTTGTTTTTCTTGGAGCCCTAGGGTGTTTTATTTGATACTCTAGAGTGTTGACATCTCCAGATTTTGAACATTGCCCTTCTTGCCAGGATGTTTTGCTTCAACACTGATGAAGGTAAAGTATATCTGGAAAAGTGTACCACTTTGAAAAAAGCTGTCTGAAAGAAAACTAAATATTTGCAGGCTTTGTAGCCAGATTGGTAGAAGGTCGTGATTGCTGAGGCCCCCACTGCAAAACATATGCCCTATATTTGAAAGGTGGAATTTTTTATAAGGAGAATCTCATGTGTGCTTGCTCTGAGAAGAGGTGTGAATCCCCTTTCTAATGGGGTGCTTGGGCTGTTAGGTATTGTAGTTCCTAAGGAAGCTTTTAATATGAAAGTTGGTATTTCATGAGACTGGTGGGTAGAGGGGTGGGAAATCCAAGAAATCAACCTACAAGCTCTCAAATGCTGGATCAACAGCTAAGCTTCGTGCTGCTACTGACAGTTGAGGGGGCTGCAAGTCCTTCGGGTACAGCTCGTGGTGTGGTGATTGGTATCACAGCAGGTATCACACTGCAGCCACCCCAATGTCTATCCATCCCCAGGCCGTGGTACCTGCGGCCACCCCTACAGCCATGCCAACTCCTGTGTTTGGATCCCAGCAGGCACATGTATTTTAAGTCGTGCGTCTTGAGATTTTTTCATCTTTTATTTCATTTTGTGCTCGAACAGAATCAGTATGGCTCTAAGTTGGGACTCGGATCCTAGGTCTAAGCATCTGTGTGGGGCTTGATGACCTCTGGTCCCAATACGTACCTGCTATGGTCCTAATAGAGATGCTTCTCACTCTATAATATCTTTGTCAGTTGTTATTTTCAATGAAGGGAAGGACAAGCTGAAGTACTACAGAAAAACACATAAATTACTAGCATCCTTCTGTGTGACAATATTCCAGATGTAATGCTTGTATATTAATATGGCCCCTTTAAACCTTGTAAAAAGGCATTTAGCAGACCTCAGGTCCTCTGACTTGTACAGCTAAGAATGAAGACAGAGACTACTAAAGAAAGATCTGAGGTGTTTCCTCACATCTGACATCAGACATTATAATTATTACTGCAGCAAGTAAAAAAGCCAAGATGGATGCAATTTTCCTATTTGAAAGGAGCAAAATGTTTCCAGACACAAGTGGCAGGGCTTTACACTTCCTTAAGGATTCTGGGATAATGCTCGATGCTCTAGGAAGCATAATGTGCCCCTAGAAAGGCAATGCAAACTTCAGCAACAGAGCCATCAGGACCAAGCTAGGAATATTGAAATCTGTAAGGGATGTCAGAATTCTGAAAAAACAATAGCAAACTTCACTTGTTCAGCCGCACTGCTGCTTTAGTTGTCTAATATTTTGAAGTAGTCTGAAGAACTGCAGGTTAATTGTCTGTATTTCTTTGTTCACTGTGCCTCCACAGCATCTGACGCTTGATTTTCAAAGGCTGTTGGGTGTCAAGTGTTCTGATGTCAGGTGAAATCATACTGCTTTTATCTCTTCTATTTCCACGGTATACAAGGATCCCTCTTAAAAGATGGTACAGTTTAAATGACTTGAGCATGCTTCAACTAGAAGCTGTGGAAGATGTTTCATAAGCTTCAAGAAGAGGGTGCTTTGCCTCCAAGAGCCAAAGTGTGTTTGGTTCGCTGACCTTTCCTTTTTATCAGCAACCGGACACCTGAATGTTAAAACGAAGTTTCAATTGGTTTCCCTACCATCCTTTCCTTGAGCCAACGATGTATCAAATCAATGATGTTGAGCTATATTGCTGTGGAAAAAATGAGCTGCTGGAGGACTGTGAGAAAACTTGGCAGAGGTCCTAGTTTCTTTCCATTCTCTATTTCCATTTCTATTTTAGAAGGAATTAAGCAGCTGGTGTTTTCCGACAAACTAAAACTAGGCTTTTACATATACCTTTACAGTGTAATTTTGACTTTATGAAAAAAATGAATAAATTATTGTTGGTATGATTCTGGTTTCTGCTGTTACAGCCAGGCTTGCAGGACCAAGCTGAATCAAACCAACTTTTCGTTTAAATAGCTGCTTGGAAGTCCAGATTATGAAGAGGTATGTGGTATTGTTTAAGTGTCTCAGAAACACTTGGAGATGTTGCAAGAGCTGGTACAAATGCCCTTAAGTCTGACGGGTTGAATTTCCTCTGTTGGAGGCCTTGAAGAGCTGTCAGTCCTTTAAGTCTGACTGGATTGACCTGGAAGGCTGTGAAGATCACCCTTAAAAGGAAAATAAGCAAAAATATATTGTGGTTGAACTCTAAGGATGAATTGCTTCAACAGATCTAGTTACAAATGGAGGTTCCTTCTTCCTCCATTACTTTTGAAGATTGTAGGTCTGAGCAGTTGGAGACTAAGACCAGAGCCTATATTTTTCTCCTAAATGGCTGTGGGCATTTTTTATGGATCAGGTATTACAGCTGAGCTGTATTTCTTAATGATTTGAGAATAAGGTTGGAGGATGTCACTTGCACAGAACTGGAACTTACCTAATCATCATTGCATGTTTATGGAAAGGAATTCTTCCAATGCCTTAATTGCTAAGGAGCCGCAAGTACTAAAGACGGGGTAATAAATGATGTTTGCTCAAAGTTTACTTTTAATTGAATGTATATTGAAAGAAGTAAACTGAAGCGGGATTATCAAATACGGACTCTTGGGGTCCTAAAAAATGCTAAAAGCAGAAGCGTGTGACACTTCAGAACCGTGATTCGGAAGAACGGGAAGGCTTTGCAGCTGGTTACACAGTGGGATGCTGCTTTGTGCCCTTCATTTAAGCATTAGGTGGCCACTTACAAAATAGTCACTAGGCTTCTGCCCCTGTGAGTGTGCAGGCTTTCTTATCTTATTACATGACTTTGAAGGAAACAAAAGGCAAAAGAATGTGTGAAAGCCTCCTCGGCACATCTCTAATGATCATCTGTAGCTTCACAACTCTTCAAGGACAGGCAAACAAAGGCGTCCCCTCCTGCTGTTGTGCCTGCACTGTTAGGAAGCACTGGCTGGCCTGCCGCCCTCTGAGAGAGACCCGGGAGTCCCAGCAGGAAAGGGCAGGGAGAGGTAACACGCCACTCTGGAAAAACTGATTGCCAGCCTCTCTGCAGATGGGTGTGCACACATGGGAGTGTGTCAAACACTACCGCTGTAAACTAGGCTTTGGCATCACTGAATCTATTTTAATTAACTTTAAAAAAAAAAAAATCTACATGTCTTAAAAGCATATTCTATGCTTTAGAATTAAAGGTATTTTGTGTATTTGTGGAGGTGGGGTGTGTTTGTTTATTTATTATTCCCCTCCACCTTGGTGTTGATAGTATTTTTCATAAATTTTTGATGGAGGCACAAAAGTTTTGATGCCTGTAAAATAGCTCACAAAAGCTAGCACTTTGTAGCTTTCATAGAATCATAGACTCTGATTCTTTGGTCTAGTAGATGGGAGCTGGAAAATGAAAATGCTTTTCTCATCATCTAAACTGAAGGAAGTATAAAAGTAAGCAGTGAGAGTATGGAAAATGGAGGAGTCTTAAGTATTTTCCTTTTAAATAAGCCCATGTTAATGATATTAGAAAATATTGAAAATTTTATTATACGCTAAGGTTCTGATTTGATTCTATTCACAGAACAACGTATTCCAAGTAAGAAGACTCAGAACCTAATTTTCATCACCTTGTTTGCTTCTGCATCTTGGAAAATAATCGCCATTAATTTCAGGAAAGAGTTACCAACTTCAGTTTGATCTCTTTCTCACATAAAAATAAATGTAAAGGATAGTTTTGTGGACTTGTGGAAAATGTGCCTCTGGCCAGACCCTGCATTTCCAGTTCAAGATTTTGGAGGGAGTTTTGTCTGCCTAAGGACTGTAGAATTTTGATCCGTATTTCAATTAGAGCTACAAAAAAGAAAGACTAATTCTCCTATTCACATACAAAGCTTATGTGCTTTGATTTGTTGTCTTTTCTCCAAGTAATTTGTCTGTTTAAATATCTTTTTCAGAAACTGAGGTCTTTGATATTTAATATGTTATTAATTATACTTCTCCAAGTGCAA
Source organism: Burhinus oedicnemus (assembly GCA_008921705.1). Lineage (NCBI taxonomy): Eukaryota > Metazoa > Chordata > Aves > Charadriiformes > Burhinidae > Burhinus > Burhinus oedicnemus. The sequence continues at coordinate 461,777 of VFFE01008536.1, read as the reverse complement.
ATAATTTATTTATGTAACTTTCATGCAAAAAGATAGAAATTAGTATTAGACAGGTAGTGATTGTTTTAAATGCTTTGAGTTAATTCTAGTGAAGATAACATAATAATTTTGAGGGTGTTTTTAAACTAAGAATGGAAGACCAGACCCTGGCCTTAGCTCTAAAGAGGAAGAAAAATTTTATTCATAACTGCATTTAATGTGTATAGTTCACATGAACAGTAATTATGGAGTGTGTCTATGAAAACTCTGCCTCTTTATACCTGAGTAGAGAAGTCCTCTCCATCCAAAGCATTCTCATTCTTCACCTCTTTGAGTTAAGAACAGGAATCCTTATGCTGTGAGTTGTATTTGATTAGAGACCTGATGTGTGTTCTCTGTCACCACTTTGGATTTTTTTAAAATTACAGTAGAGAAAACACAGTATGACCTGAAAAACTTTGTAAATGAGACAATCCTTCTCTGTTTCAGTCAGATGAAATAAATTAATATATCCTTTACATTCAAAGAGGTATGAGTCAATTTTAAAATAGTTAACTTTTTTTTTTTAAACTTTGGCTATTGCTGTAATTTCAAATCTGGCCTTTTTAAAAGTAGGGTCAATATCCCACTCTAAAGCTTAGCTTGCCTGGCAGTACAAGTGGAATGTAGCATCAAGACATCATCGTTATAAGCAGAAATTGGCATAGTTATGGCAACCCAGGCAGGACCTAGCAAACAAATATGCCTGCATTTCCTGTTTCTCCTTTATAGAAAGGTGCTGTGCTTGCTAGCTGGGTGGTGTCCGCTGTACTAGGAGTGTCGGATAGAGGCTATCTTAAAAGCAATCTCTTCAAGTAGGTTGTTAGTTCATCACCACCATGGTATTCGTGTACTGTTAGAATGATAAAAGCTAACCCATCCTCACTCCTACGTCCTGCCTTCAGAGTGTTTTGTCTTGCAGCTTCTTAGAAGTTATTGTAAGTACTTGCATCTGAGGGGGAGGGGTCACCAAAGGAAAGCCATTTTTGGTCTCTTCCAATTCTTCAGCTGCATTTCAGGCAGTCACTGTCTCCTCAGGAGGTAAATGGGAACTGTTCCTTCTGGACCATCTGCAGCCTGAGTTGCTGGGCAAAGGACTCTCAAGAATAATGCTAGGTACCTCTGTCCCGCTGCTTCCAGTAACAAAGGGGAGGAAGCATCTGACACTGGCAGAATCTGCTGTGGTAATGTGCTGAGAGGAATGGAGAAGAATCATCAGTCATTATTTTAATGACCTTTGAGCAGGAATGCATCTGATGTTCATCTACAAACAGGACCCAAGATGTACTACGGATTGTCTTGGAGCAGTATATCCGCGTGACATTATGAATAATAACATACCGTAATATGTTCTGAAATATAAACGGTACTGCTGTGAGGTAACTCTTCTAGGTACATGAGCACACAAAGGAATAAATTGGAAATTAACCCTATTTCTTCCATCTGGCTAAGTGGTTGATGTCGGCTTTTTTTCTCCATGAAGTAAGGGAGCAGATGATGCTGTACCTGCTGCTGCTCTCCCTCCACAAGCCAGCATAGGCAGTGGTAGGGGGATTGCCTTCGCAGGTTAGCAATGTTGGACAGAGGCAGGTTGCAAGTAATACACTGTGGAAAAAATACAAATCTACTCTTTCCATTATAAAATTCTGCTCCTCTGAAGTTCATTTCCCTAGCTCTTCCTCAAGTGATAGGGCTGTACGCCCTTACCTACTGTAGAGCCGTAGGTAGGACGTTGTGCAGCTGCTCTTTGCAGTGTTACCAAAAAAACTCTCTAAAATATGAAAGCCTTGAAAGACCTGCATGAGATTTTATCAGTTTATCTTCATTCTCATGTGTCATTTCAAATGACTGGCTTTAACACTGGTATATTGAGCTTCAAATGGTCTATTCCATAGACTACACAAGGAAAAGATAAGTACAATAACACCTATTGGTTTATCTTACTACTGGTTCATTTTTTTTCTGCCTGACTTTCAAATATTTGTGGCAGAGATTTTTTCCATCTCTTCTTATCCCCACTAGTAAGTTATGAAGGCTACTGCCAGTAATCCTTTGTTATAATTGAAAGAATCTCTGTGCCAATTCATTATTGATCTGCATGCAAAGATGAGCAACAACTTCCCTTCAGTGCTTGATTCCCCAAATTATACAATATATATAGTGTGTATACGTATGCTCGCCACCTAGTTACTGCAGACATGAAGAGAACGTACTATTCTGCTACAAAAACGTTGATTAGAGTCTGAAGTATGTGTCTGGTTTTGTTTTTTTTTTTTTTAAACTAATGTTTGCTTGCAGATGATCAGTTGTGACATGTTGTGACCTTCCTTAGGTAGAGTCAACAAGTACTTAATACTACTGTTTATTAAATCCTCATGGACTACAACAAACATGCCATTCATTCTCTTTGGTTCGTCATGGCTAGCCTGACAGTGGAGGGCTTTCACTCCTGTTTGTATGGCCATCCCTTGTATACAACTGCTAAACAATGGTGCACCAACCACAGTAAATGATGCAATCGATTTATGGTCTGAGCCACCAACAAATATATCAATTTTAGCAAATACTACACTTAAAATGCCATTTGGTGTGCTAATGAACTCTTCACCTGTTAGTGAAGTTGCTGCAAACACCAGGCTTATCTCCTAGCTTCTCTTACATACATTAAAGAAGGTTCTTTAATGTGTAGAAATGATGCATAAATTATACAGTTAATGTTGCTAGTGTCTAAAATTCAAAATTTCCTCTTTCATGCTGAGCTTCTCATGCACCTTTGTATTCATGTGTGCCATTTAATGCTCTATTGAGCAATACTAAAATACCAGAATCATCCAATAATACAAATCATTCAGCAGTAGTATCCAGAGCCTATTCATATTTCACCGAAACCAGGCGTTTCCTGGCTTGTTTTTGTTGCCAGTTGTGATGCTTTTGACTTCTAGATTACGCTTATTGACGTTTATATTTGAATGATACCTAAAAGAATACTAAATTTAGCAAACGTGGAAGAAAAAATACAGAACAATATTAATGAAAAGAGTCTTTCTTATCTCATTTTCAGTTCTTGAGGTGTTTGCACATGTTCTTGCTTATTGCCTTTTTCCATGCTCCTCCAGATTCATAGGGTTTATTTCATACAGAACCAGTAAGATTAAAATATCAAAATCAGCCACTATTTCTTGTTTTATTACTATTTCTCAGGAGTCAATCAATAAACAATTGAAAGCTTTATCAATCTTCTTTACAGTTGTTAAAATTCAAAGAATATTAATTTCTATAGAAAATATTCATTCTTCAAGCATTTAAGCAACATGCTTGGGACCAGTCTGCGAAAACATCTCACAACAATTAATGTGAGTCATGACCTAATTAAATGATTTCCTACTTCATTTCACACAGTCATGACCCTCGTGACATCTCAGACTCTGACATCTCCATCACTATTTCCATTTAACCTCAGCCAAGAATTTGGGACATTTGTCGTAACGGAATAGCTAAAGCAGACTTTTTCTATGTGATTCTTACCACCATCAAGTCCACTAGTGTCATGTTCCTGGTATGCCTAGAGGCGCTTGATGTAAAGTGGATCTTTTATAATAATTAGGGCAGCAGAAGAACAATGTACATACTGTGGTCTTATAAAGACCTCTTTCATTATGTGTTTCACTATGCCCAAAGGGTTAAAAGTAGCTGTTTTCTACCCAAATAATAAATAATAATTTTCTAACAAAAAATTTCTTATATATCCATTTTAGTGTGGAAGTTGTTTAAAAAAAAAAAAACAACAAACAAAATAAACAAACAAAAAAAACACAAAAAAACCCCAACCACAAATTCCCCAACGCTTTGTCAAGCTGTTTTGTGTTTTGTTTTTCAAACAGAATATTTCTATCAGTCTTGGCAAAATTAGTAGAATGAATGTTTCAGAATTTGTGTTCGTGCTTTGCGTATAACAGGCTTTTTGTTTCTTTTGCACGTAACTTGGCGTTCTCCCTCTTATTCATTCCCTTTGTTTTTCCCCAGTTTCTTTCATTACAGTTAGTCATTTGTCACCTGTTTATTTTCAGAATCTGCAGAAATTCTAGGCCAAAATACTATCTATCAGTTTTTTCCTAATGTCAATGTATAAGGATTTATTCCCGTATATCCCTTTTTCTTACACTCAAGGTGAAAAGCAGTTTTTTGCTTTCTGCTGGAGGCTGTAGCGTTAAAATGCTGTAGTTGAAAGGTATAGGGTTGAATGTTCTCCTGGCTCCCTGGGCATACGATGGGGAGAAACTATCCAGCGCTGAATGAATTCATCTTGAGAAACTTTAGGAGTCTTTTGCTGAAATGTAGGAATGCTCTTGGAAGATGTTTCTCTGGGTTCTGCTCAGCTGCCTCTTTCATTTCATTTTTCTTTTTGGGGGCTGACAAGTAATACACCTTACAAGTAGCTTTTTTTTTTTTTTTTTTTTTTTTTTTTTGGTCTGAGAGTGTACCATGAGTCTGATGATTTTTCCTTAAATTATGAGACTTTCTTTTTTCTCTCTCCGCTTTAAATTGTTAGGGATTTGTTTGACTCTTTCCCTCCAATCACACTGTGCTATTGTACCAGACTATCAGCTTACTTGCAGTGTTTTTCTAGAAGAAAGCCTGAATTATTCTAGTGAAGCTCATTTTCTGTTTGCAATTACGAGGTTTTTTTCTTTATATAGAGTGCTTTAATTGGGAGAACATTGATTCACATACCTGCTTAGTGCTGCAGATATAAACACCTAGAAGAAAGGCTTTTTAACTGGCCTGGAAGTGATTTTGTGGGAAGATATTAAATTCCTGGATGTGAAGGAGTTCATTCAGTACAAAGAAGAGACTTCTGTTGTTTTCTGTATCCACAGAGAGACTGATTAATGAGGGAAAACCTATGGATCTAATAAGGAATCTGGGACACTCTCTGCTGGTCTTAACTTATCTCAGCAGACACTCATCTCTCTTCTTCACTCTGTTCTCCCTGTTGACGGCTCCCTGCTTGTTCAAGAAACTATATTATGATTGGATTCCATTAACTTCTTGCATCCTCTGCTACTTCTTACAAGGTTTGTCTCTTCCCTGCAAGCATCTTAAATAGATTAAAAAATATGACTATAAGCAGGAGATACTGTTTGAAAGTGAGCTGATGTGAACGGACTTAAAATACTGTACATTACTCTGTGTGTCAATGCCTTCTGAAGCATTACAAACAAGCATTTTTGTGACAACGATGTAAACGCAAATAAATACATCCCTCAGGTTCAGCGGAGAGCTTATACATAGACTGCTCCGGTCTTGTCCCTTCAGGATATCCCGCACCTTTTCCTCTGACATTCTGGTTACATGGTGTTTAGATGGCAAAGCTTGGAAAAACAAGGAGTGGCGCAAAAGGGAGCAGGGATGTCTGTCTGCACACAGGCTGCCGTGCATCTGTACGTGGATGTGAATTCCTCTCCCCTTCTGAAAGGGAGCTTGGTGCTTAGGGCTGTTTTGAAAGGTTTGCTTTATATTTTGGAAACCCTCACGTACAATTTTCTGTGTTCTGGAAAAGTAGATATGTTAAATCTGGATATGTAATATCTAAAATGTTTTGTAATTAATACTTAATGATATAATTAATCAAAGCAGTTTGAAAACAAGATAGAATCAAGCACACTATGGCAAAATGTTGATTTCTAGATGAGAGAGTTATTTCATGCTCCTAGTTTTGTAAGCTTCTAAAATGGAGCTGGGGGACAGGGGAGGATTGTCTGTTAACGCTTCAGATCTCTTCTAGAAGTAACTTTTCCAAGCAGGCCTGAACCACTCTGCTTTTGAATGCTAACTACTACTGGAAGTTGATCTTCGTTATGCTGCTGCTTTATTATACAGATTGTTCTAGGAATTGAATGTCAACTTAGTGCCCTGTGCAAGACGTTTCTGTGTCTCTGTACCTATTTTATTGTAGTGGTTGAAAGGATGGCTGTCTGTTTAAAATCCTTTCCACTGCTCCTCTATTCAGAATCATCTTGTCCTTCTGCCATGTCAGATGGTAAGATTACAGTTCCCGGCCATTACCAAATGAAAGGTATTCAGACAAGTTGTGGACAGCCACCAAACAGAGGAACAATGAAATATCTGTTCCCTGGGTGGGAGCAAAGGGATTGATCCTCTTTCTTTTGTCAACTGGTGGAACACACTAAGCTCCTGCAATTCAGATTTTCTGTTTTCTCCTTTGTTACTGATCTTTTAAGAATAGCAAGAAAGCAGCTTGCTAGAGAGTTCGTCTACTGACAGTGTCATTCTAAGACTGACTAATAAATCTTTTGAGCCTGTTAACGTATTTGCTTATGAGTGTTTAAAAAAAAAAAAAGTACTAAAAAGTATAAAAAAACCCTTTCTTCTAATTTCCAGGACACACATCCTTGAAAGGAAAGGTACTGAAGCTACTGCAAGAAATTGGGTTATATTGAGAATGAGATTTATCTTATTCAAAATGTGATTATTTTTTGGGGGGGGGGTATCTTGTCTTATTCTTATGGCTCTCAACCTGTACTCATCAAAACAATGATATTTTTGCCATTGACTTCAGTGGGAACAGATTAGTACCAGTAAATATTAGAGCAGTTGTGTGGATTTCATGGTGTCACTTAAACTTAAAAAAAGTTCAGCAAGTGAAATATATTTGTGAAGCTTTCAAAAGCTTAAAAAATTAAAAATTTTTGAATCCATTAGTGGCATTTAATCCTTCAGCAGAATTTTTCAAAACAAAACAAATAGGAGAAAAGAAATGCAATATATCCAAACGAAAGCTTTTCTGTTTTGAGCGGAACACTTTCTTGTCCTGAGCAGTTTGTGGGCTTCCTCATTGCAGTCATATCACTTAAATAGATTATGGCTAATGTAACACTGAATTAGCGCTAATTAGCTGTCTTAATTTTACATTCAGCAAAGCTTGTTGGCACAGAGAATAATCAGCCTGTGCAATTCAGTGCTCTCAGAGGTGCTCCCAGCAACCTCTAAGTAACCCGAGAGATTCTTTTCTTTTCCCCCTACAGGACCTATATAAGACTTAATGCAATTAACGCTGTGGGCTTGGGGCCCTCGGAGTAGCAGAGCTTCAAGGCTTCTTTAGCATGTGGCAAACCTCTTCTGGCATCTCTGCTCAGAGCCAGTTCAGAGGTGGCATATGAGGCACTTGGGGCTCATGTAAGACTGATAGACAGAGAGACACAAATATTATCTGTTTATGGGCTCGGACATCTTTGTTCTAATGTATTTATTTTCAGAAAACCTCAGTGAGTTAGTGAAGTGCTGTTTCCTTTTAATAGAGAGGAACTCAGGCAGGAAGAAAGGAGTTGCAGAATGCCGCAGGCAGCTCCTCATGCGGCATGGAGTGAGTGAGGGGACCGGGAGCTCGGCAAAAGAAGCCACCCCGCTGATCCGTCCGTGTGTGCAGCCCTCGAGAGAGCCATTGGGAAGCACATCGCGAGGGGTGTGTGTAAAACCACACCTCAGGGTGTGTGAGTGGGAGAGGAGGAGTAGTCCCAGCTTTGAAGTCTCATCCAGAAAGCAGGTTACCCAGGTTTAGGTCCCTCCTTTGCCTAAGGTGATCCAAACCCACTGCTCCCACCTCATTTTGGAGCTCCTTAATCTTTGTGCTATGGGCCGCTCTTGGGTGGCAGTTACCTCTGCCTTTCCAGCTGAAGCTGTGCCCACCCAAGGTCCTTGCAAAAGCTCCCTGACCTTCCCCTTCTCCCATGCCTCCAGCGAGTACCAGAAGCTGCCTTGTGCACCCATTCCTTGTTGTAGGCTGACTGTATCCCACTGTAATGGAGGTGGTGGTTAAAGTTGGCCTGAGCAAGCAGGGTGCCAGCCTGTGGTTAAAGGCCTCCGTGAAGGGATGTGTCACGGCAGCTTGGCACATAAGCTTTGGAAAAAAACCCTGTTGACTACCAGCACAATATTAGAGGGGGTCCTTCAAGCATCTTTTTTGCATTGAAAAGGATGTGAAACAAATTGAACACCCCACCCCCAAGTTTCAAAAGATTAAACATTTGTTGGGAAGCATCTATGCAAGCCTTCTGACTTTGCGTGTATTTATACATATATAGATGTGGCTTTGATTACTGTGTTCCTTATTTTTCAAGTGGAACCCTACAATTTGAGGCTAATTAATGCCAGTGTGAGCAAGAAAAGGCATCTAGGACATTGTTCTGATCACAAAGTTACTGTAGGTCTTAATACGGAATGCTTTGGATGGGGCACTGGATGAAAACTGATGCCATTACAATTTGCTAAACCATGACATTTAACTCAGCATTCATACACAATGTTACAGCTTTTCTGGTTGGTATTATACACTTCTTAAGCTTTTCATCTGGAGATCTAAGAGTGCTATACAAACAGTAATTTATTTGAACTTTCCTATGTTCTGAGAAATTTTGAATTGCAGCTTTTTAAGAAATAAAAGCAATAAAGTGTATTTTCTCTAGCAAGTAGTTTGGACATCTAACCTTAATGATACCCTAGCAACATTCTATTTCTGTTCATATTGAAAGAATTAAATATACAAAAGGAATACATAGTTAAGGAAAGGGCTTTTGTTCCTTCACAACCATCCTCTTAAAATCAGAAGTTAGAATATTTCACAATTAACTGCTGTCTGATTTGTATTGGCAAGAGCCACATATTTTTCATAAGAGTTGCGTCTAATTCACTACTGAGCCTATGAACGTATATCCCAGCCTTTTCCCCAAGGTTGTGGGGGTGCGGAATAATGCAGTAAATTGCTTAATAAAAGGAGTTGCTCTGCTTTCTTGAGCTCTTCTTCCTGTTACTTCTGTATAAAACTCAGTGATGTTTTGCATAGTCCTATGAGCACAGCCTTGTTTCGTGACTAGAGCTCTTACGTGTATAGCATGGATGCAAATGTTCAAAATGAAAATATGTTTTGATTGTAAGATCAAAGTGTGTCTGGTGTAGAGCAACTAACGTAGCCGGTATGCAAACCTACTGTCCCATACATCTCGCCTGATGGCCAAAGACAACCCCTTGTATGGTCGGGGAGGGGAAAGGCAGGGCTTGTTTTCACAGAAAACTGTGTAGGGAAGGGAGAGGCTTCTCTTCCTTGTTTTTTCCTGAGAGCTGAGTTTATTGATACTCTCAAGTGTGAAAAAGGGATGTAAAGATTTCTTGGAATTAATTGCTAAAAATATGTTATGCTAGACTACTGTGAAATGACTGTAACCCACACAGCTGGCTTGCACATCCACCTGTTTTTTCAACTCTTTGCTTTTCATGGGTTGCAAAATAGTGCACCCCAAAGATACTAATTCAAGTTGTGTCAGGTGAAGTAAAGAAGCCAGTTCCAGAGTCCAGGATATATCCAGCCACTAGCCCCTTTTGTTTAAGCTACGTAAATACTTAATTTTAAGCTACTGTGTTGAAATCAAACCAAGCTAGAATTATAGACTGATTTTATGGACCATAAATTCTACCATGGATATATCCTAGAGATTGACTGGGAGTAGTGCCAATAACAGCACTTTCTTTTTTTTTTTTAAGTGAATCTTCATGATTGTTTTAAGAGCTGCCACCTTTGTATCATGTGTTATAGTAAGCCACCATTGTTCATCATATAAAAGTTATATATATAACTATACAATTTTACAGTACAGGAGGAAAAAAAACTTTTTTTGGCTAATAGCATAATCTGAACATCTGGGAATCATTAAAAGATTCAGTAATACTCCTAAGCCTTGCATTTCCTAAGGTGGTGTATTTGGGAAATGCTCACCAAGACATAACATATCATCCTTGTAGTTTCCTGTGGTTTCTTTCTCAACCCTTGTAGGAATGAAGTTGCGAGACTAAGTTGCAGACAGCGCTGCTCCAGGTCTGTAGCTCAATTAAGTGCCTGGTAAATTGCTCAGTTACGCGGTTCGGTTCCTGGTTTAACAGCAACAAAGTGGAGCTAAAAAGCATCTGAATGAATAATTAATACTCCTATAAGTGTATAAATCTCCTAGGCAGAGTCTCTATTCAGAAGAAGAAATATTGGGCCTAATTATTACTATGGCGCTTCTGCTGTTGCACTGTGCTGTTCCGAGGCCTTGAATTTCTGAAGAAATGTGGTGTTTTGGTCAAAGGAGTTCCACCTCCTACTACTCACCTTCCCCCAGGAGCCGGCTGCCTGCCTCCTTCCCCCCCTACTCCCAGTCCCGCAAGGTCACTGGCACCCAGTGGAGTTTGAGCAAGAGGCATACTGAGGGGACTGGTGCCTTGTACTAAGGTCTGAAAAAGCAGGGGGCAAAGGGAGAAGGTGAATGTAAGTAGCAGGGAGAGAGAATGCAGATGAACACAATTGTGTAGAGAAGATGCAGCCACGTGAAGGCAGCAGATGTTATCACTGCTGGCATGGGTACTGCATGAGCAGATTGAGTTGTTAAGTACAGATTATATCTTGTAGCAATTCTCACGACTCCTAAAACATGTCAAAATTGCCTGCAACGCAATGGATGATTTATATTAGAGATTAATATATTTTGTTTGCCTAATAAGGGCTTTGCCAAGACGCAGCAGCTCCTCTATGTCTTGCTTTGGCTTTCCTACTGAGGCAAGATGAGGAGGGTAACTGTCATTGTAACACACTCATGATGAAATGGTTGGCCTCTTCGGCTGCTCCATGATGGGAGGGGAGGCAAAGTGCTCGGGCAAGCTGTGCTGGATGCTAGTTAGCAGCAGCTCTCTTTTGTCAGAAAAGCCAGGACTTTTTTCAAGCAGTGAAACAATTAGCTGATGAGGTCTCTAATAACGAAGGAATATTTTGAAATGCGCTAAAACTGTGGCTGCACATCCCACTCTGTAGTGCTCCTTTTCCACATTTCTTTCCTTGAGTGCTGTTGTGCAGTTGCACAGGAAAAGAGTAGTAAGCGCCCCAGTCAGTTGTTGGCTACTTCTTGCTTTGTTGCTATTCAAACCCATTTCTTCACTCACGACTTTTCTTCAGAGCAATAGGGCTTCTGCTTGCTTCACAGAAAAAAACGTTATTTCTCCACTCAACCTCAGTTCTCCTCTCAGCCAGAGGGCATGAAACACAGTCTGGATTCGGGCATGTCCGCAGTATAGTTTCACCTTGAGTTAATTGTTTGCTGTTTAGAAAGGCTAGTCTGGACACTCCCTGAATATTTGTTTTCGGGCTATAAATGTTTGCGGCTCATGCTGAAAATGTGGATGTATGAATTTTCTGTATATACAAAATTGACTAGCTTTTTGTACATGAGTATGTGGTGATGTGGTCTTGGCTCTTTTAACTTGCTGACACAAACTTTTGGCAGTTTTTTCTTCCATGAAATATTTACTGGGCTAAGAGGGTTTTTTTGATGATTCTAGCAATCAGTTTTGGCTAGAAGTCCACCCAACAGTAATGACTAAGATTCTTCTCTCCCCCCTGCCAAATGATACGAAAAAAAAAAGGGAGATTTATATCAATGCCTTATGTCTGTGTATAAGTGGATTTCTTCCCTCTATATTGCTTTACCAGCATAAGATTAATGTTAAGGCTTTCTGTAAACATCTGTTTTCATGCAATTTTGCTCCGTAGACATCTCAAAACTATCATTGTAACACATCTTAGGGATCTGCATGTGCATATCTCCTTTCCATTTTTATGCAGCATGGTAAAGTCAGGACAAGAACGATCACAGTATCCGCAGGGGTTGGAAGGGACCTCTGGAGATCATCTAGTCCAACCCACCCGGGCAGTGCAGGTTCGCCTAGAGCAGGTTGCACAGGATGGCGTCCAGGTGGGTTTGGAATGTCGCCAGAGTCAGAGAGTCCACCACCTCTCTGGGCATCCGATGACAGAGGATAAAACGGCACACTACGCGGCATGATTCTCCAAAGTCAGATTACTGTTCAAGTTCACTCTGTGGCTGTATCTCATCCACAAACGAGTGGTGTTCCTCGGGTCGGTACTGGGATCGGTACTATTTAACCTCTTTGTTGGCGACGTGGATGTTGGGGTTGAATGCGCCCTCAGCAAGTTTGCCGACGACACCAAGCTGTGTGGTGCAGTCGACACACTGGAGCGAAGGGATGCCTTCAAGAGGGATCTGGACAGGCTTGAGAAGTGGGCCTGTGCAAACCTCATGAAGTTCAACAAGGCCAAGTGCACGGTCCTGCACGTGGCTCGGGGCAATCCCATGCACAAATACAGACTGGGCGGAGAATGGATTGAGAGCAGCCCTGAGGAGAGGGACTTGGGAGTGCTGGTGGATGACAAGCTCAATATGAGCTGGCAATGTGCGCTTGTAGCCCAGAAGGCCAACTGTATCCTGGACTGCATCAAAAGAAGCGTGGCCAGCAGGTCAAGGGAGGTGATTCTGCCGCTCTATTCTGCTTTTGTGAGACCCCACCTGGAATACTGTGTCCAGCTCTGGGGACCCCGTCATAAGGACATGGACCTGTTGGAGCGGGTCCAGAGGAGGGCCATGAAGATGATCACAGGGTTAGAACACCTCTCCTATGAAGACAGGCTGAGAGAGTTGGGTTTGTTGAGCCTGGAGAAGAGAAGGCTCTGGGGAGACCTTATAGCAGCCTTCCAGTATCTGAAGGGCACCTACAAGAAATCTGGAGAGGGACTTTTTACCAGGGCATGTAGTGATAGGACCGAGGGGTAATGGCTTCAAACTGAAAGAGAGTAGATTTAAAGGGGGCCTACAGGAAAGATGGGGAAGGACTCTCTATCAGGGAGTGGAGCAATAGGATGAGGGGGAATGGTTTTATACTGAAAGAGGGGAGATTTAGATCAGCTATTAGGAAGAAATTTTTCACTGTGAGGGTGGTGAGGCACTGGAACAGGTTGCTCAGGGAAGTTGTGGAGGCCCCATCCCTGGAAGTGTTCAAGGCCAGGTTGGATGGGGCTTTGAGCAACTAGGTCTACAAGGAGGTCTTCTTGCCCATGGCAGGGGATTGGAACTAGATGATCTTTAAGGTCCCTTCCAACCTAAACCATTCTATGATCTTTTATCACAGTCATGAATGTTAAACCCCTTGAAGCTGATGGAGTCAATGGTTCTAGCTCTTTCGCTGGGTAGGCTTAGAGCAGACAATGATAAATACATCATAATTATTCACTCCCTTGGCCAGTATTTGAAGTATGAACCTCAGATAGGCGTTTGGTCTAGCTTGTGTTACATTTACTGATATATTATTTTTATTTGGTGAATCCATACTTGATTAGTTTATGCCAGCAGGAAAAGACTGGGCTGGACAGCAGAACAAGGACCTGTATTAGCCTGTTGATTTGGTATTCTTGGGTCCACTAGCAGCAGATCTGTTAGTTAGTGTCAGGAGCATATGAACTCAGGTGGTAGCCTTGTTTGCACACTTTGCCCCTCTCTCTGTCAGCAAAGTGGAGCTGTCATGGGGATCTGTTAGCAATCTCACTTGTTCAAAGTGCTGAAGCAATTCTGTTATCAGCAGCACTGATATTCTGTAATGTTAATTACAGTAGGTTAAAACCCTTGCAACCCTGCATGTGAGATTGCAGTGTTGAGGTTTTTTCCTTGATCAAAGGCATTGATAGGTTTCCAAAGCTAGGGAACCAGGGATCAAGTGTTCACATGCAGTGTTGTTTCTTCCAGCTGCCTTTGGATAGGTCTCATGCTTAGCATCCTGGTGGAGTAATAGAGCTAAGCTATGCCTTTAGTAATGGCAGCTCTTGACTTGGGTTTCGTTCTGTGAAAGTAAATTGGATGTGGAGCACTTCCTAGAAAGAAGTCAGGAGCTGGGACAATGGAGGGGTTTTTTTTCTATTCTGCAAATTTGACATTGGCTGAGCATCAGCTAAGTCAGGCAGCTGGATTTGTGGAAATCTAGGCTTTCACAATAAATCTTTGTCTTTATCTTGCTCAGTTACTCTGTGGACCTGGTCAGATCTGGCACAGATATGTGTGCTCAGCAAGGAGAATGCTACAGTGTTATGAATGTGAGCTTTTACAAAACAGTTCAGTGGGACAGTGCTGACTTAATTCACTTCCTACCCATATACTACTATGACCTAGAAAAGGTGAGTTTAGGAAAGATCTTAGATACTTCCGTGTTTGTACTCAGTCTGTATTTTAATAAGAAGAGGACTCAGTTCTTCAGAATTGTGAGAAAGTCACCAGTGGTAACTCCAGACATGGTTCAATGTATGAAATTGCAAAAATTCTCTATGCAAAAGTTTTTTCCTGGTCTAAAACAAGATGCTTCCCTTCTTATTAGTTTACAGTTTTAAGTATCAAAGGCATAACATTTGAATTATGTAGCATTGCTTCAATTTTCAAAAGGAGTCTGAGTGATTTTTGGACTGTTTCCACATGATTTTCAAAAGCAACAACCTTTTGGAGGACAGGTCTCGCTGGCAGTCAAAGACACTTAAAGCTGTACCTCTTCTGAAAGCGGGACTCGGGTTCCTAAGTTGAGAGGTGGCTTTCGGTGTCTTATCCACGCCCTCTCTCCCCTCAGCAAATCTCACAAAGGAAGCCCCTGCGGGCATACTCTGGGGTGGAGATGATGTTTGATTTGAAGTCAAAGACTGTCAGTCCTGCCAGACTGGTTGGCTTGTGCTAATCCTTTTTCAGAAACAGGGCCAAGCTTAGGCATGATACTCCAAATGGCATGATGTTTGCTTAGCATCAAGAAAGATGTTTGAATGCAGTCGTTTGGGGACTACTGTTCTATTATTTTTTGAAATGAGTAATTGCTTCAGAGTGGGGGCTATAGAGGATAATACTATTTGCTGAAAAGAAAATTAGGCATGGGTGTGCCCAAGTGACAAGTGAGCAACAGACCTCTCAAACGGCATTGGAAAATGTCTTCTTGTAGGCTTATATTTGTTTATGGGTAGACTGCACTCAGATATGAATGTATGATACTCATGAATGTCATGGAAATTTTAACGTTTGTACCTTGGGCTGGAATTTGACCCTTGTTACTCCTAGTGAAACATGCAATGGATTGTTCAGCTGCATTTCATACCCTTAAGGATTAAAAAAAAAACCAAACCACCACCACCACCACCCCAAAAAAAAAAACCAACAACAAAAAAAACCCCACCCAAACCAAATAAAAAAAAAAAACCCACACAGAAGAAAATACATTTTTGGCCAATGTTAATGTACTAAAAGTTCTTTATATTAGGATGCTGAATGTAGTTGGATCTTTTAGGTTTTGCACTTGTACATGTTTAGGCTTGATTTGCCAGTGAACATAATAATAGATTATTTAATTAAGAGTCATTTAAACTGAAGACTGATTACACACTGCTTACAAACATTCCACACTGAAATTAACTTAATTTTTCTCCTTAGTAATTTGAATTTGTACTTGTCCTTCATTGACATACTTTTCATCTACTGATGTCTAAATGATATTCATACTTCAAATATGGGATCAGGAAGAAAAATCAACCTTAGTCATCTTGTGTTTAACTGAGTAGCTTACGAACATGAGTTCTGAGTTTGTGCAAACGTTACACTATTGGATGAATGTGTTGGGTACCTTTGAAGCCTTTTTCTTCGATTTGAAGTGTATGTTAATATGCAAAGGATTTCTTTACTTCTAGAGAAGTCTTGACTACCTGTCAACTTTAAAGCAAAGGATAGAAAGAAGGCCTTTTTTCATTATGTGATCTCATCTTCTCATGACTGAGTAGGATTTTAGTTTTGTTCAATAATTGATGACATTATGATTAATATGTATACTTTTATTAATCATCATGTTCAGTCAATCAACATTTAAATTAATTTATTGTACTTGCAGTTAGTTTTTAAGAAATATTTTGCAAGACTAATCTGTTTTAGCTAATGTCTCTGCTGTAAGAGGAGACACAATCCAAAATACAAAGCAGCAGGAAAAGGGCATTTGTATGTCATATACTAAATATATATAAAGCCATATGAAATGCTGAAAGCAAGTTCCAATTGCACCATTTTCTCATGACTTCCATTCTGCAGCAACCTGATTTAGTTGAAGATGTCCCTGCTCATTGCTATTTTATGATTATTTGCATTTTTCCATCTAGTAAGTAGATATTCAGGGCCCACTCTTATTAAAGCTCATAATTCAATATCTAAAATACTTGCAGACTTAGAAACTAGGTTTGGTACTTTTTGTTCTTGTCTTTGATATTATTTTGTTCATTAGAGATTTGAATAAAAATGGAAATTTCTCAGGTTAAAAATATACTGTACCTTTCCACATTCAGGGTTTTGGTACAGGACCAAATTATTTGGAACTTGTAGAGAACTAACCACAGTGGGTTCCTAGACAACAGAACCAGCCATAATGTTCATTTGTATTATATAATAACTAGGGCTTTCATCTAGACAGATCAAAAGATACATGATAAAATATTTGGAGTTGTTCCTTTTGAGCCCTAGCAAAAGATGCAATCTTTCTTAGTATTGGATATTTGCCTAATAAAGTCCCTTGTGGCAATACAAATCTCCACAGCAGTGCCCTTCAGTAACCTAAAAATACTCCATTTAGGGTTTTTTTTAAGTAAAGCTGAGAACCTCACGACTGAGCTTCTAATGGCTGTACTGGCAATAGTCTGTCTGAAGGAAATAATCTTCTCTTAGGTGCTATAGCCACTGATACTGATTCTAATACTCCTCCTCACCTGAAATTGCCAGCTATAGGTGATGGAAAAGGAGAAACGTTTATGTTGGCAGCCATGTCCCAGCCAGAACAGCAATAGCTAGAGAGCTCATACGAGAGAAAGCCGGGCAGGCTTCCTAGTGATACCCACCCACTGGGTGAAACACCTTTGGCAGAGTCAGTCTTCACAAACTGTTTTGCTTTTGCTGGATTGGCAAATCAAAATACAATAGCCTTGTCTGAACTTTCCCAACCAACTCTGTTCTCCACCATACATCATGTGAAAATTTATTTGCTTTTCACTGCGGCATGTTTTAGTGCGCTGATTTGGCTGTTTTGATGAACAATGTGAGTATCCTGATTTCTGATATGCTGTGATAGGTATCTCAAACGTTAGGCCAAAATTCTGTTTGTGCTTCCATGGAGCTACTGAAAATTTACTGGTGTCACTTGAACTAATGATGAAGTTTGGACTTCTAAGATCAACAAATCTGAGATAACTCTCCAGACTTATGATTTTGAGTAGTGTATAACACAAATGTGTAACAGTAGTACATAGAGAAAAAGATGAATGATAGAGCTGAGGCCCTAAGTGAAACACAAGCTTTTTTTTTTTTTTTTAGAGTCCCAAAACTATATATTTTCTAAGTATATATTGCTAACAATATTGAAAAAAATGTAGTTGGAAAATTTGCTCATGGACAGATCTTTAGAGTATTTGTGGTTCCTCTTGTGGATGGAAATAGAGATATCCAGGAGGTGGAGAATAAAACACGTTTATAGAAATAGCAGCTATTTGTGTCACTAACATGTAAATGAATCAAAAATCTTCCTCAAACCATAAACTCTCAGAGCACAAAATTATAGGCTTGAGACTATTAAGAAACGTGGTTATGAAATGTATTAGTCTAGTACAATGCTATACTAATACTCTTTGACCTCCTGTGTTTCTCCAGTAGCTTGAATAAGTCTCCACAAGTTATCTGGTATACAGCTCCCATGGCTGTAAGGGGTGGAGACGAATTTATACCTTGTCTCTTGTCTCTACCACATCACAGGCTGGAAGTGTGGGTCTAGCAGAGAGGAAAATGGATTGGGAATTGGGAGAGTTGGCTTCCGTTCCCATGCTTGTTACAGTTCAAGTCACTGCAGCTCCTGTGCCTGTCAACTCAACGATGTCTGGCTTGTCTGTCTGTACTGTGATCTCATCAGAGCAAGGGCTGCCCTGTCCTGCGTCTTTTAAAAATACACAGTACAGTCACTTTCTAACTTGTGTGGTCCTATTGCTACCCAAATGCTAATAAGAATGATATTACTTAGCTCTAGCTGAAAATGTACAAATTAATCACTGAGTTAACTAGGTACATCCTCAGGGTTTCTAATTTGTCTCCTTTTACAAGCAGATTCTGATATCCTGGGCAAAACAGTGGAACTTGTGCCTTTTTGCATCAGCTGGTTGTCTGGGTACCATCTTTGAACCAGGGAAACCTCCATTCTTCAGGTGTATAAGTAAAAGAAATCCCAGAATATTGCTGTGAAAGCAACTTGGCTGGAATGACTGTGACTTAGCAGTTACAAGCCTTGAGTTGAAAGTGTGCGGCAGATGACTTCTGAACAGGCAGGTATCTCTTACCCTTGCTGTTTGCAAAGATGAAGCCCAACTGCTAATGACTGGAGGAAAAGAAAAAGGCTTGGAAATTCTGTGGGGAAAAATATTGGAGGGAGAGGCAAGGAGAGAGAAGTTAATAATGAAATATATGTTCTATAAAGTTGAACTATTCCTTTAGGCATACTAAAGCCAGAGGAGTTGATAATTATGGAGGTAGTTATGAAGGTGAAATGCAGAAAGGAGTGTAAGTACAGGTCCAATTAATATTGTCAAAACACGGTAATTGTGTTCATTAACTAGATCAAGTGATCTACATGTGAATCACTTCAGTGACACATGGCAAGAGACTTTAAACAACTGAAACTTAAATCTGGCTCAAGTTGGCTTGTTTTACACAAATTAGTTTGCAAAACATACTTAGAAATGCCATTGCACATACTTTGCAAGCTGGCTTGTGTAAACTGGAGTAATAGGTCTGGATTTGCTTTTACCTTAAGATTGCCTGTTAAATTAAGCTAAGTACCCTGTTTACTTTGTGCCACTGTTTTTGGCAGACCATGTAGGTAAACACTTTGAGCAACAGATCGTAAAACAGCAGCTCAATGTTCTAGGAACGGAGCGTATTGCGGAGAAACTCTGATGATATAAACTATGTATCATCTAGGAAAACAATCGTTCCTCCATATTTACCAAGTATAAGTTAAAAGTGAAGGAAAAAAACAACTTGAGAGTGACATTTCGTCCTCAAATTCTCAGCACGCCAGCCTGTTGCAAATTCTGCAGTCGCTGGCCTTTGCAGCTGAGCTAACAAAACCTCAGGAAAATCACCAGATACTCAGTGATCTCTCTGTCCTCCTCTTCACCTGGCTATAGTGTTGATACACTGTGAAGGTACGGTGGAATGGACTCCTGCCTCTCCCAGCCTGCCGTTTGTTAGATGGTTGTAGTGAAACAGTGTGAAGCATAAGATGCGCAGTGGTTATCACAGCCTCTGAGTTTTCTCCCTTGCTACAACGCAGGAGTTGATTCATGCTGACTGCTACTTTCCTGTTGTCCAGGCTTCTTGCTGGTTTTTCTCCTTTCTCGTTCATTCCCTTCAGCTACCTCCTCTCCAGTTTGTGTTTCTTGGGCTTGGTTCCGTTCTCTTCTGACACAGTTTCATTCTCTACACTCTTGTCCCTGTCCATCCCCAATTCATTTAGGCGGTGCAGAGGCTGAAAGTTTTACTTCTCCACCAGACCAGAAAGCAGAAAGGTCCATGTTCGTTACTACCCTGACTGGTTTATAAATCCCTCTAAGCCAGAACACTGTTTTCTTACCTAACTGTACACCTGACAGGTAGGGAGCAGGGGATACTCTTCTTAAAAATCCACACCCTGAAGTCAGTAAATACGTAAAAATTAATTCAAAATAATCAGATGGTCAGGTTATTCTGTTTCACATTGGAATCATCTGCTGAAGATCATTAGTTACCCATATCAGGGCTAAGAAGAAGTAATTTACAATATACGAGCTTCAAACCTGCCTCTTCCTGTATCAGCCTAGGAAAGACGCTTCTAATCAGTTGACTTCTGTGCATGGTGTACAGCTGGATGTACTGGTCTGTGTGTTACAGGTACAGGGCACCTGGAGCTCTGTGTGCTGTATCTTCCTGTGAAGGATGGCAAAATCTGAGTGCCTGACCCTCTCTTATCTGGTCAGAGTAATTTCTTTATTTAATTATTTATTTTGAGACCAAGCAGGGAAAGTAGGAGACATAGAAAATGTGCAGGGACAGGATTATAAAAAGCTTTAAGCTTTTAACCTACTGGTGATTCTTGAGTCATCTGGTCACTCCAAAAAGGAAACCTGTAGTAGAATTATGGAGGGACCTTACTGTGAGAAAGTGAAGAGCAACTGTGAAAGAAAAGGAAACATAAAGCTAGAAGTTTGCAGTTGAAAGCAAATCATTTGTTTCTGTGCTAGTGGTAGAAAGAACAAGCACCAACATTTTCAAAAGGTGATCCATGTCTCTCTTAATTTCCAAAGTCACTTTTCATCTGTTCTTAAGATATGTCTATCAAGTGGAGATTCAGTGGAAGGCAGGAAGAAAAAAAAACCCACCCAACTATTAAGCTACACTGATAATTAAATGCATAAACTAATAGCCTGATTACATGTAAAAAAAAATACACTGTAAGAGATTAAAACAAGGGGATTACACTAAATTGAAACAGGGATTAAATATTTTTCCTAAAGGCTTTTAACACATTTTCCAAAGACCTGCTTATGAGCACAATTTGACTGATGAAAAGTATTTCTTTTAGAGATAATAGACTAAATCACATAATTAAGCCATGTGAAGTGCAGTGCTAGTAAGCTGATGATAATATGTTTCAGATAGGTAAGAGCCCTTTCTATGAGTCACGGGGGGGGGGGGGGGGGGGGGTGTTGGGTTTTATGTTGGGGTTTTTTTTCCCCAGTAAACTCCATAAAAATCCCAAGACTGACTGAGCAGGATTGTGTTCTGAGATCACTCTGTAGTGGTTTCACTGAGCTATTAAATGGGAAAGATGATTTGAAGTCATTTAGAAAAGGGAAGCACACGCACTTCAACATTAGGGGAACTGAGGCACAGAAGAGTGAAATTGTTTACCATTTTCATTATAACAGTACCTAGAAGGCCTCAAGTAGATTAGACCTCCTTCTGCCAGATGGTGTACAATCACACAGTAAATATCTTCATCAAAAGCTTATGCTCCAAGGGAAATAAGATACCACTCATTACTCAAGTTATTCTTCAGACCAGGAATAGAAACTGTATCTCCCTACCCCACCGCTCCACAGTAACGTTCCCCCTAGAATATCGCCTGTGGAGATGTGCTCCCTCCTTGTGTGAGAAGTACTTGCCTGAAATTAGGAGAATGGGAAAATTCAGAAGGTAACTTGGAAACATGTTTGAAGTTAAAAAAAAGGAAAAAAGAAAAAAAAAAAGAGGCAGGCAAGGGAGTTGAGCAACAGTGGCATAAAACAGCTGGTGAGAGTATGTCCTTAATCCGTATGACATGCTATTACATAAAGGACTACAAAAGTACTGCTGAGATTGCCACGTACTACACAAATAATGAGGTTTTGCCAACACACAGAGAAAGAAACTTACGTTCTTCAGGTTTCTTACTAAGTGGGATCCTAAAACTGAATCCATGGAGTCCCACCACTTTGAACAAGACTATTCATGAAACTCAGAGCGGATGCTAAGGAGTAGGGGGAGGTTGGCAGGAAATAGGAAAAAAGTTATTGGGAAGGAAACTGTTTTTTCATGGAACATCAGTGGGTTTCTGGAACACTTTCAAAACTGAGGGAAGGGGATTTTAATAAAACTTCCCAAATAAAGCTTAAATTGTAAACAAACTAGTATGTAGGTAGTGTGTAAAGCCTGCAGAAGTTCTATTTTAAGGGTGTATTCTAATGCCCCAGTAGAGTCAGTACTGTACACTCTCAGAAATCAGTGGCCAACTCAGTAGTGTTATTCAGCATGTGAAAGGGTGTGACAATCCACCCTGCGTGGAAGCTTCTGCTCTGATGCATTTACACGAGTAATGTATTAAATTATGCAAGCAGTATTTTTTAAAAATACTATTTGACGATTCTGCTTGAAGATATTTAGCTAATTTGCATATAGAGCCCAATTTTGCTTTGAGTTTATTAAGTTTTCCCTTTCTGTTAAGCTTCCAAGTTCATTTAGCAATGTGAGTTTGTATAGAAGAAGTAACATCCGTGTAGACTCCTTGCACTTTGTGATGCTCATTTCTTTAAACTTTGTGTGCCAGCTCAGGAGCAATAATATCAAGTGACTTCAAAGGACAACTGCTTCCAACAATCCGCAATGGCTTGTATTTCAACTCGGTAACCAGCGCAGCTCACCAGACCTGTTATTTTATTTCAAGGCCTGCGCTGCTCTTTTCATGTATTGAGCTACAGTCCCAGCTCAGTGCAAATGAAAGGGGAAGGAGGAAAGCCCAAAGTAGTGTGGAATTTGGGAGGAGGGGAGGTCTGTGTGCATGTCTCTCCAGACATAGGCACACTGACTATTTTTAAAGTAAACCTGGAAAATACGTTTCACGCAAGCAGTCCATAATAAAGCTTGATGACATGTTTTCCTTCTCTACACCCACTTACTTGCTTCCCTCTTTCAACTATATCTCATCTGAAACCAAAACTGTAGGTTCTTTGGAAAAGGATCTGTCACTGTAAATCAACCAGACTGATTTGGCTGGCTACATGCTGCTTTAGAATAAATGGCAATAATTAATAGGTCATTCATTTTGCATGTCAGTGGTGTTCATTACAGTAAATGTATTTGCCTCTCCTCTTCCCTCCCTGTTTAAGGCATCAAATGATATCCCTACAAAGTGCTTATTCAAACTGGCAGATCTCTTACATGGGTTAAGGACTAGAAATATATTGAATTTGACACAGTCTTCATTCTGATAATATTGCTTGATAGTGGGTTTCTGAAACAAGGTCAAGGCTAAAAGCTAGACTACCTGACTCATTTTGGGTTTAATATAGGTGAGTATAATTGATGTCAATGCAGCTTCAGCTCCAGCCTTTGTCTTCCACCAGAAGCCTTCTCTTTAGACTGAGATTGGGGGGATATTTACAGTCTGAACTAAGCTTTTGCCAACATGCAAGTCAGCATTGCCTTCCATTTCTCGTCTTCACCACCGTATCTTGTCATTGGTGTAAGCATTTGTGTGACTACATTGAGCCACACCAGGGACTCATCTAAATTAAAGCGCATCAATTTTTTTCTGATCTGGTTCACTGCCTGGTCCTACAAACTCTTGTATGGGCACAAAAGGAAGTGCTGTGTAGGGTCAGAAAAAATGTGGCCAAGGGCAGCAAACAGATGGGACTTGTGTAGTAGTGCTTGATAATGCTTGTTTAAAGGGCGCCTGAAACTAAGGCCTGATTCGACTCTGATTATGTCTCCTGGACAAAACTCCCTTTGATTTTTGTAGGTATTGTGTCTGAGAAAGGCCTGGTGGCCTTGGTCCTTGATGGTTCCTTTGAGAGGCAGATAGGGTGTTGAATAAATAAGGAAATCTGGTATTATACATAGATTTATCTTAAATAGTTCATAACACTGTTAGGTTTTTATTTAATTCATGGCTATCTATATCTGCTTGTCTGGTCTTAGGATGAGAGAAAGATTAGACTGGACTTGACTCTGGAAGATAGAAGAGAAAGGTATTTTTAAAAATAAATAAAAAAAGCAGGTGCTGGTTAGAGGTTTCACCTCTCTCTTGGCAGTGTTGGAAGGTAGACTCCTGTCATGATGTTGGTTGGGTTTTTTCTGCTGCTCTCTTTCTCTTCCTTTCTCTCAGAACTGGAAAGGAGATAAAAATCCTGCCCTTCTACCTGTGATTCTGAATCAGCTTTCCTAACCCTTGGCTATGTGCCCAGCAAAACCCCAGAGACAAATTCCTTGTCAAAGCCAAGCATCTTGTGGCTTGTCTCTATTATCTAAGTGAGGATATACAAGTCCAGAACATGGGAAGGGAGAAGTACCTGGTCCAATGCAAACAGTGATTTCCGCTTGTATATTAATGTTTTAATAATGGTTTGAGAGAGATAGGGATTTGCGAAGATGTTTGAATTCAGTCTGTGTGCAGGAAAAAACCTGAGCCCATTGCAATTGCATTTCTAACTGTTCAAATATCAAATAAATATACCAAATTTTACCTGCACAATATAAGAACACATCTGAATATGTGCTTATAGGAAGTCACCGCAGCTCCCACCAAAACCTTGAGACTACAGTACCACCTGCAGTGTTCTCACCCTTGTCCTCATGGGACAGGGGCCAGCAGCTCAGCAGGGTCATGATCTACTGCATCATATCTAGGGTGCTGAGAAGCCAAGAGCAAGCACTGCATGGTGCCCTACAAGTGTGTCCCTCGGCAACGTAGAGCAAAAGTGGTTTTGTCCTAGTTTTAAGGCTATTCCTAGCTGAGGATGAGTAGAGACTTTGCTTTGCAACTTTGAATTTCCTGGCTTTCTTCACCTCACGCTTCACAAAATACCTGACGCCTATATCAATAGTATAATGATGTACGGCCTGTTACAGCTTAGTTCTGTAATGTGCTTGCTTTTTATTTGCTTGGTGTGGCTAATGGGAGAACTTACGTAAAGCAATTTCAGGTTTATTGCTTACATCAGTCACTAGAGAAGCTATCAACAGATACTTGCATCACCCACCCAGTACATCCGCACTGGCTAATATAATGCAGGGCAACAAAAGGACTCCCCCACGCCTCAACTTATTGTTCAGCTCTACTTCCATATAAATATTTTTAATTGCAGAGTGGGGTGAAATTCCTCACTCTGGACATGTGCCAACACTCCTAAATGCCATCACACTATCCCTGCAGTGACTAGATCTGAGGAACGCACACTGTTACTTGTACCTGAGGGAGCCCCTCGTGCTACCAGGAAGTTAGGGGACAATACTGTCATGAGACAGACTGGAGAGGTCTGATTTGGTGTATCTTTCTACTCACTTTGCAAGAGGGTAAATGACACCACAAAACAACACCACAAGGTAACACAACAAAATCCCAGACCTGATATATATACTTTTTAAAAATCACACTCAATTGGGAACACTTATTTAGTCTTATTAAGAGTTTTATTAGCTCTAAAAATAGGTTCTTAAATATTTTCCAAGGTTGACTAAAATATGAAAAACAATTATATCATCAGTGTTTAAAATAAACCAGTTTGTTATAACTGAGACCCATTCAGTGGAGTAACATTTATCAAGAATGATAGTGTATAGGGAATTGTACAGCCTCAACAAATCCACAGATAGGATTTCTCCAATTGCTTTCAAACTGATCGGTTGCAGAGTCTAGTTGTCTGTTATCCAACAGAATTCCTACCAGCAAGAACACTGCAAAAGAGTGGAACCCGGTCTTCGGGTGAGGAAGCTGTGAGGTTTTTATCGAAAATAAAGAACTGGTCTATTGATGTACCCCTCTTATATTTTCTTATCGTTAAATGAAAAATTTCATAAATAGCCTTACATAAATAATAATCTCAGAAGTTTTAAAAAGTTCGCAATGTCAGTTAGACCTGACTAAACATTCTCTGGTCTCTCACTGCTTAAACTGTTTCTGCAATTGTTCTGGAATACAAGAATCCTTAATGTCTCTTATTGTAAGAGCAGATCGTATCTTTTCAGTAAGGGTTAAGCTGCAGAGGAAGATTTGGCAGTTAAGTGAAATGCATGTTACAGCTGATGCCATTATTTTTTTTTTATTGGAATAACTGAAAAGATTAAGCTGTAGTGCAGGTAGGGCTTGAGTCATACTTTTATCGTTGTGTCTCTTGGCCTGATACAAACTATATTATTAAAAACAGTAGCTCAAGCTGATTCTGTACTTTGTTTACCTACAGCCAAGCTCAGCCAAATATCAGCTAGCCTAGTGAAAAAATGTAGTTGAAGGCTGTGTACATAACAGGCACTGCTAATTACTTTCAATGACTGTCAAATGAACAGTGATACTAATATATTTCTTAGTATGCCTTTAAACAAAGCACTATTACCTATGCGTAAGAAAAAGCACTACAGAGAGCAAAGTTAATACAACACGTTAATCTGTATTTTGATTTAGCTTGTTGTTTTTTTTTTTTTAAAAAAAAGTGATTTATCACCCCTTTTTGTTGCCAAAAGGAACTGCAGTACCTTCCAAAAGCTTGCGCTCTGGGAGATCCTGGTGTCTGTTTCAGTAGTATTGACACCTGTTTTCCTCCGTAGTTTTTAAATGACCAGCAGCTTTAGTCTCAGTGACTTTTTGCATGTGAAGGAGCCGGGTGTGTTTGTAAATGACAACCAGTATAACCCACCATCTGACTTTGCAATGCTGAGAAACTGTTAAGGAGATAACTGATTTACCCTATGGAGCCTGCCTCCTGGCGTTTTACGCGCAAAAAGATTATCCGAAGTAGCCTACGCTACAGTGGGGATCCGTAGGATGAAAAGGCCCAACAACAAAACCTTCGGAGGGAAGCAGGCGGCAGGATTTAAGGAGCGAGCAATCCCAGACGTGAATGAAACACAAACACGCTGTGGGTTTTTCTTCCTTAGATAAAAGTACCGGCGAGCCAGCCCAAACGCTGCCCGCGGATGACTAGTTAGAACAAGTTTAAACTCCAGAGCTAAAATGAAAATGTTTCCCCCGTGTGACTGCCTCCTGCACCGGGAGTTCTCTCGCCTGCCCGCAGTCCCACACCACCCTCTGCCCCGGCAGCCTCGCTCCGCCCGCCCCCTTCCCGCCGAACCCCGCACCGGCGGCGAGCTTGTGCCGCGCTGCCCGGCGGACGAGGGGGGACTCCGGGCAGAGACCGCGCCGCCCGTACCGTGCCCGGTTTCGCTGCGAGCCAGGCCGGAGCCCACCCCCTACCCCTGGCGCTGCGGGGACGGGCGGGCGGGCGCTAGACGAGGGACTCGCAGACGGGCACCGAGTCCGAGTCCTGGCTGTGCATGGAGCTCAGCCCCGTGTCCGAGTCCTCGTCGTTGTCGGCGCGGTCCTTGCGCAGCACCCGCGCCTGCTCCAGCCAGCCGGCCGCGCTGCCCCCCGCCGCCGGCCGCCCCCCGCCCGCCGCCCCGCGCGGCTCCGCCGGCGCCTCCGCCACGTCCAGGGTGCCCAGCGTCTCCAGCAAGCGCTGTAGCTCCCGCTCCTTGTCCTCCCACGCCCGCTGCGTGTAGTCCAGGTCGGTTTTGACGGCCTCCAGGTCCGTGCTCAACTTGAGGCCGATGTAGAGGCTGGTGCTCAGCTGGGTCTTGACCCGCTCGTGCTCCAGGTGCAGCTCGCCCTCGCCGCCGCCGCTCAGCTCCGTGGTGTCGCAGTCCGTCTCGGCCAGGCCGGGCCCCGCCGCCAGCTCCAGCTCCTCCCGCCGCCGCTTCATCCAGCGCTCGTTGAGCTCCTCCTGGATCTCGGCGGCCAGGTGCTCCAGCAGCTCCTCCTGCTGCGCCCGCTGCTCCTGCAGCTGCAGCACCTCCTCGCACTTCCTGGCGTAGTCCTCCTCGGGACGGCCGGCGGCGGGCTGGGCCGCCCCGCCCGGCTCCCGGCCCGGCTCCGGCTCCCCGCCGCCGGCCCCCACCAGGTAGGTGTCCTGTACGTAGTTGACGCCGTGCCGCTTCATGCGGTCCAGGTGGATCTTGGCCTCGTACCTGTCGATCTCCCGGTCCAGCTCGCGGAGCCGCTGGATCTGCTGCCGGATGGTGTGGTCCTGCGAGAGCACCAGGTGCACCAGCGTCTCCATCCTCTCCGCCGACGAGGCCTCCCGGGCCAGCGGCTGCTGCCGCTTCTTGTTGATCTTGGCCAGCTTGCGGAAGGCTTTCCTCACCACCCGCCGCTGCCGCTCCTGCGTGAGCGCCAGGCTGGCGCGGGCCGCCCCCAGGCCGTGGCCGGGGCGCTCCTTGCTGAGCACCACCCGCGCCTCGGCGCTGCGCGGCCCCGCGTTGGGCAGCGAGGCCTCGCTGCGCACCAGCACGAAGCGCACGTTCTCCTGCTCGTCCCCCCACGCCACCCAGAGCCGCAGGATCTTCGTCTTGTTGGGCAGGATCCGCTCGAAGCCGCGCCACTTCTCCACGATGCAGTAGGAGTGCGGCGGCCCCGACAGCATCCCGCCGCCGGGCTCGGGCAGCGCCGGCCGCTGCCGCCGGTGGTGGCTGTCCTCCAGCAGCACCCGCACCACGTCCGAGCAGGTGGTCCGCCGGGAGAGTCCGGAGATCAGCTTCTCCTCCTGGCAGATCCACACCGAGATCTTCCGCTCCTCGGGCTCCATCGGGGACGGCTGCGGGCGGGCGGCCGGAGCCGCCGGCTCAGGGCTGGCCGGGCAGTCGCTCCATGGGGAGCGCTCAGGGGAGGCGCGGCGTCGCCCGCTCGCCCGGCTTCAGCATGGCCGGGATGCCTCCCCGCCCGCGGCACCCCGCCCGTGCGCTGCGCTCCGCCGGCCGCTCCACCCCTTCCTGCCCGGTGCGGTGCGGCGCGGCTGTCCGCCGGGAGGGGCGCGGAGCGCGGCGCGGCTCCCGCCCGCCGCCGCCCGCGCTCTGCCGGGTCCCGTCGCCGCCGCCGCCGGGTTTTCCTCTCCCACCACGTGGGCGCCCCCCGCGGCTCCCGCCCCGGCGGCGGCCGCCGGCCCGCGGGCAGCGCCGCCCCGGCACTCCGCGCCGAAATCCGCTGGCGCGGAAACTTCAAGGCGGGTCACCGTCGTTTCTGCGTCTTCCTCTCTGCCCTGCCTCTGCCCCGAACGAGCGGCGTCGAGGGATCTTCCAAACTGCCGAGGGACAAGAGCGAATCCTGGAGCTTCAAAGTGAAAGCCAGAACTAGTGAGGAATTTCCAGTTTTAGTAAATCAGCCGCCTGTAATTAGGAAATTCATGTTTGTAAAGCAATTCGCAGATGAAATATGCAAAGGACGGGAATGTCTAAGTGTTATTAAAATACTAGCTGAGCCAGATTTTAATGGGAGCTTGCTGTGTACTTTGATGGGAACAGGATCGGTCTCCGAGTGTGGATTAAAATGAGATGTAAAGAATGGTTGTGCCACTGATTTTCATGGTGCGATTGCATCGCGAGGGTTCATGGACCTATGCTCTTCTACATGGTTAAAAGGCATTATAATGGGTAAGGGGAATAAATGCTCTAAAACCTGAAGGCTGATCTGTACCTTCTGGGGGATTTTTACAGCCAAGAAAATTGGTGTGCTGTGTGGAGAGGATTTTTGTGTGAATAAGGTTCATGTCCCAGTCAGTGGAACAGAACTGAGTTACGGTACTGTAGGCTAACTACTGTAATTCTGCTGTTTGAAACAGTGAAGTTAGGGCACACAAAATAGCAAGGTAACAATTCTGCAGCCTACGTCCTCCTTTCCCCTAAAGTACACAGGCTCGGTGTGGGCAGCTGCTGCTCTAGCTTTTCCTGTATTTACCTGGAAGGAATAGTCCTAGGGAAGACAGCCTGCCTTCCGTTCTGGCTGCGTAAGGCAGCTAATTACTGTCGTGGTTTCTGCCGTGCAGACTCCTGTCCCGTGAGGAAGTGGTTTGAGGGACCACCGAATGCCAGCATTCCTGGAGCTGAAGATCACGCGGATCGTGTGCCTGCTGCTAACGTCCCTTTCCTGTGTTATTGCAGGTTAAACGATTCCAAACTGAGGTGGCCACTGCACGTTGCAATAAGGGCACGCGAGAGAGGGGTGTTGATAACAAGCTGAACTTTGCTTCCTGACCCCAGCTGCCTTACGTTAAAGTTGCATATCCCTGTCCAATGGTAAAGTCTGTCACTGCTGAAGTCATTTTGCTCGCTTGATGTGTCAGAAGTGCTAGATCGCTGTGCTTTCTTTGTATAGAGGGTAGTGTTTGCTGATGGAAGGTTATTCCTGAGGTGTGCAGTCTTTTTGTTTAATGTGTCGATTATGCTTAAAAGCATCATTCACTCCAGGGCAGAGGAAGGTGGACCCAGCAATGGCAGTCCTGTAAGAGAACAAAATGGCCTTGACAAAGGGGGTTGCAAGGATTCTGGGACAAACCCCACAGCTCACACTGCCCCAGAATGACAGGGTGTTGAAGAAGAATGGGATGTACCATTCAGCTTTGCCTCTGAAAGGCCCAAGATAAAAAACCTTCAGGAAAGTAGGAAAATAAAAGCCTTGTTGCTCTCATCAGGCTGGCAGAAACTTGGAAATTCCTTGTTGTCTTCTGGAGAATCAGGAGCAGCAAAAGGGTTAATGAGGCAGTGAGAAATTGTCTGACTCCTTTACTGGTGGTTCCCTGCCTTTCCCGTTTAGTTTTGATCTCATTTTACATGTATTTCCTATGGGAATGTCTGTACCTACTTTGTTCTGGCAAAGAACAATACAGGAAGAGCAGGGTGTGATGTGAAGAGACATCTTATGCTCCCCACAGGTCAAGCTGCTCCAACTTGTCTGACTGCCTGTATCTATCCAGCATCCAAGCCTGGCTTTGTGTGATGAAATTGGAAGGTGATCATTCCCATCTTTCCTTGACCACATCTCTGTGTATGGAGAACTGGCTCTGCCTCCCCAGTGGAGCCCCCAAGGCAGCATTGCCAGAGAGAGAGCGAAGATGTTGGCAGTTTGGTTGGAGGCAGTAAGATTAAGGAGACAAACGCTTGACTTTGGTAGGGTAAGCCTATCAGATGAGTATGTATATAATCCATGGTTAAAAAGCTGGCATTAGAAATTTACATTGTTAGATCTCAAGTTTAGCCTTTAGGAATTTTGTTTCAGGCTGTTTGCGGACTCAGGAAACTGCCACTAAAGCTTCAAAAATTTGAGATCTTAAGCACATAAGCACCTATCTGAAGCAAAGCTTGGGCCCTGCCGTGCTGAATCCCAAAAGGCAACTGAATGCATGCAACCCTTTGCCTTTCCTTCAAGGATCTTAAAGCATCCTGCAGAGGAAGGTAGTGTTATTATGTCATTTTTACAGATAAGATTGCGATGGTATAAAGGAGTCAAGTGCCTTGCCTAAGGTTATATAGCAAGGCAGTAGCAGTGTCACGAAGCAAATCAGGTTCCTTCACTCCGGTGCCATTAGTCACCGAACTTGACTGCCTAGTGCTCTGCCTCCTTCATCTTCTTTTAATTATTCCATGAGAAAGGGAGATGAGGAAGTATGCATTAGTTCAATAACTACAGACGGTGATAAAACGAAAGTGCAAACTCAGCAGACGATATATTCTGTATCTCCATGAGGCAATAGGAGGCAGTGGCATTACAGCCTACTTCAGACATCTCCTGCCTGGTGAAGGCAAATCTCATCCTTCAGTTGGCTGTGCCTGCAGACCTGCAAGCCTCAACAGTGATGTGCAGAGAGGCTGTGTCATTAAAATATCAAACTGGAGGGAAGGACAGTTGTTCCTCTCTTCACACCCTTCCCTACAGAGCAGTGATATATAAGGTCTTCTATAATTTTCTGAAAGAAGCATATCACACAATTTAAAGCTTAAAATGTAATAAACGTGATCTTCTGTAATCCGGAGGCTGTTTCTATAGTGCTGTATTAATGCACAGCTGTCAGCAGGCTCTGCTTCTGAAGCGCAAACTTCCTTGACAGAATGCTATCCAGAACATCACTGCGTGGCATCTATTTCTTTGATTTATTAATTGCAAAACTTCAAAGTTGATGATACTTTTAGCAGCTGCCTAACCTCTAAAAGGAGATTTATGAGCTTAACATTTTAGGCTGTATTGAAAGTCCACATATAGACTAGTTTATTTTTACCCATTGCAGAAGAATTAGAAGGCCGGGTGTTGGGAAATCAGCTGTATTCTGGCATTTCACATAAAGTTCTTTCTCTTCCTTCCTTTTCCTTGAGGTGTGCAAGTACATTACCAAGTCTTTTTTGATAAGAACAGCATTGCCCATTAGAGGGTTGGATAGTGAAGTGTCTGTTTCTTTTCTGTTTTTTTTTCTAATTTTTTTTTTTTTTTTGAGCTGAGCTACCAGAATGAAATTGCAGCCCTGATATTTTTAATAAATAAAATGATGCAGGACTTTATGTTGAATACTTTGAATCTAAAACAAATAAATGAAAATGGATTTCCTGCTTCCATAATTCATATAGCAGGAAAGTGGAGGAAGTCTTAGAAAACTGTATTGGAGACACAGAATTAATTTCTTTCAAAAGCATTTAAATGGAAAAAGTGTAGGGATTCAGATTCAGGGTATTTTTCTTTTTTTTCCACAGTGAAGTTGCTTTTACTTTTTAGATCACTCTCAGGACAATTTTCTTATTTTTCCTGAGGTTACAGTTCAAAAGAATACAGTCTAAGTGAGATGAGTAAAGGCAGGCTGCAACTGGTAATCTATTGAGCCATCACTGTCTGGAGAAGTTATTCTTTGTTGTGATGCTGAACACCAACGCTGCTTTCCCAGCTCCTTTTCCTACGTTCCTGTTAATCTTATTTTGTGAGGTTTAGCTGTTGGTCCCTTATGCCTGTCGCTTTCTAACGTTTTGCCTCAACAAACATTGATGAAGTCCTATGACATAATTTGACTGTTAATATTACAAACTTCTGTAATGCTTGCTACAGATGCATGAATAGTGGAAGGGGTTATTGACCTTACAGGTCACTCTCTCACAGATGTTTTTCTCTTTTGTACCTAGTTTTTCCTGCAAGTGTAAAGCTGAATAACCAAATCATGTTGTGAATAACCAAATCATCCCGAGTTAGCATGCACAGAATGAAGCGCTTGAAAAACTACCTATTAGCAGGAGTATTCAGACTGTAGTCAAAACAGTTTGTAGACTTAGACTTCCATTTGCCAGACAGTTGCTCAGTTTGTATCTGAACAGCTTTAGACACAAGAGGAAGCTTCTTGCTTTCAGGTTTTCTGTTGAAGCCACTGAAGGAACTGGCACTTTTGACAAAGATGACTTGTAAGAAGAGTAATGAACTCTTGATCTGCTTCTGTAAGCTATAAGCTCTGTGAACTCTTGATCCACTTCCTTCTGTTTCTTGTATCTGATGTGTACTGTCTTGCTTCTGAATGGCCCCTATGTAACCAGTGCAGTTGACATACGCAGTCTGGAGTAATTCTTTGCTTCACATCGCTGGTGATACTTAACATGCTTGTGTGATCCATTTGGGACAACTGTGGTGTGGTCTGTTTGAATAATAGCTGCCGATGCTGGGCTATGCTGCTTTGACTACTTTATCCACCTTTTTTTTTAATGTGCACACACCCAAACTACAAATGGCTATGTCAAGAGGAAACTGTCTTCCAGTGAAATCAGTGGGGGCTGCATGGGTAAATCCCTCTGCAGTGCTTTGAAAATGCAGGTATGTCTATAGACTACCATTAAAGAAAATTATGATGATGTATATTTATATTACAGTACAGCCTGGAAGTCTTGATGTGCTAGATGTAATGTAAATGCATGGGAAGAGACTATCCCTGCCTTGAAGGCTTAACCAGTGTCATGCAGCAGGTTAGGGGCACAGCAAAGATCAGCACTAAGAATACTGATTTCCAACTTCTCATTTTTGAACCAAGTTTTTAACAATTTGGTTTTGTTTGTTTGTTATGTGCTTATGACTCTTAGGATGGAAAAGAATCCCTCTCCCTTTACACCTTATGTTTCAGATTTTCTTTTCTGACTGAATGCTATTTAGCATAAATGAAGAACAACAAAAATAATCGAACAGAGCAGAGAACTTTTTTCCTTATAATGTGCATAATAAATATACAAAGCTTTGATTCTAAGTAAGTCAGTGGAGATGCACAAGTCTGCTTTGGGGGAAAATATGAGAAAGATCAGGCTCAAATGATGGCTATAACCTTCCTTCTCCAAAAATGTTAAATGTATTTGAAAATGGCTTAGTACTACTCTAGTAGCTTAGTCTTAGCTTGAATACTTAGTCTTCATTGATCAAAAAAGGAATCAAGAATTAAGTATAGTGACATTCCTTTCCTCAGCAGACATCCTCAGTGCAAATATGACAATTTTAATTATTTAGCACTTGTAGGTTCTTTGCTTTTACATTAAACAGTTCTCTTATCCCTTGAGAAAATGCTTGAGGCTCTCATGGTGATTGTTTCTTCAGTTTTGACCATTAAAGCTCAAAACAGATCTACTAGGTCATTCATTATCTTACTGAGATTTATCAGGAAGGCTTTAACTACTTCAGGAGCAAAATATTCTTGCTGATTTTTTTTTTTCCTACTAACTTGTGAATATCCATTAGAATACACCTTCTCTTCTTTCTCAGTAAGCACGCACTCTGGCCTCAGTAACACAGATTATACAGTTTCCCATATAGGTACTCAGATGACCTCTTTTGCAGGTCAGTTTTATATGTATGGGAGGGGCTTGAGCTTTTTGGCCTTAATGGGGGTGATGATTAGTGAAAAGTTCTCCTGTTGTTTTTTCTGTACCGGCCAGGTAGAGAACCTGCTCTCTGTCTGCTGGGATCAGTGACAAAACTTGACAGGTTTCACTGGGAGCTGGCCCTAGAGTGCCGATAGTTGGAAACGTTAGTTAGTTAGGCATGAAGCAAACATCTGTTTTCATGCTGGCAATGTGAGTAATAGGGTTCCTCAACCTAACTGCCATGAAGAAAGAGGCCCCAGATCAACCTTGGCATTGCATTTTGGCAAGCATGTCTGACTCGCATGTGCTCACAGGTATACTGTATGCACTACATTTCTGTAAAGCAATTCTTGCAGGTACAAAGAGACGGTTTGAATTTAATTATATATTATTTGAGCTGGAGAACAGTTAGTGACGTACATTCCTGTCTGTGACTATAAAGTGTGTATTCTCATTCTACCACCTTACAAACGCATTTACTCAGAAATCTGTAAGAATCAAAAGTTTTGTCTGCAAACATAGGCTTTGTCTATATATTGTGTATGGATCTCTTTCATGTTTAGATTTAGTGACATCCTTTTCTCCAGTGAAATACATTGCAGGGAGCTTTCTAAAAGTGTCAGAAACCACCCTGAAGTGAGAGGTGATAAAATCAGGATGTATTATTGCAGTAAGACGTTTTGGCAGATTAGAATGAGGACAAAGGAATTCTCAGTGTTGGAATGAACAAAACTTTCAGTATTTCCAGTATTACCATGAAATTGTTTGGTTTTGAAGTCTGTCCTATAAACATAATTAACAGGCAATCCGTTTTACCTGCCTGTAGGATCAATAGTTGATTTCAGCTTTTATAGCACAGACTTATATTCAGATAAGGGTTTAAATATGTAGCTATGAATCCATATGTAAGAACCGTAATTTACTTTTCAAGTATAATGAAATCCTTACTGGATTAAGACTGTG
The DNA here is from genome assembly GCA_008921705.1 of Burhinus oedicnemus. Classification (NCBI taxonomy): domain Eukaryota; kingdom Metazoa; phylum Chordata; class Aves; order Charadriiformes; family Burhinidae; genus Burhinus; species Burhinus oedicnemus. The sequence continues at coordinate 426,660 of VFFE01008536.1, read as the reverse complement.
ATTATTACATTCTCCAGCCTCATTCTGTCCAGTTGTGACATTCCTAACTCTTTGCAGAAAACATTCCTAAAGCCTTGCTTCTGAACTTTTGTATTATTACCTCAAGACATTTGTATCTTTGTCCCATTTCTAAACCTTTTATTTTGTATCCTTGGTAGATCATCATAATACTAGCCTAACTTGAACCAAGACTTTGTGAGTAGTTCAAGTGAGTAAATAAAATTCACAGATGAATAAATAAGGATGCTTTACAAATTATTTCAACAAAAGGTAATGCAAAAGGACTTAAAGAGAATATGAAGCGGGATATAGGCTGTGTATGTTTGTGTGGCCTCTGACCCCATTCTGACATTAACAGTGGCAGCTGGATTAGGTCCAGAGGCAAGAAGTCTCTTTAGAAAGAAAGATGATTTCAATGATGCTGTTCTTTCCCTTGAGCGGATGTGTCCTGGATGGGTTCCATCAACAGGAAATAAAATGACATGCAACTTAAGCTGGTGGAAAAATTTGAGTGGTAATATGCAACGTGAGAAAGGAACCTAGGTTAAAGTAATGTGAAAAAAGCCTTGGAGTTGCATGCATGCAGTAGGGAAATAGTGTGTTATTCTTTGAAGCATAGCTTTCCCGAGAGTCCCAGGAAGATGGTGTGATTTAAGGAAATGCTCAGTTTCTCTCAGGATGGCCCAGCACAGGCCTGAAAAGTAACATTGTAGGAGATACCTGAATTGTTTAGCACTTCTTACATTGCTATAAAAAGAAAATATTTTCTTTATCATTTTCCTCAGTTTAATGATCCCTAGCTAAGCCACAAGTATTAAATCATAATGAAAGCAATGGAGAGATGACACCAAGTGCAGTGCAAGGAAAATAAGAAAAGAAAAATTCAGGGGACGTCAAGAAAATCAGTCAGATCTGACAGTTTCTAGAGTTTTGTTTTAAAGGAAGTGACAGCAACATTGATAAAAACAAGAATTGACACAGCACTGTAAAATACGGTGAATGATCCTGGCAGAAATGGGGACTGTATCTAGAGTCTGCACCCATGTAGTGGCAACCAAGTTTTTAGAAGGCCTAAATCCTCGCAAAACCATGCAGGTATTACATGCAACAAGTGAAAAGACTGATTATTAATGTGCCTGCCCTTCGGTATAATGTTGTGCTTTTGCACAAGAGATTTTTCAGGTTAGCTTACAAATTGACAACTGTATTAAAAGTGAGATTGTATCTGCCTCATTTACTTGTCACTCAGGAAAGAATGATACTCCATCCATCATCAGCTCCTTGTGCCGCAGTGGGCCGCTGCATTGTAATTCTCTTGTTATTGTAAAGAGCCTCCAGTCTTATCCTTTACTTTATAAACAATTCTCAGGGAACCTCATGGGGCTTCTGAGGTGGGTGTAGGTTCTGCTGGCAGCTGATTACTCTGGATGCCTTGCATGCATTTCTACTGAGTGCTTGTAAAGTCAGTTGTCAAAAGCTGACTATTCAGTGGGAAAAATAACACCAGCAGGCCACATTTACAGTGTTTCCTGTTGACTGGCCATTAATGACTCAAGAGTCATAATTTTTTAATGATTTAATATTTACCAACTGAAAAGGCTGCTCTTGTAATGGAGCATATATATTTTACATCTAGTGAGGGCTTGAGACATGTATCACTAATTAGTACATATAAGAATAAATAAAGTTAATTTGGGTATTTTTTATATGCAGAAAACAAATGAGTCTGTTACTTCTACTAGGAATATTCATCATAAATCAGATTTTTAGTAGCTTACAGTAAATTAACTTCTTAAAGCTGTGATGACTTACGTCAGCCTAAGATTTGGTCCAGACACCTTTTTGAAGCTGTATTACCTAGAGTTGCTTGTTGTTGTAATTCATGGCAACCTTTGAATCCTATGTACTTTGTTTTAGCAAGGCAACTTAACTTGATCTCATTTATCATGATAAAATGCACTTTTAACTCTCAAACTTTGTCAGCTACGTGTTTTTAAGTAGAAGGCACTGTATAAACTGATACTATTTGAACTGGAAAAAATCTTAACTATGGATTTTAAATCCCACATTGTTATAACAAGTCCTCTATTCTCTTCAGTCTTTTATTCCTTCTCCTTCTATCCTGCTTGTACCAGCATCAGTCATTGGTTTTGGCAGCGTTTCTTAACACAGATACGAGGAAGGAAAGACAGCCTTTGAGCATGAAAAGTTAAGTGACTTTTTTCCATCTTAGAGTTTTAGCACTCTTGACAGCTTGAGCTCTGTTTTTCCTAAGGAACTCGTCAGTATTCAATGTACTACTCATAGACACTGCCTCAGACTTGTCAAGTTGCTTACTGCTTATAGCTCTGTGCTTTGGGTATCCAATCTCCTAACACCCTTCTTGACCACTGCTATGCACGATCTAGCTCCACTGAACCACTCCTACTCTGGACTATGAAAGGTGCTATATAAAAATAACAAAGCAAACCAATCAATTAAAAAAAAAAAAAAAAAAAAAAAAAACAAAAAAAAACCAATCAATTAAAAAAAAAAAAAAAAGGAAAAATGAACCCATCACCATGGGTTTGTTGTTTTTTTTTTAAAAGAAAGAAAGGAGAAAAAGAGGACAGGAAGGGAAGCCTCACATATTTGGCAGAAATCCTAACATTAGTAGCACGGAAGCAGTGTCAGGAGTGAAAAATAGACCTTACTGAAAACCCCAGGAGAATTACCTTCTGAGTGAGTGAAGGCTTGATCCAGAGAGATCTTGGGTTGCTGCCACAGGCTTCAAGGGAAGCTGGAGATGCCCAGAGCTATATGGCACAATCCTCCAATCTTCATAGCCTAGGAGAAGTTCAGGTCTCATCTCTCCCTTATTAGAATACATGCTTACTCATACTGCAGCCCAAGTTAGTGATATGAAGCCTTTTGGCTAAAAGTTGAAAGGAAGCTGAAACCCTATATTGGGGTGTTTGACAGTGAGGTTCTTAAAATACAGCAGACTAAATCCTGAGAGGTGGAGCCTCCCTGCAGGTTGGTGCCCTGGTATAACACAATGATCGGTGTGATAGAAAAGTCTAGATATCCACAAAGCTCTCACCATCTTTAATGAGAGTGGATTTGTATGAAAAATTTTAATCTAAGAACTGAAATGAAACCTGAGTGCAGAATTTTTTGAGCAATTTCCCCAAACTTTCTGTTATATGTAGTTTTCTTTATTCATAGGGCTAATTGTGGTTTCCAAATGGTGGGTTGGAGGCTTTCAGGTAAGCAGAGCTCTAGAAAGGTCACAGCCAGGGCTAGCGTCCTGTCAGGCTGGTTACTCTATAGGCACATAGTTAGAGATGTGTACCCTTTAGGAGTGGGACTAGCTAAAGGTAAGCTGGGGGAAGAGAGCAACTACACTTCTGTTTTACAGAGAGAGAACGAGGATGCAGAAATAGACCAAGCAAGTTTGAAAATGTACTGGCTCTGGAATTCTAAGTCTCACTTGTGCCTTTGAAAGCCAGCTTTTCAGTGGTGGACTTGCCTGAGTTGGAGGGCGTTGAGCTGGCGGCCCCAGTCCAGGGCACTGAGAGTTAGCTTTGTGCCCTGAAGCCAGAGATGCCATCACCTTCCGTACATCTGGCCTCACTGCACCACTACCGGCTGTGACAAGCTGGTGTGGGCCAACTGATGATGAGGCAGTGACTCCCACAACTATTCCATTGGGGATTACTGCCCTTCGGTGGCCTATTTCTGCAACGCTGTAGCATCTTCCATACCTGATGCACTGCAGTTGTCCAGCCTGCAGCCAGGTGTTTGAAACCTGAGTTTGTTTGATGAGTGGAGGGTGGTGTGACCAGGATGCAGGATGAATATGGATGTGTAATGGAATTGACCTGAATTCTCTCTTGCATTATTTGGCTCCTACTTCTCTTTTCCTTTTCAATCAGTATAGTAGAAAATTCTTTTGAAGGGAGATAATTTTACAAACTGCTGAGTTCAGTGTTCCAGAGCCTCTGGCATTCAGCAGGAGACTTGCATGCTTTTAATCCATCTCCTGTGTTCCTATATTAAAGGAGATGTTTTCAAAGTGATTTGAGCAAGTTACTTGTGTGAAACCTGTTAACAAATAATAGGATATACGCGTGTAACAGTTATTTCACTTTCAAAGTTTGCCCTTAGGAGCAGAAAAGATTTTTCTTCGCTAGAAATACTTTTTTCCTTTAAAAAAAAATAAAAAAGAAAAGAAAAGAAAGGCTTTTCTATGTGATTTTTCATTCTCGTCTCCCTTCTGCTGGCTTTAATCATGCAATCCTCCCACCAAGGTCAAGGGGAGTTCTGGCTGATTTACAGACTACAGGAACTGGGAAGTTGATGTAGATTTAGTGACTGCCTCCATAAGACTGAGGGACACAGTGGAGGCAAGAAGAAACTCTGAAACCCAGGAACCTCCTCAATCATTTCTCCTTCACCAATGTTTCACTCCTTGAAAGAGAAGATCCCCGCTATTTGAGGGAGAATTCTTTAAGAGATCCTGCCCACATGATTGCAGCATTTTCCTGTCAAAAAGCTGATCTTGTAACCGTGTGTTTGGGCTGGTGAATGCTCCCATTTCCCAGTGGGTTGGAGAATGCTGAAGTGATTAAGTCCCACAGACAGTTTTGATCGGCTGTAGTCAAGGTGAAAAGCGTATCATAAGTATGCATGTATGATATTGCTTCTTACAATTTCAGTTTTGCTAAGAAATGGGATTTCTTCAACATTTTATATCTACTGAAAATAGACAAAATTGCAGCTATGGCAAATTTTAAAACCAGCTGTGGAATGATATCTATCCATGTGGTGTATTATGGCAAACCCAAGGTTATACCTCTTTCACAGAAAGGTTAGCCACCTCCTGTTCTGGAAGAGCAGCTGACATGCACTGATTTGTTCCCACATGAAGCAGCAGTTCACAGCTGCTATGGTCTGCGGTGTCCAAGACAACACCAGGACCTGCATTTCCAGGTGGGAATGCAGGGCATGAGTGGGCCAGGGTATTTGGGGAGAGGAAAGAGCAAAACGGGCTGGGAATAACCTGGGTAGTATGAATTTTGGGAGGAAAGGATTCCTGGGTTGGAATATTAGGTGAAATGCAAGGCATGAGGATCTTGGTATGTAGCATGAGGTAAGAAGTAAGAAAAAGGAGTGCAAAGGGGGTGGCAGTCGTAAGTTGTGGAGGGTAGAGTGTACGTGATGGGACAGGGATGGAGCAGCAGCTGGAATAAAACGTGTCATTATTTGTTTTCATTCATCGTTACTTCCCATCAGGACTAACTGAGCAAAATACCTTTCTTTGTGGTGACTCTACTGCACAGCTCTGCAAAGTCTCAAGAGTCAGTGTCTGTTGAGCTGGCATCTGTTGTAGACAGAATAAACCCAGCCTGGTGCTTGAAACCCTGGTTTTCTGTGCTCATTCAGTGCATTTTTGGGGATTGAGTGCCTGAGAACTTCTTAGGTAGTGCTAGCTTTTAGGTAAGACTTAACTGATACTCAGTACTTAGCAGGATCTCGTTTGTTCTGTATAGTATAAATCTGCAGGACTATGGCTAATCTTAAAGCGCTGTAAAGTTTGCGTCCTCTTCAGAATCACAGAATCATTGAGGTTGGAAAAGGCCTTTATGATCATCAAGTCCAACCACAAAGCTCAGTTTCCTTAAGCTGGTGGAAACCTCTCTAGAGGTACAGCAGCAGGGAGCAACAGTGATCAAGTGAGGCAGAGCGTGTTTGCTATTCTGCCTTATTCTTCTGTTCTGTGAAACTCCCTCTGCTTCCCTTACTTGTCTGTACTTTGCAGTGTGCTGCACTCTGGGCTTGTCTCATGATATAGCAGGGGAGGCTGAGGTCAGAGATTTGGCTGTACCGTGAGCAATGTGGCAGAGTTGTGTGTGAAAGAGATGGCCATTCAGGGAACGAACATTTTGTTGTCTGCTCAGCACAATGTGACACTGTTGCTATGCTTTTGGTATAATCATAAGAAAAAAGTGAAGGGTCCACAAAGGAAAAGAAAACAAAAAAACTGGGAGAGACAGGGATATTGCTAATAAGATTCCTCCTTGGGAATTCAGACTATGATCTTTTGCTGAGTGGGGTGTATGCACTGTTGTTTAACTACTTTTGCATGACTTATTTGACATTTCCAGTTGGATTTGCCCAAATGTATCTCTAGTGATAAAATGTGGCAATGTAATTTACCAGTCCTCCCTCTCAGAAAGAAAAGCCCACTGCTGATTTTCTTATTTCACATTCCATCAGTTCCTCTGCTACTGCCCTATTTTGTGTAGAAGTAATTTTTCTGTGAGTCTTTTTCATCATTAGAGCTCCTAATTTGAACAGCTGCTCATACTGGGTGGGCTAAGATTTAGGCCCACAATGAAGTAATAGGGTCTCCTTCCTAAAAGGGTACTGGGGGGAAGGATTTCCCCCTTACTCCCTTCCATGCTGTTTGACCTGGCACCTATGTCCCACCTTGCTCTGCTCGGCACTGTTCAGCTCCTTCTGCAATATACTGATGCGCCTGATATTGTTTTAGTGATATTTTTTTTTCTCCTTGGCTTACTATGGGTTAAATAGCGATGTGTTCCATTTCAGGGCTCAAAACGAGTTCACACAGTGTTGGAGAGAACAATATCGCTCCATGGTGATATTGACCTCTTGCCGAGCCTGCTCCAAAGCCCAGTGCAGTCACTGGGAGTCTGGTGGTGGCTTGGTCCGATCCACTTAGAATTAACACATCGATTCTTAGGTCTGTGCTTCAAAGTATATTAAATATTTTGAATTGTGTATCACAGACTATACTGGAATGGCTCCAAATGTACCTTACTCCCACTAATTTTCTAGTTGTCTCCCAGCTGGGCCTCAGGCAAGCTCCTACCACCACACCAGTGCGGGTGGCATCAGCATGTCTCCTCCTTGTGGCAGTAGGCACCAGCTCTGGTTGCTGCTGTTCACAGCCACTTGTAACGCCACTAGCCAACAGGTACCTTCTGTCTTTCTGCTCAGAGGGGATTTCACTAACTTGGTGAAATACATTCCTCGAAGAGGTGTACGGGAACTGCCTTCCCAGGAGGTGTGGTACATGGGGCCCCACAAAGCCTTAACTCAGTCCTTGTCCTTTTGATACTACTGATTTCCTCAGCGATCGCTGGGTGCAGACAGTAATTTCGGATTCCTGCCAGAGTTTTGTGTCTCCAGCACGCAGCTACTTCCCCGGTCTCCGCAGGGTCGCCAACTGATCCTGTCTGCCCTGGCGGCTGCTAGCCCAGCGTGAAGACTGTTCGGCCCTGGCTAAGCTGCTGTGTGCAGGCTGCTGGAGTCACACCGGCTCTGCCTGTCTTCTCTCCCGCCGTCAGGGACCCTCCCTTTCCACGCGGCACCACAGGAGTCTGTCACGACCTGCCCCTTCGCTCACCCGCTCAAGTCCCAAGCGGCTTAAAAGGCACTTGCTGGTCACTGGGTGGGACGGCTCCCGGCGGCTTCCCGCTCCTGCCAGCCTGCGGCTGTGCCCAGGGCTGGGGAGGTGCGTGGGGTACCACCCCTCGCCGGGGCCACGGCGGTGGCGGCCCTGCGCCGAGCCGCGGGCTGCCGGCGCCCCGCCTGCTGCGCCGCCGCTCCCCGGTCTCTGCCGCCCCCTGCCGGCGCGCGGCGGCGGCCGTTGGGGGACCGTTGGGGAGCCGTTGGGGGACGGTTGGGCTGGGAGGGGGCGCGTGGCGGGCGTACCGTCCGGCCTTGCCTTGGGCGGCGGCCATGGGAAGTGCCGTCCGGCCTTGCCCTGGGCTTTCTTGAAGGAAACGCGGCGCAGCTGAAGCGGCCGGCAAGAGCGGTTTTTGCGTTGGTCGGGATTTGGGCTCCAGCCGGGAAGCCCTTGGCGGCCCAAGCGCGAAGGAGCCTTGGTCTTCAGAAGCGCTTCTGCGCGGCTCTTGCTTTCCCTCGGGTACAAAGCAGTATGTCTCCTCTCCTGCTTAAAATCAGGGAGCTCTGTTTCGGCCTGTCCAGCAGGAGAACGTCCTGCATATCTAAAACCCTGCCCGTGGCACTACGGTTTACTTCAGCATGCGTTTTGCCTACTTCTGCGTAGCCAGAGCGCAGGTTGCCAGCTTTGCTTTCAGCTGAGCCTGTGTAAATCTGAATCTTTACAGCAATTACAGCTTGTTCAAAAACAACAGGAAAAATAGGTTCCTGATGTGACATATTCCACCCGGAATACTTTTTTCTAAGAGATTCCCCATCTTCTCGGGACAATGGGTCTTTGGTTTCATTTTCAGAGGCTGAGAAAGGCAGAGAATCAGCTGATACACAGGGAAAGCGAAGACTTGACAAGAACGGCTCCTGCTTGTGCTGTGAGGTCGCGGAAGAGTTCCAGAGCCAGTCTCTCATCACAGGGCCCCAACAGAGATCGTGTCGGCTTGGGAGGCTCTTTGTTATGGTAGAGTTTTCCTCTGTGACCCAGCCTGGAGAAAGCTATGGTAGTCGAAAGCTATGTTTTGTCTTCAGCGTATCTTCACATCGCTGAAAAGAAACCTTTAGCACAAACCATATCTTCTTCTAGCATCAGATAATAGTTTGGTAAGCTAGCACAAGAGTTAACTAAAAAAGCATGGTCTGCACCTTTTGATCTGAACTCTTACCTCTTTACCAAAGAAATTTATTTTGACATCTTGTAAAAACGGGTAACTGGCTACAGGGCTGTGTATAACAAGGAAAGGACAAGACAGTCAGTACAGTACTGGAGCCCAGCTCTGCCAGAGCTCGGCACCAGGTCCACCCACATGCAGCAAATGAGCTGCAGGTTCCCACTGCTCCATGATACACATAGCACACACTGACAGTGGGTAGATTTGCATAGATTTTACTGGTAATGAAACTAAATTAAATTAAATTGAATGTAAAAAGAGGAAAACTAATCAAGTGTTGTAAATATGATTGCAAGAGAGAATTCATTCAGGAATGTACTGAGAAGTGAGGCAAATTAATTTCTCATTTACAGTAATTTACCTTGTGTTTTGCTCTGAGGATGATAAGTTGAGTTGCAGGCTGCTTTGATGGTCAGCTGATTCGTATTTAGCAAGGTGTCACCTTTAAATCAAAGTGGGCCCTTGAAATTAATGAATTACGTATTTAGAATTAAGAATGTGATCAAGTATATTGACAGAAAGCCAATTTTTCTGGTTTTCTGTTCAGCATCAGTGGGCATTTTCTGTGTTGAAACTGAACTCTATGCTTCTTATTGCTCATGATGGTTAAAGGAAGTGATTTTACTCTAATCAAATCTCTTACTTCTGAAGGTGGTGTGATCATTTCCCTGCATTAGCTATCAAAACTGTTTGTGCCAGGGGCTGGATGATAAGATCCGTCTTGCAGTCAACACCTCACATTTTGGAAAGGAGGGGTGCCTAAAGATGTATTCATACGGGATGGGCAAAGGGTCCAGAAAGTTTCTTTCACAGTAAAATTTGGACTTAGTGGTTTTTGCACAAGCAGCCTCCATTGGTTTGGTTTTCTCCTCTCCATTTGCAACCTTAAGTATTGACCATAGTAGCTTATTAAGGCCAGAGATGGACTCTAGCTATGGTGGTAATCAACAGCTCTAACATCAGAATGTCAAGGAACACTATTATTCAATAGCGTCTTTGACATCTAGCATAGGGGCAATCATTTTTATATAGCTCCAAGTTCAGTGTCCCTAGGGAGTCCTATGTAATAGGATTCAAAAGAAGTTTTAAGATTTCTCCCTCATACAGTATATCTGTGTTAAACCTGGGTACAGCAAAGTGTTGTTAGGATGCTTCTTAGAAGTATTTAATGGAGAAGCATTAGAAAAATCTTTCTTTTGTTACAGAGCGGGTGAGGTTTTCCACAATTCCTTACCCCTTCTTCAAAGCAAATACAGCTTTCTAAATACCCCTATTTAGAGTCTTAACTCAGAAAATGACATGTATTGAGACCTGCAAAGATGTATCAACTGACTTACTGTCTAAAATCAAAGATTTATACTCCAGTACCCCTCCCAAATACTCCCAAATACTTGATTTTTTTCTCTCACAGTCATTATCAATGGTGTAGCTTATTTCCTTCAGGCACATAGACTTTCATCTACCTCCAAGTCCATCTTATTTTGTGGCAGTATATAACACTTTCCAGTGGCCTTACTGTCAAATAAAGTTTACTTCTCTTATTTCATATGTTGTTGTGGAGAAACACAGAACTCAGCAAATGATGTGGTAACTATTTAGGTGTAGTATTCCACATGGTCATGGACTGCCCCTTCCTTTAACTGGCCCTTTTACTGCTTTGTACTTAAATTTATTGAGTTTTTCTAAATGAGACAGAAGCTAGCAGTCCCTGCAGTGCTCCATTACACTCTTTCACCTCTTCTAAGACTTTGCTGCTGATCGTTTTCCTTTGTTTATAGAACTTTTGCCAATTTTCCATCCTGTGACTGCTTATGTCTGAGGCAGTTTGAAGCGAGTATGACAGGGAGCTGCTGTAGCAAATGCCTTAATAAAATCCCCAAAGCAAAAGCCTGTTGTACTCTGCATCCACTAATTTTGCAATCCAGCAGAAGTGAAGTTTGTGCAACAAGACTTCTTTGCAAGTGCGTGTTGTTTATTGCTCAGAGTGGCAGTCTTTGCTAGATGATTTGTAAATTTTGGCTCTAGGTATTGGTGGTATTTTACAGGTGTCTGAAGTAATTGCGAGGACTACTGGTGCTGTACTTGCTTTTTCTTCTGTGACACATACTGCAGTACTGGTAATTTTCTTCAATGAATGTTCCAACGAGATTCACAGTGATCTACTTCAGGGCTGGTGGCATTTTTAGGAACTGACATTAATGTGAGGTCAGAATTTCATCCCCTGGTGCATAAGTGTTTATTTCCTGTATATTTTACAGTATATTTGACCTGAAAGAGCTTTGTATTTGAGGCAGAACTCCCACACTGTTGTGCCTACAGTCTTACCAGCAGTTCTGATTCACTGGTTTTGTTGGTTACTCTGTTGGGTGTTTTTTTCATGACTATTTCACAAGTGGTCAAATATAAGCAAAACAAGCTTAATAGACAGACAACAAAAATCCCTGCTGTTTTTCCATGATCCCCCCACTTGGAGAACTTCAATTACTTAATAGTGTTTAGGCCCATGTATTGCTTTTCATCTCAAAGTGCTTTATAAACATAAACTAATAAATTCCTATTACTAGTAAGCAATCTATGTTTTTTCCTATTCCCAACCCCTTCTTCTCATCACCTGCCAAGACCCACAGATCAATCTTTAGACCCTTCACTACAATTGGAGCTGGAGTGACTAAGCAGTCAAAATACTTGCATCACAGATTTACCAATCTGCTCTGCCAAAAAAGCCAGCCACCCTTTTCTTAGTATTCAAGGCACAAAGGTTACAAGACTGAGTGTAGGTTACATTAACTCAGTGTCACTAGGGAGAAGTCTGATAAGCACAGTCCTTGAGGGCTGGTTCTCTCTCTTTAATGACAAAGAAGCAAGAGATTTCACCATGCGTTTTGGAAGTTACAGCTTCCATTACGAATGTGCATGTTTTAAAATACTAACAAATGTATCAGTCAAGAATGTACATGAAAGCATCTTGTAAAAGTCTGGTCGTCTTCTGTTAGATCGATTCATTTGGTTGACTAGGGTGTTTGTTTTGGTAAGACTTTGATACTTTGAATATATTCTATCCCCATAGCAAATACACCTATATGAAATATGCATGTGCATCATCTCTTCAATTCCCTGCATTAGGTAATACAAAGGCAGAGCTTCCCCTTTCAAAGCAGTCACATCTTTGGTTTCAATTCAGATGATAGCAAGTGGCATTTTGAACAGCAGAAGGAGGATAACTGACTGAGGGTGCAGCCTCCAGGTCCCCAGTGGGCATCTTTGGTCTCAGTGTAGTGCTTGTTCATGGGTTCCCGTTAAATACAGACATCACACTAGGTAAGAATACCAGCATACAGAACATCGCAGGATACTAAGACCTGAACAGTGCTACACAGTGTGCGTGTATTTTTATTGTGCAACATGTATTTCATCACGTTGAGTGAATTATATTATAGAAAGTAGAATTAGATTAAGCTTTATGTTATGTAAAAAATCTTAATGCAGTGAAATGTTAACTTGAGAACCAAATTCCGCCTTCATGCAGGCAATCATAATTCCATGCAAGTGAATGGTTCAGGCTGTGTCTAAAGGCAGATGCAGTTTCATCATGGCCGAATTGATACCGCTGCACATCAATGTAGAATTCCCTTTTCTGTTTGTTTGTTTTGGGGTTTTTTTGTTTTTTTTTTTTAAAGTAGAATTTTGGCATTGCCAAATTAAACTTGCATGACAAAACCTTCTCCTTGCTTCAAAAAAACATGTCAGTTTTGTCATAAAAGAGCTAACTATCCTAAAGGGAAAATATTTCCTATGGGTTCATTCTGACATTGCATCTTATCAGAGCTGGAGTTGGGGATGCCTGTTTCCTGCTCTCTCTGTTCTTTGTAAGATGACATCAATAGCAGTATGTCATAGCTAGGGATGCCTGTGATGTGACTGCTTCTGTGCACTGTGAGGAGTCACCTGGGTGTTGTGGGTTAGGGAAGAGAGTGGGAGCACCATTGCTATGACATGCAATGGAAATGTTTCCTAACTGGAATATTTCAGAATTCTTTTTTTTTCTCCCACCACGGTCAAACAAACTATCTTTTTTCACAGTGCCAACATTTGCCTTAAAAGAAAACATTCTTAATGAGGTCTGTCTAAAAACCCTTTGAAAATCCCAATTTCGAGCCCAGGAATGCAGTCGTATTTTTGCATGATGCTTCCTGTATGTGAGGAAGCATTTTGGTGTCTAAAATGTCAGCAGCTGGCTGCTGTGTTATGGTTATCACCTGTACTGTGTGAGGCCAGAGGTAACTCAGCGTTAATACTGAAATAAAGAGGACAGCCTCCCCATTGACCTGCCATGCAGTGCCAATATGTTAAATGAATGTTTGACAGCAGGGTGATTTTATGTCATTTAACCTTCAGGACAGCAGTGAGCAGTGTTTAACTGGTCTTCACATAAATCTTATTACAAAACCCAGCAGTGGCTGGAGTGTGACTTTTCCCGCTAGAAAGGACTCAAACACAGCAGTGGCAGTTGTGGTTTAGCTGTGCCCTCCTGAGGGGCAGTGCTCAGCATCCGCATAACATCCAGAGCAGGGCTAAGGCTGAGAGCCTGCTAAAAAGGAAGGAGGAATTTCTGTTGTTCCTTCAGCAGTTTTCCTGTGTGAAAAGCCATGAGGGATGCGATCCTTTTATCCCATTCAAGACTATGAAAGCAAAAGATGCTGAAGAAACCGTCCAGGTTTCACCATCATCAGGACCCTTCAGAAGTGACTCAGGTAGCAAGAGTAGCAGATGTGGGCAGTTACTAAACCTGCTCTGGAGTTTGGAGCTCTTTCTTGTAGCTGCCTTGAAGGTCTGGGTGGGGGCCTCAGAGCGAGGAGGCATCTTTGCCCTTTGGACGAGCAGCCTCTGCTCTGCTCTCCCACCAGCTGCCTCACACCATTCATCTTACCAGATCTCTCTCTTTCCTGCCAGCATTTGCTGCTTCTCTGATAGGACATTCCAGTTTACCTGATCAAATCACCTCTTTCCTCCTTCTCTTGAGGTACAGACAACCTGACAGAGACCTGATCTCCTTGTGGTACAGTCTTTTATCCTGTTGCAGTCCAAGTGAGAAATCAAATCAGTGGGATTGATCCAGTTGAGCAGTCCTGAGTAAATTAGGGAAGAGATTAGCTAGCTGAATTATTGAATGAGGCTGGTGGGGGGATTAAAGGATACCCTCTCCAGAGCTGAGTACTGTTATTTTTTTGGCAGAGATACCACTAGCAATTTCTGAAATGTAATTTTCTTCCTTAGGAGGTGAATATTGAGAGAAATTAATGGTTTGTGGGTTTTTTGATTTCTGTGGTTTGGGTTTTTTTTGGGGGGTGGGCGTTGTTAATCAAAATCTCAAGGGTTTCAGCTGCAAATTTGGAGAGTCACCTTGTTTGCATCTGAAAAACATAGCAGAATTAGGAATGGAGACTTCAAAACCAACCCAAATTATGAAAAAGGCTGTGTGCATGGATCAGACCAGAAGACATAATTCTAACCATAGATTTCAGCTTCCCATTTAAGCAGATCATCAGAGTTCAATATCTTAATTTATTTGAACTAGACCATCTCTATTAGAAAATGCAACCAATTTTGAATTTAAAATTTGTAATAAGGTAAAATCCATCATAAATCTTGGTATGCTTTTCCAATGTTTATATTTGGTTTTGAAAAATGTAACATTTGTAGTGTGAATATTGTAGGGTTTTGGTTCTCACCATTGGATCTCTTTGTATTTCTTGTTGTCTTCATATGAGAAACTAAAGCATTTCTTCTCAGCCCTTTAATCATTCTCGCAGCTCTCCACTGTCTTTTCTTTGGTATATCAGCTGATCTTCACTTCTTAGCACTGGAACTAGGTACCTATATAATGGGTTGCTATAGTAATACCAAATGTAGTAGTAATATACTTCTAGACAAGGTTCCTCCATTTCAACATCCAGGCATTGCATTCACTCTTCTGCCCCACTGTGACAGCTTGTATTTAACTAATTGCCCATCACACACCAAGTCATTTTCAAATTCACTGCTTCTTAGAATGAAATCTGTCTGTAACACTTGGACTCAACCAGTAAAAGTCTTGGGTGGTACAACCATGTTCCAACACCTAATAATAAGTTAGATTTAACCCTGAGCCAAATTTTTCTCTGTAATACCTCAGGCATGCTGACTGTAAAACTTTTGGAGGCTCTGGGTGCTGTGCCTCTACAATCCAGGCAGGCAAATCGCTCATGAAGGGGTCACCTGTGCGGAGCCATTCGGATGAGCCAAAAAGCCCGAGACAGACATTGTCTGACCAGTCTGTCTCTGCACTTTATCCCTGCATATGTATGTTTTGCAGTGGCCACTTTGCCAGATGCCTGGCAAGCCAGGAAACCGAGTATCCAGAAAAGCAGATGGTTGTTATGAAAACGAAAGAATAATATGTCCTGTTTGACATTTCAGGTCAGATTTAGGATTTCACATTTGACTAAGAAAATGCAATACCATATGAGATGTCCGGCAAACCATACAGTGGACCATAGAGTCATTTTAAACTGGGGGTCCAGCATGTAGGAGTATGCATGTTGTACTCACTGCTTTGTGCCATTGACTCTTATCGTCACTACCTCAGAAAAAAATAGCACCGCATCACAGTCATTAAGCAAGAACTCCTTCTGACATGTTTTTTTACTATTAATTCCAGGAACAAAGGAATGACTAGCTAATACATTCTTTCAACGCCCCCACTCAACAAGCAGGAATCATTTCCGTTTTAGAAACAAAGACACTGAGATAGATAGGCAGGCTGCAGCATGTCAAAGGATGTCACCCACTGAAAACCTGCAGCATCTCAGATTTAGAAACCAGGAATGTCCTTTTAAGCCTCTCTTTATGTGCTCCCCCAGACAATTTGTGGAGGGGACAGGGTATTTTACCATGAGGACCAAACCTGAGGACTTAATTGCACCTAAGCAGACATATGAAACAAATATACTCAAGTGTATTGCTGGAGAGGTGTGAGTGGGCAGTAACAGGAGCAGCCGCAGGGTCACATGGGACTGAACATAGTGTTGCACAGACCTTTGATGGTATTTTGGTAGACTTTCTGTTCCCAAGTTGATTGATTCCTGTGTGCATAAATAGTGGGAGGACAGACAGACCTCAGGCATTTGGAGAGTGTAGTAAAATAAATTATTAACTTTTTTTTGTTTTGAACACTAGGCGTATCTGTATGTGGGTGTTGGGAGGTTTTCATGACTTCTTAACTCCTCTGAAGTTCTATGTCAGTACATTTTGGTCAGCTCAGAGAATGTTCCATCTTTCAGCACAGAGAAAAAGGTGGAAAACTTTTCTCTGAAAAAACATTGAAACATCATCTTGGGACTGTGCCTTCATCAAGTCCTGAAGTAACCAAGGGGCTCAGTTGAGTTCCCCTGACTGTCCTCCCCTGTATGGTTCAAGGCTTTTCACAGACTCTGCTGTATCAGAAATGTTGCTGGAGGTGGGAGGGGAGAACTCTCATTTCCAGCACTGCGACTGAAGAGCCTCCAAAGAGTTTTCAGAGGATGACAGCTAATAAGCCAAACTTTGAACCTAAATGCAGACGTTTACCACACAGCTCCTGCTGAGTACAGACTCTGGAATTTGGCATTGCTGCCTTGGGCTCTCCAGGATTTCAACAGATGTAGTGCATTGATTTAATGTTTAAAAGGGAACCCTGCTGTGACTTCCACAGCTTGTTTCATCGCTTTAGAAATCAAGCAGTAACATACAAACAATACAAGCAATTTTGTGTTATAAACAACATCCAATGTTTAGGGAATTGGGATTAAAATAAAACGTCTTCAAGACTTTTGGCATTCCCCTGTCCTCCATCTGGAGATCATTTTCTTTTTCCAGACTCTTCCCATTTTTGTCTATTTCTGAATTTTTAGTATTTTCCTTGTAACTTGGAAATATCTTAAATTTTCACTTTTTTTTTAACCACACACTTACCTTGACAGGGCTTCTTGCTTGCCCCAAATCAGAGCTAATGAAAAGGCTAACTTAACACCTGGGACACAACAGTGTTTGTTCAATGAGCACTCCAGAGTGTTCACTGTATTGTACGATACTCATATGCAATAAGACACAGAGCCCACAATAACATCATTTCTGTGTTAACATCCATGCTTTTGTTTATACATTCTTGGGACCTGATGCTTATAATAGGCTCTCTCAGTTTGTATGTGGTATGTGGAGGAGGTCATCATGCTTCTGAAAACACTTCTAGAAACATAAAAGTGCAGAGATTTGCTAAATCTTTTACTATTTGCTTTTAAGGAGTTGCTTGCAGAAGCATTCAAAGGAATTTGGAGAAATAAATCCAGGTTGCTTTACCTCTGGCACTGTGTCACTGACATGATTACACCTCCAAAGTAAAAGAGTAAAGCTAGAAAAGAGGAAGAAGAAAGGCAGGTAGTAAAAGGTATGGACAACCTTCTGTGTTGAGCATGAGGTTTTGTTGAGCGTTACATGAGGTTTTTCGCTTAGAAAAAGACAACTGAGTGGGGATGAGACAGAAAAGTATAAAAATCGTGCATGGAGTAGAGAATGTGACTAGGAAAGCATCATTTACCTTTTCTCATAGTTCAAAAAGTAGGTGGCAAATCTGAAAGCAATTAAGATATGATTCTTCAAACACAATGTAGGTACACTGTGACCATTACTGCCAGAGGGTGTTGTCGATGCCAGAAGTTTACCTGGATTCAGACTAGACCTGTTCACAGAAGTAAACACCACTAAAAGCTATTAAACACACTGGAAGTTATTACGCCGTGTATCTCTGAAAGCTGAAAGAGTTTGTCAGGGAAAAAAACCTGTATGCTTCTTCCATTCTCTTACTCTTCCATCTGCCATTCAGCACTGTGGAGAAAGGATACTGGGCTGTATCCTGCTGTGAAGTCCAGCGATTCTTATGTTTCTAGTCTAAAACTTCATTTCCTTCAACTTAGATTCTTTTCTCTTTGTTTCCTGCAGTTTCTATCACTCTTCAGTTTTTCTATCTACCAAGCCATGTTTTGTGCCTTCTTTACTACCTCTGCTATTTTCTGCGTTCTTTAGATCATCTTCAGAGATTAACTTGTTTGACCTCCAGCATGTCTTTTACCCTGAGACCTAGAAAAGACCTAGAAAAGAGTTTAGCAGCTTGACACTCATCTATATTTTCTAGTTACCAGTGATTTGGGGGTCTAAGAATGAAGTGCCTCAAAAAGCAGTTGGAGTATTCACTCCCTGAAAAAGTAGGTTTGTTTAAGGGGTCTCTGTCCAATTACCAAAGAATTGTAATATGCAAGAATTGGGTTGTCACTACTATTTTACTTGTTCAAGTGCTTGTTAAATTTTTATGCCTTTAGCTGAGGGGTGATTTTTAAAAAGTGAGGTGTTGTGACTGCAATATTGGGCACAGTGGGGATCATGAAAAATGCCAGATGGAACAAAATTATTCTGATTTTTGATCCACAAAGAGCCTAACTGTCAGTCATGCTGAGCATCCAGCAGCTTCCATTGAAGTCAGTGGCCCCAGGCCAATGCTGCTAGAACTGCTTAGTTTAGTTCACTGGATTGACATTGCTGCTGAACCTGCCTCGCACCACAGCTGAGCTTGAAGAATACAGAAAGAGATGATAGTCTCAATAAAATAAGGACATGCAAAGAAGCCCTGGGAAAAGGCAAGAGATTGATGCCCTACTGTTCCTTCCTTTTTTTGGAAGTTCTTTTGCATTTTTCATTCAAGTGCTGAGTGTCTTTTCTGTTTACCACTGCTCTACTCTGTCAGCTCTATTTTGATTTGGTAGGACCTGGCAGGAAACATAACTGATTTGGAAGTATAAATTTGCATCTCAGGTAGCAGTCTGAAGTCATACTTGCTGAATCCTTTGCCTGTTTTGTAGCCCTATCTTATGTTGGATTATGGGGGAAAAAATCCTTGTGATCATACTTGGTTGTAGTACACTGGAAGGCATGGCTGCAAGCAGTGTAGCAGTTCCTAAAAATACACTTAGGATTCACTCATGAAGTTTATTCAGGGGATTGTTTAGTCTTCTGTTTCATTTTAGAGTGTTTTTCAGCTGGCAGTTCAGTTTTATTCTGAAGCACATCAAAGCTCCAAATCAAAACACACCTGAAATTGAAATAGCAAACTTCAGACCCAAATGTAAGATTATTTGGATGTTTGTATCCAAGTCTGGATTTAGCCCACTCTTGAGAACAGTGGAACAGATGTAGATTCAAAGTCCAAACCTAATGATTTTATTTGAATCTATCTCTGTATTAAAATAGCAAAATAATTACTGATATGTTTAGAAAAATAAGCACACATAATGTGTTGACGGTTGTCTGTTGCTCTGTCTGCATGAAGATAAACAGAAGAATCCCTTCAAAAGGCTCACAAGCAATACAGGACACATAAATTTCAAAGACTGAGGTTGGGATAATAAGAAGGAAACAAGGAAAATAACAAGGGACCTTAAAACCTTATCACTGTGACTTCTGGATATAATTCTATTTCACAGATGCACTCCAAAGTATGAACAGGTTCAGATCCCTGTTAACAGAAATGTAATCATATGGTCACCTGTGAATAGGGAGGGACATAAGTCTACAGTTCTCTTGAAGCACATCATGAACAGAATGCTTTCTTTGAAAACCAATCTTTTAGCGTAAGCTGGTTTGAATTTTGCCATCTACATGGTGATACCATAATTCCATGGAAATCTTGCAAAAGCATGGAAGTGGTGGATTACTTTTTCGTAATGTTAGATCGTGCCTTTCCATATTTAACTTGCTTTCAAATGTTGTTTAAGCTTCTAGCAACACCTTTCAGTCTGGACCACGATGCACTTAGGCTTCTGATGTATTAGTTTCCTATTCTGTGTTGCATAGAATGATGATAGCTGGGAGAAAGAAAAATGGTAGCAGAAGTAGGAATGGGAAGCTGGAAGTGAGTGCCAGGAGCATTGCAGGTGTTTTCCCATGTGGAGTTTATCAGTCTGCAGGAGAGGCCAAGGCTGTTAATAATGTCTGTGGATAGTTATTATTGTCAAAGATATGCAATTAAGCTGCTTGGACTGCCCAGCATCTTGGCCCCATATATACACAGTATTTGGAGGTCCAAGAATTTTAATTGCTGCTTCGCACCATATCCACAAATGTCAGTTACATGCCTCCTGCCGTATGGCAGAGCTGCATGGTAGCACACTGTCTGCAGATTTACAAATGCACTGCCAGCCCAGGTGCGTGTTTTCTGTGTGCTAGAGATGAGGCGGTTGTGGTAGGAGAAGGCTGGCCACCAAAGCCAGCAGATGGGCTTGTCCTTGGAACAAATCAAGCAATGAAGCCAGGTGGCTGAGAATCCCCAGCTGGCCACCTGTAGCTAGGGCTGGCCTGTCGGAAGGAGCCAAACTTGAAGCTTTACCCCTAAGTTTTTGGAGGCTCATATGCAGCTCCATGCGAGACAAAAGGGCAAACAAATGGGAATTAGCATAATAACAGGCTGATATTTTGCCAGGCTTTTTATTTGCTTTTTGATGTCACGTAACATCATGAACAATTTTTCCAGGTGTTCAGGTCTCCTTCCAGCTGTCCTTTGAGGGTGGACTATAGGAGAATGGGATCTCCTGGCAAGTAGTTGCAGCACAGGAAGCCTATACTGGAATCTCCTAACTGCCCGTTTGCAGTTTTTAACTGCCAGACTTGGACACACTACTTTGAATTTGTTTATACCAATTAGCAGCTTGGTGGCCAAGTTCAGCTTGGTCTCAAGCCAGTGATTACCCCAGGATAACTGTTTGCCTTACCCTTTTGTCAGCTTTCCTCTGTGCCTGGAAAAGGTAGTCTGTGCAAACTGTTATTGTCACAATGTTGTTAATGAGCTTTTACTCCTGTGGGAGGCACTGAAAAGGTGTGTTTTCACCTAGCATTAATAAGTACGTCTACAGATGAAACACAGATGAGAGGAGATCTATGTGAGAGAATGAGATATGGTTGCTTAAGCCAATTTACAATACTGATAGCTGGCAGCAGATAAAGAGATGACGTGTTCAGGACTAGTCTTTGTATTATGCCAGTTTGGATCTTATTTTTCTAAAACATACAAGAAATTTATGTTACCAGGTAGTTGTTCCTTTTGTGGGAGACATGATGCAGCCTCTTCACTCGGTGGACTATGTTTTGAACATTCAGAACAATTACTCAGGTTTTTTTTCTGACTCTTAGCAAGCTAAAGGTTTCTATATATAATAACAATCCATCCCTTCAGCCTCCAGGAGTGGCTGCTGAAATAGCCAGGCACAAATCCTGAAGAAAGTGAAGAAAGAAAAATAAGCTCACTGTATTGTATGCATATATGAGCCCTGAACTCTTCAAGTATTGTGAACTCTTCGCATAGTCAAGTAGATGTGCTATCTC
The DNA here is from genome assembly GCA_008921705.1 of Burhinus oedicnemus. Taxonomy (NCBI): domain Eukaryota; kingdom Metazoa; phylum Chordata; class Aves; order Charadriiformes; family Burhinidae; genus Burhinus; species Burhinus oedicnemus. The sequence continues at coordinate 405,580 of VFFE01008536.1, read as the reverse complement.
ATTTTAAATGCTCTAGCTGTATTGGTTGCATTGACGTGCTATACTTTGACTATTGCTCTGGGCTGGTGCTTGCTCTGGCTCTCGGCACCGAGTCTAGAGCTTGGAAGAGGCACTCGCCAATAAACTGGCTGCCGTCCAGCAAAGAAAGGGGGTTATTTGTGTCTGCCTGCATGGGGTTGTTTGTCTCTGTAAATGTGCGCTCCATTCAGTGCTGACAATTCCCACAGTTTTATGATATGGCTCAATATTTAGTGCTGGCCTAAGAGCCAGACCTGAGGCATTGTATGAAATGTGTAGAGGTCTTATGATTATAAATATAAAAAGGAATGTTTTCCATTCTCTTGAGTACAATGGATTTGAGACACCAAAAGGTAAAAGCAAAATTCCTTGAAGTTGTTATTTTTTAAAATTCTGTCACATGATTTTTGGGTGCGTGACATGGTTTCTGGCTGGCTGAAGTTGACAATACTGCATTCATCTGTTTTCAGTGAAACTGTGGTAAAGTCAGAGTCTGCCTTGGCAATGCCTGCAGCTCGAGCTCCATTATGCGCTGATGCATCACAGCTTTAGCAGCACAATGTTACTTCAGAGTGCTTTCTGCTCGCTGGCTCGGCAAATGGCTTGCACTAACCCGATCGCATATCGGCGTGCAGCTTATGCTCAACACAAGTGATGCTACTGGATGCGGTGGCTTTTGGGGCAGAAAAGCACTGACACAGGGAGATGCCTCCCGCCTGTTGACCTGGCTGATGAAGCACAACCGCACTTCTAGGGAGTTTGTTAACTGCCTCTCGTAGCAGTGTAATTTGTACCAGGTGCCAGGCAGATGAGGACCGAGGAAGGTGGCCAGCGGGTACGGTGTCTTGTGTAATAAAGATAGTGAGCGCTTAAAAACAGGTCTTTCAGCCACGCAGGGAGGTTTTTACTCTCATGAGGGGAGATAGAGAAGCTATTAACCTGCCAGCAGATTCACAGGTTTAAGCCCTGAAGGATCCACAGTGATAATCTAATCTGATTTCCTGTATAATATAAATTGTGGAATTTCCCTGGCTTAATTCCTGCTTCGTGCTCAGCCTGTATGTCAATGAGAGCGTGTTTGTTAGAGAAGAGTCCGATTGCAGTTGGAACATTTCCGTTGCAGCTCCCTTGTAGACCTTGACAAACGGTTGTCGGGGGAGGAGCGGGCGCGGGGTAGGCAGTGCAGCGCGCCGTCCAGCCTCGCAAACGCTGGAGGAGCTGGGGATGACCCCCTCCATCCCTTAGCAGTCCCGCCGCGGGATCCCCGGGCTGTGTTTGCCGGGGTTTGGTGCCCGCCCGCCCCCGAAGCAGTGCGGGGAGCCGCCCGGGAGCCCCCGGCGGGCGCTGCCGGCACGGGGCCGCTGGGTGTCGCTGCGGGGCCGCGGGGGTTGCGCGGCTGCTCTCGCTGCGCTCCGCTCCCCTCCCGCCCTGCGGCGGGGCAGCCGGCCTTAACTCCCCTGTCAGTACACTGGAGAAGTGCCTGCCGGCTTTTTTTCCCGCTAGAGAGAGCAAATGTGAAGCGCTGCAGACGGTTTGCATCGTCCGTTTGCTGGGGCCACATTCTGCTGTCAGTTATTCCAGGAAATGTAAAAATTATCTCTTTGTTTACCACCGTATCAGAAGCCTTTGATGTGACGTTTCTTCCAGTGACATAATTTTAAATTGAAAGTCCGACTGCTTGTCAGTCTGGATCACTGGGGTAGTTATGCATCATCCCTGTGATATTGGAAAGCATGAGGCAAGCTAATAACCTGATGAGGAGCACAGATTTCCCAGGCTAACTCCATTCATTCCCAGAAGGTTTTTCCCGCTGTGAGTAGCAGTTAAACAAATGTTTGTCTAAAAAGGCGAGCCATGTTCTGGGTGCTGAAAATCAGGCTGCAGAGGGAGCTAGTCTCAAGGTAAAACTCTTCTTCCGTATTCCCTTTCCACGTCAGTTGATGTGATCCCTTCAGGTTGTTCTCAATGCCACAGAGATAGGATTATTGAAAATCCAGTTTTCCCCGAATATATCTTGTGTTGTTTCCCAACATGACTGTTTTCCAGGCCAAGTTTGAGGATTGAGGCTGTTTGCCTGGGATTTCCTTACAACGGAGTGGGTGAATTAGTAGTTTTGAGTGGTGGGCCAGTCCGCCAGAGGTAGTGGCCGAGCAGTGCAAATGTGTGCCCCAACACCACAGTACAGGTCCAGAGGGTCTGATGCAATCTTGGATGTATTGGACAGTTGCTGCACAGATGGTCGGTGCTTGCAGAGTAAATATGATGCAGTCAGAACTAGTCAGACTTACCACACATGCTTGTATTTCTGCATGGAAATACAGCAGCCACTCAGGGATCCACTAAGGACCACAGTGACAAATTAGTTTGAGAATCGTAGAGCCAGCATAGCTCAGCCCTCTGGTGATCTCTGCGCAGCCTGGGTATCGTGGAGATTTGCAATTGTAAAGCTAGTTATACTCAAAGTGTTCTCAGCACTTATGGTTGTTGCTTCGCCTCGAGCTCCTGCAACACGGTAGTACCAACTCATGTTATGTCCCTTGACTTAGAGTACGGCTACTCCACAGACCCAGTTTGAAGCAACATGTTTCCTTCACTAGCTCTTAAAAAACGAAAGGAGCATAAAGCGAAGAAAACTGCTCTGAGCTGGGCAGCTTTCAAGCTGCTCTCTTATGGGAGGTGGTGGTGGCTGCCAACTCTGTGTCCTGGTTCTGTATGTCGTGGTCTGGTCAAGCAGAAACCTGGGGAGGACAGAGTCTGTATCAACTCCCATCCCATTGCAAGAGGTGGCACTTAGTTATCAACTGGCTTTGATTGCTTGGCCCCTGACTGTGTGTCTGTATACAAAGTGTTTTAAAACTATGAATATTTGGATTCCTCTTCACTGTGGAAACGCATAAAATGACAAGTGAGCAAAGGACTGATAATGCCAGCAATAAGGAATAAGATGCAAAGATTTTGACCGCCGTGTCCTCAGCTTGGTGGATGCTGTTACTGTCTGATGAGTCTTCTGTGGTCTATATGAAATGATTCAGTGTTGTAAGGTCAGCTTCTACCTCGTCTTCCACTCTGCAGCCAGCAGGCAATTGCAAAGCAGTGCCCTGGGATGAGTATCACGTCTTTATTTCTGAGGCTTGCTGAGCTGAAGTGATTTCCCTGTGGTCACACAGGTGGTCAGTGGCAGAGATGAGAGTAGATCTCTGTATCTTAGCCCTAGTCTGGTGCTGTAGTTGTCAGATTGCGCCCATCTGTTGTCTCTGCACAGGTGAGCACAGCTACCTGTGCCAGGATTTCAGAATCTCCCTCCATATTTTTCCTGCATGAGCAAGCTTATAGAACCTCTGTTCTGTTTTATCTCGGTCCCATGGCCAGGAAAACATAATTTTGCTTTGTCCTTTTTAACCTCCATTTAAACTTTTGCTTAAGAGTTGAAAAAATAATCTATTTGTCACTATTTATTATAATCCTAGTTATCTGTTTATATCATTAGTAGAAAGAAACTATTGAAAACAAAGGTTCTAATGAAAAAGTAAACACTTCTAGAAATAGTTTGTTTCAGACTGCGATATTATATGTGAATAGAAACCCAAATGCAAATGGCACAAGGAGTTTAAGTAGGAATCAATCTCTGTCGTGTTTTTACACTAAGCTTATTTCTCAGCATGCCCCAGGCTTTGGCTGATGGGTAGGGTTTCAGCAACAGAAAGTCTGCTCAGCACAGCTAGAAGCACTCATGGCACCAGGAATCTGCGGCGCCTGGAGGCGGGGGAGAGCGCTGCTGGCACTCAGACTGCTCCCCACCAAAGGGGGAATGCTGTACTGGATCTGCACCACGCGCTGTACCGAAACAAAGCCTTTCAGCATCTGTGGCAGGAAAGTCACCAATTGCCATATGTCACTCTGCTGTGCATATGTTAAGTGAGCCCAACCAATCGCATTTGCACATTCTCTGTGTGACTTGTTGTCCCACACAATGAGTGCCCTGTTGTCACCAGTGTTAATGCTATGCAATCTGCTTCGCCGTAGTGCAGCAGGCAACTCGTCTCTTCGTATCGTAGCACATTTTGCCACATAAGCGTGGCCCGGGTATCGCCGGATGCTTTGCAATCTGTTGCTCTGCCGAGTGCAAGCCCTGCTGTCACGTTTGCTGCAGCCTGTTGGGCCACAAAGGAGCAGGCGGGCTGCGGGCAGGGACGTGCTCTGCTCAGCAGCCGTCTTGGAGCCGTGCGGCCCCTGTACCATGCCTGGGATGCTCGACAGGAATCAGTCACATAGCAGGAGTGACGGGTGCTGGTAACAAGCTTCACAGCTCTATTGTCCATAACTAATCATTCCCATTCCTTAACGATTTTTATTTGTATTTGCTTCATGCATAACAAGCACATCCGGGACTGAGAGTCAGTCTGACTTGCACAAAGGGAAGAAATGGGATACTTTCTTAAGCTTGAAGCACTTCTTACACAAACGGCTGATGCAGGCAAAGTAGAGTAGTGGCCCAATACTTTACTAACAAACAGAGCTCACTGCAAGAATTTCTTCAGAAACTCTTTGTGCACCACCCTTTAATTCAAATCTAGGAGACATATAAGGCTTTCGTGCTGCGTACTTCACTGAAACAAACCTCTGAGTGGCACAGCCTTGCTGAGGATTGCGGGCTGAACTTCTGCTCAGAGGAGCCCCAGGAAAATAAATACATGCTTCTGAAGTATTCACATGCCATAGAGGCCTTCTCCATGATACAGTTAATGATACTAAGGCCACCTGTTGACCAGTGAAGATGTGATAAAGTACTGAAAAGCTTGGGCTTTCAGATGTACCACCAAAACCACTAGCATCCATTTGGAGATTGTACTTGCAGAATAAAGTGTATATACATGGAACCTAAATTAGGGCTGGGAGAACAGTTTTAATTTAGGCGTGCCCTAAGACTAGGAGCTTGGTTCCCAGACTGTAATTCCTTATTGTAGCTTTTCTCACTGCAGAGCAGTTGGCCCTCCTGCCTGAAGTGTCTTTTGACGTACAACTTGCATAAAGTCAAAAAAAAGCCCTGATTTAGCAATGTAATTTTATAACATTCGCACATCTGTTTCCACTGAGGGCTTTGAAGCCCAGTAAAATGGATAAGATATAAAAGAAAAAAAGAGACAAAGAAAAAAACCCCTGCCTGTAGAAATATGACTAATGCCCAGACCTGTCTGTACTTGTTAAAATGTGCTAGAATGACAATGTTAACATCTTGGCCAAACATCAGAAAATCACTACTTCATCTGATGCTATTAGCTGAGTTATTCAGTAAAAGCAGAGCTGGAAAAATAGCGATGCCTCCCTGGGCCTCAGGGTGGAGCGGCAAAGAGATCTCACAGGTGTGACTAAGAGATGCTGCTGAGATTCTGGCCCCTTACGCAAGCTGCCCCACACTGCTGCCACCCTGTCTTGAGTGTCCTGGTACCACTGGGCCTGGAAAGCTTTCTGTGTGTAACCAGTCAGCAATTTGGAAGGTGTGTAGCATGAGGGGCCCTTGCTGGACAGCACTTCAGAAAGAGACAGAAATGCCATATTATGTTTCACTTTGTAAGGCTATGTTCAGGCTGCACAAGAAGTGCCCAGGGTGAGTCACCAGCCACCCCAAGAATGAGCTATGTGCCTGATGATGGCTTTCAAATGTCCCACGTCCCTAAGAGTGGAATTTTTTAACAGAAAGAAAAATTCCCTGTCAGTTTTTGTGGTGTAACTTGGACAGATGTATTTCTACAGCATTGACACCAACAGCGGGATCTGTCTCTTTGGTGTTTATCTATGCCTGTTCAAAGGCACACCTTTGGGAGGTGAAGGAGTTGGTCTTTGGATTTGTGCCTCACAATTCTCCTAAAATGCTGTGCGCTGCCTTCAGGTTACAGGCCCCGTCATGTCTGCCTTCCAGTGAGGCACGACTCTCACCTGCCTGGCTGAGAGAGGGGGAGGTCTGCTGGGTTGTGTTTATGCTAAATCCTGTCTAGCCAAGTGTCATCCCCTGAGCAAAAAGTGACGCAGAAGAGGGAGTCTGTGATAAAGCCAGAGGTGCTTTATTCCGCAGCTTCGCGTTTCCTGGAAATGTCTCTAGGAATAAAGGACAGTGCTTTAAACAGCACTTGCTGTAGGCATCTACTTCATTATGTTCTTCATGCAAGGGCACACTGAAATTCAGTTCAAAGAGAGAAGGAAAACCATTTTGCAGTAACCAGAGATCAGATTATTTGGTAAGCACAAAAGCCTTTTGAGTAATAACTTTTCTGTGGAGAGTCAGATGGTTTCTATATGCTTAGTAGTCTTAGTTCCCCTTGAACTGTGTAATTCAATCGAGGTGCCTCACTCAGCTTTTAAACCATCTCATGCCAATGTATCGCAGCGCAGCTGTATTCCCAGACTGGCAAAGCCACTGAGCATCTCTTGCAAGGCCAGTAGCTGCAGCGTTTGGCCTTGGGCTTCTTTGGACGGTTACAAGGATAGTCTGAGTGACTGAAATCCAAGTCTGTCTCCTCCAGTGACCTACCTTCAACAGTAGCTGGAAGCAAGGCTGGAAGTAAATTGGTGCTTTAAATTTCCGTTTGTACTACTCCAGTGGTACATAGAGGTCTCCAGCAGAGACAGGGCCTCTGTTATTTTATGTGCAATTTGACATGGTGTATCACACAGGCCAGGCGATAAAGAATTCAGATCCAAGCCAAGAGAATACATGGCTTACTGTATTGGTGGTGATACAAAGAAATACAGAGAAATAAGCAATTGACCTGAAACAGAACTAAAAATTAGAGGTTTTTTTTTAATGTTAACTTTGCTGTCTCAGCAGAAGCCAAGAAGCCAAGATGTTATGGTAACTGGTACAGTTTTCCTTCTTTTCAGCAGAGCTGAATGTTTAATTGATTTACCTACTGAAAGTGACAGGTAGGATGCTGCTGATACAGTGAAGAGCTTTGGAAGAGAATGGAAAAGACAATGTATTACATTGGCTTATACATTAGTAGTTCCCTAAAAACACCTATAGACTGAGGTACTCGATACAAGCTATTCCCAAGTACCAAACTGTGTTGCTGAACCAGACCATAGGGAGAAAAGGGAGGAAGACAAACAGGTAATTTTTGTAGTAGTTGTTCAGGCGGATCAAATCTTTCCAACCTTGGTGCCTAATTTATGTTGATGGATAAATTTCTACATTATGTATTCAGACTGTGCACTAGAGAAGACTGAGAAAACCAAATATCTTGCCAAATCCTGCTCACCTTGTGCTGAGGGTCCCACTCAATGTTCTGTTTATTAGGCAGGAAGGGATCAGCCCATCTCCAAAGGAGACTCAGAAGGAGCTGCTGTTTATAGTTATTCTTGATGAATGCTGCAGCTGTTCTTTCTGAACACAGATCCAGCAAGTAGAAGGGAGACGACCTTCAAGATTTACAGCAGATCAAAGGAAGGTCAGTGGCTGGCAGGAATATGGGAGGGGGGAGGAAAGGTGGAAGGTTCTGTTAAAAAACAACAGTGAACCCCTCTGCCTGCAGGTCACCAGCATTTTTAAATTGGTAGTTCTTTTCTCTTGTGCTAATTAGTAGGGGCTACAGTTGAAGTGCATATTCTGTCAGCTTAAATTCAGTTAGTCAGGAAGGTAGACTGTGCCTTTTAGGTTTCTTTTAGGGAAAACTCTTCGTATTAGGCACAATATATTATCTAGGGATCCATCCTTCACTCGAGATCATGGAAAATTTCCTATGTCCCAGCTGGGATCGCAAGTGCATCCAGAAAGGTGAAGAATTGCTTTCCAGGATATCCTAGCATTGAGCACGCACATAAACAGAGCATACTGGACAGATTGGTCATGGTTTGCTTGTACTACCTATGTGTCCTATATATCTCTATGTTTCTTATTTATCTGTATATATATATTTATTAATTCAAAGACCATTTAAACATCCTCTAGATTCTATCTGCTTCTTTGTGCCTCCAGGAAAATCAATCTGTGTAGGGTACTGAGTACAACTGTAATAAAGGAGAAAGAAATAAAATAGACAGTGAAATACGATGTGCTCTCTCCAGAAGGGAAAGTAGGAGCCTCAAGCCAAAGTCCAAAGGTTACGTACCGTGGTAATGGTCTTATCTAACCTGATTATACCTAGTACTTGCAGGTAAACAGATTGAGACATGCTGCAGTCATGAAATGAGTACAGCAAAGCCTGATGAGAATCACTGTCACCCCATGCTCTGCATTAGACTGCGTTGCAGAAGCAAGCACCAGAATCCTTCAAGATCTAGCTGTTGTCTTAGGGCCATCTCCTTCTCTTGCGCACCTCCAAAGATTTGGGCTGCTTCAGTGTGGGCTCTGAGGAGAAAATTTGGAACATGCGTAAGTCTCCGGGGCTCCTGGCTGAGGGACTTTGTCAGGTGTTCAGATCACAAAGTGATACTTTGTATAAGCACAAAACCCAACTTCTTTATCATATGGAGGCTTAAATCCAGTTATTGTAGGGATTGATACAATCTTGAAATGAAAGGGAGTGAGGACGAATGTTTCTTTTAAAGACATTTTGGGTTGTATCTTGGTCAGACTTTCAAGCTTTTTTGTTCACTTGCTGGCAGAGAAGTTTCTACTCTTTTGCCTCTTACCATGGCCTCTCTGTGTACTTGGCATTTCCTATATGATGGGGTGCTGTGCACACTCTCAGTACTGAGGCTGTTTCCTCGTTTTCAGCAGAGCTGAGCAGTGCGTACTCTAAGCCCAGAGACCCAGCTTCTCATCCGGTACTTTTCTAATGGCTGAACAGCATCTTTGTGTTTAACCTTTGAACAGAAAGCTTAACTATTATACAGATTTCCTCGTTTTCTGTTTGTTAAAGAAACTGGACACACACACACACACACATACACACCCCATTACATGATTACATGCGTGTTTTGGGGGGACTACGAGGGTAGCAAACCATTCACACTGCACAAATTTCTGAATTCTATTGTGCAGGTATCAGTGTCCATAGATCTCCTTTGTAATCATGACCATCTCTTACGCATAAATACTTGTCTGTCTTGTCAACAGGCAGCCAAAAATGAGCTCCAGATGACGTGTTGTTTTTTCAGCCGTAAGTGTGTGTTTGGAGACCTGTTAGTCTCACCACTTCCCTGTTCACCCTGTTTTGCAAACACAAGCACACCACACTGCCTCCTACCACCACACACTCTTCTAGTAAGGAAGAGCTGGTTGCTGGAGATGATAGACCACTTCACAGGTCCATACTGTGCAGCTCTATCTCCATGGCTTTTATCTCCTTGCTCCCCTTGACCTCCCATCTGCCTGCCTTGCAGGGAACCTGTGGGCAGCTCTGATCTGGAACTCTCTACCCCCTCCCAGATCTTTCTTATCTGTAAATCTGTCTACTGCTGTATCCACAGCTTTCCCATGCATCTCACAGGCACACCTGAGAAAGCCTAATGCGTGCAGTAACTTCTGACGCTGGCAATGGTCACTCGCAGCTATCCAGCCACGTGAACACGCAGAGCTCTGCACCTGTTCTTTTAGTATTTCACGGATTGTCTGATGTTCTTCTCCTCTTCCACCACTCAGTGGTTCCCAACCAGGTTATTTGCCATATTAATATGAATTTATATTAATGAACACACTGTACACTTTCCTCAGTCCAGTCCTCTGGGTTCATTTCTCTTTCTTGGATACTTTTCCAGCTGCTTCCAGTTGATTAACACTGACTTTTGTCTCTACTCTTTTATGTGTCTGACCAGAGGTACTAGAAAAGCCTTCTCCTCTGCAGTTCTCTGAAACAGCCTTTACCCTATCTCCCGCTTCATCAGCTTCATCTTCAAATGATGGCTAATCTCCATGGCTAATGCTTCCTTTCCGTTAGTATTCAGGTATCTTCAAGCTAACTTTCTCCACTGTGCTTGTACCTATTCCTTTGGTGTTACAGTTTGCAGGGGTAGTTGCAGCTCCACCCGAGCTGAGAAACCACACTGGCATAGAGCAGGGCACATGGTGAGAGCCTGCCTGACCACCCGTGGCTGCCCTCTTTGTCTCCCCTCAGTGGCTCTTGAGCCATTACCTTTGTACCACTTCCAGCACTGATGCTCTTCATGGGAAGACATTTTGTTTGCATGGAAAAAAACGCTAAGCTGATGCCATAGTTGTGTCTGAGTGCTCTGCATGGCCTGCGGTGCCTCACCCAGAGTGAAGAGGAATTGTGAGCCTGGTGATCCTAGTCTCAAGTAATAGCCTTTCAGAGAAGGGAGCAGTCAGAGAAAAATTCTGCAAAAATGGGGGGTCTCAGATCTCAAGACTCCCTGTTCATGTATTAGTTCACTGTCCACGTGACACTGTGTCCTTTTGTTGGCTGGGAGACAGGTGAAAGTGGGCAGGAAAGCCAAAAGGTTTGGAATTTGCTTGTTACTGCACCACATCTACCTGCTCCCTTGCGCTTATCCAGACCCTATCGCTGGAGAGTCTCGGGGCACCTCCCAAACATTACTCACCACCACCTCCCTCAAAACAGGAGATCACTGAGGGAGATAAGGGAGTGCAAACCCTGCTGAGACTAGTGTTATGTCTCCCACATTTTTGCCGTAAACTCTGGAGGTGAACTGCACTGTTGATTTTCCACCCATCATGGTCTTCTGACGATAAAGCTTAGATTAAAACCTATTAAAAATACAATATAGTCACAGTAAAACTAATACAAATATTTTACAATGAAGCCATCAAATGCTCTGTGCTGTGGAATGGTGTAATATGCGCGCAATGTGGTTGATGTTGATTCTAGTACTTCATTGCCTGAGTTTGTCATATGTGGGTTCAGTTTAAAACTAATGGAAAGGCCAACCATCACGAAGACACAGGTATTCCCCCCCCTCATCCCTTTCAATTAATGTAGAGCTGCATCAAAAAGGAAGCGTTCTCACACTGTACTGAAAGGGGAACGGTTATAACCTGAATGCTGTTCTTGTACATTTTGCCAAGTATAATGCTCACTAGGAAGTTCAACATTACAGGTGAAGGGATAAGAAAAGACAAGTATCTTGGAAAAGAAAAAATTTTCTGATAGCACTGTAAGAACATATGATCTTAGCAGAAAGGAATTTTTAAAAGTCTGGAAAAAATCTTATTCTTTAGGGTCTGCCAACAAAAAAACAAATTGAGAAGGATCTTTAAATATGGCTAATAAACTTACATGCTTGGGGCAGGAAAAAAATAATCGGTTTGTAGTTTATTAATTTACTGGCAAAGTCAGCTGCACATACAGCTCAGTGCTCTGTTCAAACAGAGTATGTCTGAAAGCTGCTGCCATGTACTGTCTCTGCTGGAGGTCCAGAAAGCAATGCATTAAGGTGCATTGCAAGGTAAGTATGAGTAGCATACTAATCCCCTCTTTGAACTGTAGAAGTGAGAGGAATGAAGAGGGACATGTACATATTAATCATGGCTCCTGCACCATTTGCTCTTCAGGCTCCAACCACCATCCTTAGTGGTGACTTACCAGAGTTATGGAAAAGCTGTAATGCTGAAGGCTCCAAAACTGCTCCCTGTGTGTGGACATCTCTAACAGCTGATAAAGATGTTTGGAAGCAGACTTACGAAAAACCTTTTTTTCTCTTTTTTTTGGCTTTCTGCTCCAATTTAATAACATCAAGGTTACCTGTTTATGCTGTCATCTCTAGGATAGAGTGAGGGGCATGGAAGGCAAAATTTTTGAAATTCAGCAACCTAAACCTATAATGGACTCTGCACATGCACCCAAAACCACACATATGTGGAAGGAAGATGGCTTGAGAAATCGCCAGTGCTGGATAAATCGAGACCAGTCACTTACACTCAAGTGTCTTTGCTCAGCTGATTGTTTCAGATACTGTTCTGGGTATTGCTCGTGCGCTCTCGCGTTCTTTGTTTTCCAATCAAAACCGAGCTGACAGCTCTTCATCTACGAGCGAGGCTACAGGGTGCCTTGCTGCTGAGATTTTTGGGCTTTATTGATTCTCCACAGTGAGGCACACAAGAATGGAGGCTTATAGCAACCCTTTCCCTTAAGCTTAAAGAGGTTTGGAAACTGCAAAGGGCTAATAAGGCAATACAGGAGGAAAAAAAAAAACCCAAACCAGTAATTCTCTTCACTGACCTAGAAGGGGAATGCATGTTTGTCTGTTCTGTTGTAGCCTTTTTCTTAGTCTTAGGTCTCCTTCCCTCCTCTGATGGACTTTGTTGTTGGTGGCAGTCTTCAAATGATCCTTTTCCTCCTTCTTCTCATGTCCTCAGCTTTTCATTTTCTTTGAAAAGCAATACCCTGCTACTCATTTTTTCACAGTCACTTGCACTCTGGGTTTATACAATTTTCCTTTTCCTTCCACTCCTAGTACAGTCTCTCTACCCACTCCCTCCTGCCCTTCCCACGTTCACCAAGTTTCTAGTGTCTCCAGCACAGCTCTAGCTCTCACAAGACAACAGCAATCATACAACAATTTACAACCATTAACCAATTAAGTGTCACACCTCTCTACAAGGTAGGTAATGATTTATGAACATTGCTAAGTTACCGCTGTTTGGAGTAACAGATTGTTCAGCTGTTTCTGCTCAAAGGGCCCCAGACAACAATAGTAAGGCTGCAAAAGGTCAGGGTTGGGATGAACAGCTAGAGCTGTATAGGGGAACTATAGACATCTGCTAACACACTGCTTAGCTCCAAACTCTCCTTTTACTCTTGGGTTTGTGAGCATTAAATGTGTTCTGTATTTGTAGCGTCAAATAGGCTGCATCATTAAAAAAAAAAAAAAAAAATCCACAGAAAAGTCCATGGACCACGTCGAGCTCATCATTCTACACTTCATAAAATGGTATGGAGTAACTGGTCTGTCTTCTTCGTTCCCTGCCCATGCTGCTGCGTTCGCATAAACCAGGCTGTGCTTAGTCAGGGAGAGGCTGTTGCTGCTGCTGAATGCAGCTTGTTAATAAACCAATGGTGTGACGTTACATGGCGCCTCCCAACCTGAAACGCTGCATGACATTTTTCCCAAAGGTGGAAGATTTATGGTTTTTAACCTAAATTAATTAAGAAGCAGAACCTTAATTAAGAAGCAGGTTGCTTCTGAAACAGCTAACCCACTTCAAAGAGCTGAAGCCATATACTGAACGGGGAACAAAGAAGAAGAAACAGGGTCAAAACAGACGATGTCTGTGCGTTGTTCTCGACCCATTCATCTTGCGCATGGGGGGTGCTCTGCTGGCATTTTAAAAATGGCAGTGGAACATCTGCCACCCAAAAGGAGAACTGGGGTGTGTGGGAGGGGCATGTGGTTTATTCAAAAGCCACTGCTCTCCTTTTGAAGCAGAGGATGAGCCAGATGTACTTTTTTTTTCTCTGCCAAGTCCTAGTCACGTTCCCATTGATTTCAGTTGATCCAGGATATCCCTCTTACTCTCTTTTTTTTCTTTTTTTTCCCTAGCTAGGTGGTTTCACTTCATGAATGTGGCAAGCAAGTTGATCCTGTTTCATCCTCTCAATCATATCAGGTACAGCTGCTAGCTGAGGGGCCAGTGGTTTAAGAAAAACTAGAAATCGATCTCTTAAAAATGCAACATTTTTAGGAGCTCAGTTCCCACAGAGCTCAGTGTCCTTCTGGAAGAAACACCTCAACCTCATATAACTACTGGGTTCCTCACTCAGTTTTAGTTGCCAAGTTAGTGATGTATTTGATACTATTCATTATATAAGATTTTGAATAGGTCATTCCTACTTCTGGAATAAAGTGGGATGGTTGCCTTTTCCCATTAAAACAATATGGTTTAAATGATGCTTCAAAAAAAATCCACCACCATTTCTTTAGGGAGACACACAAGCCAGAGGTAGTCACCTTTCTTGCTGATAAAATGCCAGAAAGCATATGGAGTCGTTGTTGAATATGGCTTCCAGACGTGCCAGCCTTGAGGATGGCCCTACAGGTTTTTGTAAATCCTGCTGCATGTCCATTGCACCTTTAGGGAGGTACGCAGATATTGCTGCAAGTCAGGCCTTGTGCTACTTTGGAAACTGCTTCTGAAAGTTGCACCCAACATTAAAAAAGAGATTGATGTAAGAGATTAAAATAAATGCACAAAACACTTTCATTTTCTTTATTTTCAATCGATACTGTATGAATACAAAGTTTCTAGAAAGCTACAAAAATTCTACCACTTTATCAAGAAGGCATCAAAATGTGTCACTTTGCAAAGACATGAAAACACCTGCAGTAACCGACACAAAAATAGCATTTTTAGAGTGATGAAATAATTGCACTTAACTGTCATGGATATTAAAGTTATCACACATATGTACCGCGAAAGCTAGAATACATTTTTTTTTTTTACAAAGCACTTTATAAAAAAATTCTCTGCACACAAAACCTATAATTTTCATATTACTATCATACTAAAGATAAATTCACTTTAAAGCCAACACTTAAAACATTTTAAACAAAAAAAGGTACCAGTACCTACACACAGACAATAACAAATACAAGAATACTGTACTGCCAAGAGGTTTGACTGAAACTCCTTTTGAAAGCTTCTTGCAAATATGTTAAGAAAACATTGGAGAACATTCACTTTTTTCAAAGAGCCTTCCCTCCCTGTCTAACCTAGAGGTACTTTATCATCAAAAGGCAAGTTCTACATCAAAAGTTACCAGCAGCAGTACAATATTAAAGTAACCACTGACCATATATGAATATGCTTAAGTCACAAACCCATTTTATACACATTACACAAATAAACATAAAGTGAGAATTCCATTAAGTCATTTACAAATGTGAACAAATGCACATGGCAAAAAAACCCCAAAACAAAACAAAAACCCAACCTGTTTTACATAAAATGTACTGAAGAATTAAAGGCTATTCAGGCTTTCAATGTTATAAAATTCTTTTGTCTTTTTTTTTTTCAGGCACATATTGTATTTTTTGTCTGCAGTCATGAGCCTGAATCAGAGGCCCATAAAACAAAACATAACAAAAACAAAAACACATATTCGGTAAGGAGGTAACAGGGATCCATCTCCTTGTAGTCAACTGAGTGCATTTCAGATTCAATTTACACACTAAAACTAATTACATGATCTCAGTAAGAATGACCTGAAAAGTTAAAAGATGAAGATGTCCAAAGTGTTTCTTGTACTTTGACTTAGCCAGCCTCAAGCTTTTTTTAGGGGGCTAAACATCTCGTTATGAAAGATAAGAGGGGGAAAAGAGATCATCCTGAGAAAAGTACAAAATTGGACTCTATTATACACATCTGCTGTGTGACTGGGTACGTGTATCAGTATGGGTCAAGTAAGGGGTAGACAAAAGGTTTCTCAGTATGAGCGATGAGTGACCCAGCAAAAAAACTATAAGGGGAACTCTTTCAGAAAGCAAGTATGCCCTAGGACTTGCAGTGGAAAAATAAATAGATATGGATTAGTACGTCAAATGTTGTATCTGCCTTGAACTGGCCAGTTACTTACATTCAACATTAATGTACACCCTTCATTATTTCAAATAGCCTATACCGTGAAGGTTTTAACGGAAGAAGCTACTGCCAAACTCAATGAGCTGTAGCTGCGGTAAAAAGGGAAAGTGAGAAACAGGCATTATATCTGCAATTCCTTCAAAATAGTGGTGCAGTACCTAAATAAAATCATTTTGGAATTCAAGTAAGTAAAACTACATTTGTTAGTAGTAATTTTTAACAGCCCCAAATGGTACCATTACGCTTGCTTATTTTAGTTTTTCAAAGAGACAGAAGTGTAGTCTATCACAACTATTGACTAGTACAGCTGAAACGTTTGGTATTAACTGAAAATATATGCTCTATTTGTGGGGCAAAAGTGTCTTTTCCCTACCTCAGTCTCATTGAGTTCAACAGGATTGCTTGTCTTATAGAGGTAAGTGAGATTTAGACCTTGAAGGAATAACAAAAATAATATTTTAGAGACAGGGAACTTGAATTATCACAATATTTACCACACAGTGTCACAATATTTCTATATATAAAAAGTTAATCTTAGTTTTCATCAAATATTTTAAAAATCAAGTTAAAATCGTATTCACAACTATATTATCCCTCTGACAGCTTTTGGTTTTGCTGATATTTGTTCTTTCAAACATCATTTTCTTAAGATCTTGCTCCTCTTCCCATCAAATTTAGTTGTAGTGTACAGTATGGCCCCCGTTCACAGAAGGGATCAAATACAGACACATTATTAAGAGAAGCTAATTTTTTTTTTTTTTCAAGACATCATCTGGGAGAAAAACAAAACAAAACCACCCTGTGTTTTGAATCGTGCTGGCCAGAGCTTCTCTAACAGCACCTTCATCCACAAAGCTCACACTCAACATTTCAATGCTTAAAAACACACAATTGCATTTACCCTAGCTGTTGTCTGTTCTCCATTCTCATCTTGTTTCATGCATCTGACTTTCAGCATGCACAACTTTGTAAACAAAATCTTCTGTCTAAACAAAAAATCTTCACAGATACCGAAATATTATTAGAGGAGAACAATAAAGTCACATTTGTCCACTGTCTGAAATTCTGCAGTATATGGATCTCTCATTATGCAGATGCACAACTCGATTAAGAGAATATAAATGCGAATCATTTTCATATCACAGACAAATCAGTTGCTGGTTTGCAGTGCTGTCAGAAATGGCAAACAGTAGATTATTCTTCAGCAGGTTGATCATTAGCAAAATTATTTTGCTATAAATGGTGCTCTTTTGTGAATGGAGGCCTGTAGATTCAACTTATTCCAATAAACCAAAGGCATTACGGTGATAACTAAATATTTTTGGTCTCTCTACAAATTGTCATTATTATGGCAGCACTTTTCTAAGCTGGAATTTCAAACCAAAGGCACTTTCATGCTAGAGTGCAGAAGAGTCACAATTAATTATTTGGTCATGAAATTTAAAAAGGCAGCATTTATTAATACAATTCACTTTTCACGGAGAACTAAGAATCTGTAACCTTTTCTTTTGGTATAGACATTTAACTGCGCAGTAATGGGACTTACTTGTACAGAAGGTTGGTTTAGACCAAGCAGTCAAAGAGCGTTTCCGTGGGAAAAAATACAGATATTTTAAAAAATGGAACCAATTAATAAAACAATATATAAAATTTATGTTAAGAGGCTAAAGGTACTTCTAATATAATGCTAAGGCACTGCATATTGTAATGCTTTGGCAGCTCTCAATTAAAAGGTTCCTACAAAAAAGTAACAGTAACGAGATAAGTACTTCCAGCTTACAAAAGAGCTCACAGTTTACAGGCAGCCTGTTGGACTACACACCCCACACTGAACAGTTGAAGGATTAAGGCTTTTAAGAATTAACATATACAGGGTATGGATCATTTACAGAAGTGTAAAGAAAAGACGATGGAAGTAGTTTCCCTAATATTACATATGTGAACACCAATAAACATTGTGACTTTTTATACCCTATAGTTATGGCATATGTAGTGTGCCAGATTCTATAAAAAAAAATGTACCTGGTTTTGCAAATTGACTTACATACTTTATATGCCTCAAAGAGTTTGCTTGTTATTAAAAAAAAAAAAAATAATAAATTCACCAAAACCACAATTCAAACCCTAAATAAAAGACAACTTTAGAACAAAATAAAACAAAAAAGTAGTTTTTGACTTGTAACACCAAGTGCTTAGAATAAAGGGCTACCGTTAGGCTGTTACAATGCAGTGCTTTTCCTGATGTGATTGTTAGTGTTAAAAATGAGTGTTAAAAGAGACCTTACCATGGACATATTTCTCTGTTCAGTTCATGGAATATAAACCGAAAGATCATCAGCCCTAATATCTATCCACAAGCAGGTAACAGCTAGACATCACAGCAATCATCCACCTACTAGAGTTAGATCAGAGGCAGGCTAAGGAAGTTAGGCAGTCTCCTTTCCCCTCGGTGATGTTTGTATCGTCCTCTAACCTGAGTCCTCACCAGTGTTAAGGATGAACCTCATCTGATGCAGACGTACAGCAACCCACTACCTTGTCTAGGCTATAGTCTAGTCTGGATAATTCAACAACGGGCAATTCTAACAGAGGGTACTATGCAGAAATATAATATCAAAAAATTAAGACTGTCTTTTTTGAAGACTACAGCACTGTGCCTGGGAGTAAATTGTAGACTTAACTTGTGCACGGGCACACACTGGTAAAAGGCAGGGAGGAGGAACCTGCTAAATGTTAACTTCTCCGATTCAGGACTGCAAAAGACCTTCCCAAGAACGCTCTTTGCTGATACCTCATGACTGATCTTTAAGGTGGCTTGTGTTCGGCTGGGCAGCCCTCAGCCCTTCAGACAAATGTTTCGCATGAGAACCCGCTGCTGGCCCAGCACCTGCTGAAACAACTGCTGCTTGAGCAACTGCGGGGCAGTGCTGGGTGTGCAGCAGAAGAAAAGAAACTGAGCAACCCTCGCTGGTGTAGCCAGGAGGAATGAGACTACTTCTCTCACATGTGCGTACCTCAGACAATCACTCACACCCACATCCATGGTTTGAATCCTTACAGTATTAAAATATCTCCAGCTGTACTTCACTTCCTGGAGTCTTCCCTGAATATATCAGAAGGATGAATGCTACCACATCTGGATGCAAAAGGACATCAGACCCCACGTGGTATGTATGTGTTTGTTTCAGATAACGTCTTCGCCAGTCAGAACTGGAGAGACAACTGGGAGAGGTGTAAGAGCACCATGATAAAGAGGAAAAGGAGAACAAAAAAATCTCCACTTCCCAATCTTCTTTGCCTGATGTTGGTTGTGATTTTCTAGCGCCTCATAGATATTAAAGCTGTTGATCCTTTCAGAGGTGTATGTATTCTTCTTTCAAACACGTTAGTGTTTTGCTTTCAGTTTACAAATTACTCAATGCTGTCATGTCAGTTGTTTCCGTTCATCTGTTTGTTAATTTCAGAGTTGCAAATTTTTTTCACTCAACTTACTAGAAAACATAGTTGTCCATATAAAATATAACTGCACACACAAGACTACATATAATGCGAGTCTAAATCTTCAGTATTTACCTACTTATTGCAAAATGAGCCATCTTTTTCATTAAATAATCAAATTTTCATATTAGTACAATACAACTTTATACTCTTTTAAAATACACTAGATATGTTAGGGATAAGGGATGATGTTTTCTTTCTCTGCAATACCTGTTTGAAAGTTTAATGGATTAGAAGATTAGTTTTAGCGTTGAGAAAAAAATACAAAATTTGCCTAATTTTAGGACCTGTCTGTTTCTATCAGGCATTTCTTAAGGCTATATTTTTCATTTGGTTTCAAACAGAAAAATGTTTCATTTTAAAAAATAATTTAGTGAATTACATTCGTCCATATCTTCCACCCTAATTAGTTACAAAGATAATTCTATAAAGATTATTAACTTTGTGTACTCATTTACAGTTATAGCTAAAGGTTCATTTCAATTTCACTTGCATCGTAAAACAAGTATTTTATGTTGGAAAAAAACCCAAAATAAATTCTTATAAATGCTGTCAGTTTTTTCCCATGGCAAATGCTCTGTCATACATTTTTCTATCAGAATTAAAAATAGGCCTCCACAGACAGAGGCGTTAGGTTCTTAAATACAGTCTTCCCAAAGAACTGTAGTTTACAAATTTGAAGAACACTTAGTTTTAGAAATAATTTTTACAACTGTACCAGAATTTCACAGCTACAATTATATATGAACACATTAAAAATGACTTCACTAAAACAGGATTTAGAAAAATGTGGGTGAAAGTTGGGCCAGAGGCACTGCCACTTAGTGTTGAGGTTTACAGTCTGTGTTTTGATAAAGAAGTGAAATGAAGTGTATATATAAATAACTGCTCAGTCCTTTACAAGCCTGTAGATATGATGCTGTGCTCCGTGTTCACTGTTTGACACTTCAAATACGCAAGCCATGCAGAGCAGGGTTTCTTGTGTATCCCTGTTTGTTACAACCTGTTTGAGGGGAAGGAAGAGGCAGACAGTATATTACAAACTTGGAAACACCAGGGCCAAAACAAATTAAAGACAATCTTTAGCTGTGTCTGTTTGAAATGTGTGTCCTCTCACTCCCTCTCTGGCAATTTAACCTGATCTCGGTGACTGCGCTCGCACACGGTGCTCTGGGGCTGGGCTGCAGGGCTGTAGCTCCCAGCAGAGGGCACTGAGATTCACCCCACCCTGGCTGCTTGACCAGGAGCCGCCATCGTGAGGTCTTGGCTCAGCCTTCCTCAACCTGAGCCCTACTTCAGCACAGGGAAACCAGCGCACCCTTGTCACCTTGTGTTCGCTTGCCAAAAGGCAGCTGAGTGGGGAGCACATGGCTCTGTGCTCTTCCACATGCGGCCAGCCCTTGGTGCCACCCGAATCCTATGGTAGCAGCAGCGGCGCGTGGCTCTAAGTGCTTGGCTGAGGTGCCACTGCAAAGCCACAGTGAAAGCAAGCTGGGTAACTGGATGGAACTGGCTTAAAGACTACTTATGTGGACCATACTTCAGGTTTTATATCACCTGATGGGTGTACCCATTACTGCATGCTGTCCTGGCCCAAGAACTAATTAACACCAGTGACATTTGCAGTATTCTAACTGGCATCTCAGTAAGAACACATTAGATGAATGGGACCGTTCAAAGTTACTGCCTCAGGCTCACAACAAACACCAAATAGAGACTTGCGTGAAAAAAAAGAGAGAAGTAAGTTGAATTTTTGGAAAGTAACAAAGAAAGATGTTTGTTCATGGTCTCAGCCAGCTTAGCCTTTTCAGCCTTAGCGTCTGTAGTGCACAATTCCAAGAGTATTACTCTGAAGTCAAAGGGATGATTTGTTTAGCAAGCAACATGACTAAGGGATTCGGAAACTGGTTCTGAATATTACAACTTAAGCAAGCCATACAAAGCCTGAGAGTATTTTATAAATGGAAAAATAAAAAGTGAGTCCATACCAATAAAATTGTGAAATTTTCCAACACGCTGTTCATCATGTATTTCTCTGGTAAATGCTTCAGCTTGTGTATGAAGTTGATCATATATTCACACATAGGAGAGCGATTTATTCTGTACACGAATCGGCCATTCTCAAACCTTGCATATTCAGTCTTAAAAAAAAAAAAAAGAGTATTTAGAATAAGAAGAATAAGTTAATTAGGAAATAGCAAAAAAGTGAATACTAAATCTGTTTTTTTCTTTCTTTGTGTAGACAGAAAATAGAGACAGCAGCTCTCAGGCACCCCCTACACACACACACTTGCTAACTCCCTGCCTGAGCTATGGAGTGCCTTGCTAAAAATTCAAGGGCCCTGAATTATTAAGTTATAGTATCACTACTTGTTCTCTAACCTGTGAATTAAAAAGCTGAACAGATGAGGACTACACAAAGTTAAGGCCAAATCAACTAAAAATGAATTAAGTAGAACACTTTGTGGTAAGATGATTTTAGTTTCAAGGCAACTGCCTGCAAAGGGAACAGCAAAAATACGCTTATGTATTTATGCACATACATACACATATAAACATAGCTATATTATTGCATGATTTAATAGGCAATTTATGAATTACAGAAAGATGCAAGACTACAGTTGGAAGAAAACCAGACTGATTTAGATTGCAGGGGCTCACCAGGGGCTGAAGGAGGGTAAGGCTGTGACTCTTGGACTCCTGCTGCCCAGCTACCAATAGCTCAGCTCAGGTACGTTCAGTGGCTTGTGGGGTTTTTTTGGCTTTCTCTAAGCTTGGAATAATGGAAATGATGGAAAACTTTTTTATGGTCACCATGCACAGAAATCCTATTTAGTATACGAAGGACATGAACAGTGACCAAGACTTCTATAAAGGCTCAACCTGCAGCTCTAGGCTAAAATTCCGGTACAAAAACTATAGTGCAGGTAACAGACGTGGGTGTGGGGGTTAGTACACAGAAGACAAGTTAAATAGCTGCGGTACCATTGTACAATAAAAAAACTAGCTACCTGACCATGCCATACAGTTCTGTGCTTAGAAAAGGTAAAAAAAAAAAATAAAGGCCTTTGCACACATGCCCCTTTGTGTTCAAAAGCTGCTGGTGACTGAGGAAAGCATGCCTTTCTGGGCATAAAATAAGATAAAATAAGCATGGATATAGATGAAACATAGCATACCACCCATGGCTTTAAAGTGTTTAAAAAATCTAGATGATAGAGGATAGCTTGTTACTATAGTATGGTTTCAAACCGGCTACGTGGCTGGCCAAGTGTTTGGAAATGGGAGAAAAGCATTTTTCAGCTCTTTTCTGCCAGGAGACGGAGGAGGCGGCACTGATGTCAGCTGCAGGTTCCCCACCAAAGGGTGCCACAGGCAGGGTGGAGGAGGGTCTCCAAAGCAACAGGTAACTCGGATTTTACTTAACTGTATTGTCACCATTTACACAGTGATTTAAAATGAACCCAAACGCTGCTGGGAAGGAAAATACTCTTTCAGGAAGGATTAGAGGAAGGAAGGAAAAGACAGATAAGAGCAAAGTAAAGACAAGAGGGAGAAAAGCCTAACTCAAATGAAAGGGAACTAGAGAATCATCCCACACATCCCATCACAACACCCACCTCTACTTTTTCTACTACTTGCTTTCCAAACGAGCAGACTTTGGTGGAACAGGTGATTGTCATGTTTTCTGAGCTCTCGTACTGACTAGTGACTCCGTAAAATGCTCCTGTATCATCTTGAATGTTGCAGTTTAAGTCAGCCTGTTGGGAAAAGGTAATAGATGTTGAAGATTTTATTTTTCATTTGACAATGTCAGTAGCATAAGCTGTAATTAGCTCACTGTTCCTTTCAGAAATAAGAGAGAGAGGGGGGAGTTTTATAGTGACAACAGTGACAGTGGAAAAAGTCTGTCAGGAAAGTACCTGCCTAATTGTTGCAGTAAAAACCTTAGGGAAGCAGCAATTTCTTCAAACTTTAAACAACAAAAGACAACCCAGTATTTCTCTGGGCTACAGGTGACGTTCTTGTCTGGCAGATAGCTGATGAAGTCCCTGGAGCAAAAGGAATGATCACCTGCGAGGATCCTGGCTCCAGAGCTGACTCCCCTGGAGGGAACCTGCCCTGCAGCCTCCAGTGCAACTGAGCCATCCCGCTCCTGAGGGGCCATAGTTCACTTTCGCCTTTTCCTTTCTTAAAGCAATGAAATCCTCGTGGCAAAGGGAGACAGCTGCGCAACACGGGAATCGATCTCTGATAAGACTCTGTCAAGCCATATGGCCCTGGTTCAGCGAAATACTTGACTTTGCAAAGCTGTATGATGCAACTCGGGCTTCACGTGAGCTGTGTGCGCACTGAGCCGTGCCTACCGCACCAACAAAATGTTACTGGAAGTATTTGATTTCTTTCAGTATTTCTCTACAGCCTGAATAACTATCCAGCTGCTTTTGATATCTAGCAACAGAGACCGAGACTTGCAGGATCAAGTGAGGAACAGTGCTACTTTTAATTATTTATATCCAAATCCAAGTCCTGTGCACAGCATGATTAATTTGGCTACAAAGCAACAGCACAGGTCACATGCTGAATCTGGCCTCCCCAGCAGCACTGAAGCTGTTCTGCCACTGTGCCCTTTGTCATCATGAATCCATTTTCAAAGGCTCTCAAATTAAAAGAGCACTAATATGGACACAGGCAGAGTCTAGGGATATCCACAGCTGGATTTGTTGATTCAGGCATTAGTTCTGCTGACATCTTTGGTGCCCAAGGAGAGAGTGGGCAGGGTTTTCTTTTTATGTGGAAATAGCCGATGAGCTACTGCAGTGTAACATCTAAGAATCGTCTGAATTTTTGAGATGAGCATTTTTTTAGCAGGGAAATGCAATTTTGCAGCTGTTTCACTTGCAAGTCTAGCTCTGCTTGTTTTTATTACTAATACAGAAACATAACACAAACATTTTGACAGCTACTTTTGTGTCTACCTTGAGACTTTTTAAAAACTCAGTTTACAGGTATGTTTATTTACTAGTTAGTGTGGAACATTTATAATCCTGCCTCCACTATAGTACAGGTCATTTGTAACTGCTATTTAATTTTTAACTAGGCAACAACTCATTAATTCTACTTAGTGTCTACAGCCCTTATTTGTGGTACAACATTCTGAGGCAATATGCTGATAATAGCACATACTGAGCTAGTTTGTGGTACGGAGAAGACATAGGTCTAGGATTACTTCAGGCTGGCTTTGGTAAATTAATCAGTGGAGAAGTCTCCTGAGGTTTACACACAGTAACACAAACAGCCCTATAGTCACGTATTTTGCATAACAGAAAGAAATCCTATCGCTATTACACCTTGTTTCTTGCACACGTTTTGCATGAGGTCAGCAGTTAATGTTTAATGTATATCTAAAGCAGTGTGTTCACAGTGAGCTGTAGAAATTGTTCCGAGCTAATAGTAAATAAGCAATTTGCCATCACAGCTGGCTTGCAATCGAAACATGACAAACAGCTAAACATGACAAACTGTAGCGCAGGCATCAGCCATGCCACAGCTGCTCTGCCGGAATTCCTGAAGAATAGGCATTTCTGCATCATTTTTAATAATAATAATAATAATAATAATAATAATAATAATAATAATAATAATAATAGTAGTAGTAGTAGTACTACTACTACTACTACTACTACTACTACTACTAATCTCTTAAACAGTGGTTATTCCTGCTGTTACCACAACTACAATTTTACTATCAAAATATTTTCTTTTTTTTTCCCTTTCAGACATGGGCAAAATATTTAAGAAATCATAAGTAAAATGCTCCTCACAATTTCATGTTGACAAAAGGGTCAACCGCATAGACCTTATATTTCAAGCTGCAATAACAACTGTTCATAGAGTTAAAAAATGAGTAACTTTTTATCTGCTGCCTTCTGATATTGAAGCCCACTGAAAAAAAAATCTAATTGTTGTATTTACATGCTGACATTTAACCTGGAGAAGTAACACATGTGGCCATCTGGCACCCTGTTGATCACTCCCACAGCTCTTCCAACTCTTGCTGAAATCACCAGGAGTCCTCTGTACATAAAAAATACAGGCTGGGGCCCTCATGTTTGAATGAGGAATCCTTGAATTTATCACTCAAATGTCATGATTTACTCTTATGCAATCACAACATTGTTGCAAAAGTCCCATGATGATAATATAGATATGAATTACCTTTATTTGCTTCATTTACTCTTCAACTGGGGTTTTTTTGAGTCTAGCACACAACAAATGTGTTTTCAAGAAGACAGAATTTTCCTTTTAAACAACAGTTTTCATGTCCAACTGATTACAAACTGCTGAGGGCTGAAGCTTTAAGACTCCTCCAAAAAGTGTAACATAAAAATCATAAGAATTGGCAATGGCAAATACCCTTAAATGAAGGCTTCACCAAGCCTCTTTTAATACCGAAAGAATTTTGTCTGTTCTCACACACTAAAACAAACCTTGCTCCTCAGTCTGGGTTTAAATTTTTTCACTAGAGGCTGAGTACATGAACATGAGGAAGGAGCGGGTATCATTGTGAAGAGGGGGTTGTCATGTCAAGGAAGTATTCTGAATCAGGTGTTGAAAGCTTTGTTCCATGCTGAATACTTTGAGAAAAGAAGGAAAGACTATCAATTCTGGTAAAATACAAAACTTCGGTTAAAAAATTATAGTGAAGGACTTGCTGATTATGTTGTTATGGCTTACACAGTAAGGGGTTCGTGTAAACACATACACCTCAAAGCAAACTTGTATTTCTTGAACTGACGAAAGCGGGTCCCAATTAAAATTCCGTTGATTTCCCCCCCGCAAAGGTTATGAGACTACAAAAAAAAAAAAAAAAAAGCTTTGCTAAAAATGGGCATTGCTGTGGCTATAAGAGTTGTAGATGTAGCTTTGAGCAGGAATAAGGTGATGTGTTACCCCGGTACTCAGTTTTAGCAGGATCCTTACTACAATATTGACTGCAGTTTTTGTGTCTACATTTTAGAAAGGATATTGGAAAATTGGAAAGTGTTCAGAAAAGAGTTACAAGAATGATTTCAGGTCTGGAAAACATCCTTTGTAGTGAATGACTAATGAAACTCCATCTACTTACTTTTTCCAAGGGAAGTTTTTCCACGACTTTGTCATAGCCTACAAGTTGCTACATGGAGAAGAGTCTTCTGATAGATTAAATCTTGCAGAAGAGGACATCAGAAGACAGAAAGCTAAAGCTATGCAAAAGCTAAATGAGAAACAAAGCAGAGGCTGGCAACCCTGATGGCAATGAAATGTTGGCATAATTTTCAAATGTGGTGGAATCACCATTACTTGGGGTCTTTTTTAACCAAGCTAGATGTCTAACTAACAGGGATGCTCTGGTTCAAGTAGGCTTTTTGTCCGGAGGCAGACATTACTTAGTGAGATTCACTGCCTATATTACAAAAGAGGCAAGACCAGATAAATAAAATAATAGCAAAATTGAAATATAGGAGTTTATCTTATTAACATCAATTAACCCTCTCCATATAATTTGCTTTTTCAATGATTCCTGTGGAAAAAAAAAAGGTGACAATAGTCAAGCTTCTGGAGCGCTGTGCTTGCAGCCTCTCATGCTGCAACCAGCTTTGTCTTATTATTTCCTTGGTACTCTGGCTCCAGCTGTTCTCTTGCAGTTTAGACTTAGATTGCAAGTCTTCCTGGGCTGTAAACCAGCTTTCCCTTCTCTACACCGTCTCGTGCAACTATGCTCTGACCCATGGCTCCAGGAATTAGGGCTGATGAGCGCTATCGTAGCATATACAGATAAATAACCTTTTGAATGAAGGCATGATCACATGTGATGAACAGGAGTCCATTTACTCACTGCATTTTAAAATACAAGATCAATACAATTTAGGAAAAAAACCCCAACTTACAACCACAAATGCAATTATTATTATTTTTTTAAACTTTCAAGAGTAAAACTCTAATTTTGATTTATTTCTAAAAGAGCTGAGATTTATATTAGCTGAATGCATTTGGAGGCGGGAGAGGCACTCAGCTTTCTGGCACCCTATCTACAGTGGTTGTGTAAGAGCATGATTAATTCATTAATAAAGCATAGCTTGTCAATGGGTAGCACTGAAAATATTACATATTAAGAATACCAAGCGTCTGACATGCTGTATGGAGAAGCCTCTGCCAGTGTGCCAGAGCAGGAACCAAAACAGAGTTGGCTGAAACCAAAATAAAAAGTAAAAATAAATAAAAAGAAAAGCTTCACAGTCACTTCAGAAGAGCTCTCGGGCTCTGTGTTAAAGGCGGGGGGCAGAGGGTAGAGTGCTTGTGTAATAATAACAGCTTTGGCTAACAAAAAAGCAACTCCAGCAAAAATTGCTGAGAAGAGTCTCAATCCTTCCTGCTGAGTAGAAGGAAAACAGCACCTACTGGAAACAGTGGGATCTGGGGAGGGCCAGGACAATTTACCCTGGCATTCAGTAGTTAACATCAAGCACATAAGGTCACTTATTAACAACATATAGGTTTTAACAACTGCTGACTGCAGGGAGGTGTGTTACTCATATGACTGCATCATGCCTCTCCCTCCTCCTCTCCAAAGACTGATCAAAGAGCGGAGATTCCAAATTGTGAAGCAATTTTTTCCAACGGGAGCATCTGGGTCGTTGGCACGTTTCACCGCAGCTCAGGAATTGCGTCCAGCTCTGCCACATGGTTGGGCTTGTGATGGACAGGCCAAGCTGCTCCGGCTTCCCAGCTGCTCGGCCCCATCC
Organism: Burhinus oedicnemus; assembly: GCA_008921705.1. Taxonomy (NCBI): domain Eukaryota; kingdom Metazoa; phylum Chordata; class Aves; order Charadriiformes; family Burhinidae; genus Burhinus; species Burhinus oedicnemus. The sequence continues at coordinate 377,788 of VFFE01008536.1, read as the reverse complement.
ACTCATTATCCAGCCTCAAGCGCTAATGCCCTTGCATCAATTTGCGAAGGGGTCCTCCACAAGCACCACGTGAGCTCCCTGTGCCAAGAGGGTTGTGATGGGGAAAAGCAAATGGATGTCTGCTTTCTTCCATATCTAATTTGTTTTGCATACATTTGCATGCTGGCCATAGACCCATTCACATTACGGATCCCATTTGCGAGTTGCAGATCATTTGCCAGTCAAAGCTGGTGAGTGTGCACGGGTGTCTGTGCGTGTGTGGAGGGAAATCCGAGATTCTAGATTATGCAATATAAATTACACGTAAAAATAGAAAGAAAAAAAAAAGGCAGTAGCCACAATTGTGTGTGTGTGTGAATGAAGGGCACAAAGAATTTCTGCACCTTTTAAGACGGTTGGAGGCACATGGGGATAAATTCAGGAGGGGGTGGGAGGAGACCACAGGCGCAAGCCATTTCTGAACACTGATTACATGGGTAAATTGTTTGTTCCAGTGTATCACAAAGAGAAGGAGCGTTATTTTTCATGCCACAGCTGTTTTGAATAAGAATAGGAATAAACTTAACCATCCTCCTCATGTTACTTACCACTAATTATGGCATATATTTACATCTATAAAACAGTGAAATTTTGGGGGACATAATTTAATGCCCCTTTATTGTGTAGATTCCTTTATTTCCATCCAACATTTGAATTTCAAAAATGTTTAGGACTTCAAAGCATCTTTAAAAGCTTGCCCTAATTACAATATGCATTACTTTCTAAAACTCCTAGTTTGCATTGCAGATTCCTGCAAATAGAAGCATTCATTTTAAACATTAATTAATATCATCCATGCATCTTCAGACGAGTTTGGGTCTTTATTTCAGAGTTGCACTGAGCTCTGACTAAGCTTTACTCAGTTTGAAGAATACTTCAAGCTACTGTAAACATTTAAAATTAAGCCAGTGGATCAGATCAGTAGAAAGCCTGACAGCCCAATATTAATTTATTTCAGCTGTTTTTTTTCCTGTGCCACTAGTTAGAAAACATCCCTCCTGCTTTCAGATATATTTGCTTCCCATAACTGTTCCTGTAGCTGCAGAAGTCAGAGTTCAGGCTTGGCACAGAGCGTTTGGCAGCGTCAGAGCCACAAAACCCACGGCCACATTATTGCAGGGTGTGCTTACACCGGCGCTAAGGATCCCAACGGAGGCACGGACCCGCTGCACGATACTGCACGTTACGTAGAGAAGTCACGCAAAAAGAGAATCCCTGCCTCAGAATTTGCTACTGGGGGCTGAGGCAAAACATGAGAGAGAAATAACTAGCTAAACCAGAAGAATTTAGCCTAGGACAGATAGACACTGCTGAATTAACGTTAATTAATGTTAAAGGTGCTCCTAGTAGTGAAAAGTGGTTGCCAGATGAACTAGTGCTAGACAGGGGGCAAGTTAAGGAGCTAGCAAAGCTAGCAGGGGCACAAAGGGAGCTAATGTGTCGTGCCTTCCTAGCGCAATTCCCTTGCCAGAGTCAATGGAGATGTATATGCTCGTAACAGAGGAGTCAAAATGAAGGTATTGGAGATGCGGCTGAGAAACACTGGATTCCAAAAGGTGTGAGTGGGACAGAGGTACCGTCAGCTTCTTGCAAGAGAAAGAGGAGAGCCAGGGGAGGCAGGGCGCCGGGTGATCAGCACCAGGGGCCAAGAAGGCAAGGGCAGCAATAATGTTTTAGACATTTTGGGGTAAAGCTGGAGGTGCGGTCTATCATTTAGCTTGAACTTTTTCAGGAGGCCTAAGTGTATCCCCACTGTATTTAGTATCCCCACTAAGCAGTTAGTGGGGATAGCATTAGATATCAATATGAGTAGAACTTCAACCAACAAAAGAAACCAATATAGGGGCAACATGTGCTGACTTAGCTTTTAGATAGGCTAATCAGAACTTCAAAGACCAGAAAACTTCAGGGTCTTTCTCAAGTCAGAAAAACAGTTCAAGTGCAAACTAATCAATGGGTATGTTGACCTTACTCAGATTACTTAAGATTAGATGGCATGAATCATACGTGATTGTTTTACATAGATTGGTCTTATTTTGTTAATGACTGAGGTAACAGAAGCAGGATTGTGCGCTCAACCTGCACCCAGGGAAAGGTTTCATCTGCAGATATTCTGCAGCCTTGTCTGAATTCCTCGACAGTGTTCTAGCAAATACCTTTTACATTTATTTAAGAACCTTTATTTTTGTTTTCATTTTATATCCCTGTAATCTCCGGTTTCATATCATTGTCACACAAATTTCCTGTGCCATATCGTTAGTACGTTGGTTCCTTATCTACTCATTGTACTGAGTGCACAACATACCAAGTAAAGCTCCTTCTATCTATTACTGTAAAAGCCTGTCTCTGGGGTGACTTCCCTGAAGTCTCTGGTTCCCAGTTACTACCTGGGATAAACAGCAGAAAAGAGTCACTGCATTCAAGGTGCAAGACAAGGACCTGGAAATTGCTTTGCAGGGCTGTAAGGCTGGTTGTTTGAGGTGTTGTACAAAGAGAATTCTCTTCCTTTTATACCTCCTGCACTGTGAGGTAGGAACAGGCCCAAAAGTGTGATGTCCAGATGTGTCACCAGGACTGAGGCCAGAAGCTCATCCGTTCCCAGCATCAGGCTGTATTTCACAGGAGATAAAATCTGCATGAACCAATAAATCTCTGCAAAGCAAAGCAATGCTTTGTTTTGTACCCCATACCTGTGATGCTTTGCAAACTCAACTCCACAATTGCCAAATGTCGTCTTGCAAGATCTCAGACCTTTCCCTCCCACTTTTTTGTAATCAAACTTCATTACCTTTATCACAGGGAAAACCATGCTGCTGAGAAGCCTCAAGCAGAAGCAAATGGGAAAGAGCAAGACAAGTACTCTTTCTGGGTACCAGAGCTAAGCCGCTTTCTCCCTTAGTCATCCTCAGTGTGAGTGCTTCTCTCTGATCTTCCTGTTTCCCATCTTTCCTTTCCACATCTTTCCACAATAGATTTACTGTCTAAACAAACTACCCTTTTTGCTGCCTCCAGCGACATGCCGACTTCTCTTTAAATCCGTTTACAGGCTCACCATCCCTTCTGGCATGAAATCCTCACCTTCGCTTTCAAGCTTCCACATGCCACGACACCCGCCTGCTTTCCTTCTCTGGTTTCCCTCAACTCCTTTCACTCATAGTTCCCATTTTTCTTTTGTTGGTTCTCCTTGCAATGCTTTCTCACCTGTACTTACTTGCCTAACACAAATTTGTATTCCTCTTTTACTCATGTTACAATCAAATTCCACCAAAACACGGACTGTCACTGGACATTGATGCGAGGGTGCACTCAGTAGCTTACAGCATTGAGCAAACTATCGACGGTTAAATGATAATGAAGGGAGAAGACAACAGACAGGATGGGAAGGGGAAATGGTTAAATAAAGGGTGAGAGAGAGTATTGTGAGTAAGCAATACCCATGCAACAGGAACAGAACCTGGGAGAAGCTGAACTTTCAGAGTAGGAGGAGTTAGCGGATGATGAGGAGAGAGTGGATACTGATTCAGATGTGGATACTTAATTTAAAAGAAAAGGACAAGAATACAAAAATTAATCTATTTCCATATTAAGTTATTAATAGGGTCAAAAAGATTGTCAGCAACCTTTGCCAGCTTTACACTGGTAATATATAACAGTTTAGAACAGATTCTGAACACTCCCCATGAAAATGGGAACAAAGTCCTTTTTTCGGAAGAAATGTCCTATTGGGGTGAAAGAAATTAAGGACACTGAGCTGGCAGTTTAGCATCTAATTATCATGACTAATTACACAGCCATCTTCTGGTTTTCCTATACATATTTCTAGCTGAGGGGCACTGGTGTGAAGTTTATTACTACAAGGGCATTCATCGTGACTCGTGCTACACTCAAACACTGCCCCTGGCACCTTCCCTCTGCCTCACTCACTCGACGATAGAGAAAATCCACCGGCCTATTTTAGCGTCATGGCTCAGGAAGGCATTCTCACCATATTTTTACTGTATAACTCAGAAGGATGTTAGCGCTATGTGTTTTTAATCTCTAAGGTAATACAACACAAAATTGTATTAAAAGACCATTATATTTGAAGGCACAATGAGGTTAAGAAATGTTGGACTGAAGTAGCCTGCACGTCCTGACTGCTGAACTGCATCATGACACAATCTTTAGCTACACAACTGCACTCTCGTCCACTGAGCATCTACACAGTATTTCTTTGTCTTCATTATTCAGTGTGGCCCAGTCCCTATTTCCTGAACACTACTCAAAACCTGTGCTGAACACAGAATTATTAATTTTATAAAGATTTTCTTCATGGTGTTATCTTTTTTATAAACAGCCATGAGTTTGATTTCTCAATGACCACCTGAGGTGAAGGGACAGTGTCACCCCCCATATTACAGATGGGGAACTGAGGCAAGAGTGTTAAAGGTGTGCGCTGCCTGTAGATCAAGCAGAGAAGGCTCGCACTTGAACTTTCAAAGTCATGAGTACAACACAGACCTTAATGATCCAAAAAAGATCTCTACTGGCTTTAAATACATCTTTGAGCACTCAGCATGCCTGAAAATCAGTTTCCACACGGAGAAAAAGCAGAACATACAACACATCAATGACCGTATCACAAATCTCCGCTCCTTCCATGTCTAATATAAAGTCTGAAACTTGTCATTCTCTGTGGGAACGAAGAACAGGCAAGTGAGGTGACATTCATTTTGCCAGCGGGTTTTGCAAGTATCTATTATGCAAAGTGGATTGGTGAGATGCCGGTCCTCAGTTCACGCCCAAGTTTTGCAAGGAAATGTATTTAGTGGTCACAGACCCTTAACCTCCAAGCCCTATTCCTCTGCAGCCAGATTTCTTCTGTGCTTACGCTTGTCCTGTTCCCACCACTCACACACCTGTCTCTGCTCTGTGCCTTCATCCCTATGCTTCCCTGCAGGCTCCTTATCCCAAATGCTCCCTCTTCCCACTCCCTCCCTCTTTTTGACCTTACATTCTCACCCACCTTTTCCAGGTTCGTGGTGCCTGCTATGTTTCAGCTCCCAGTTCTATGCTGCCTCCTGTTCCTGGCCTCTTTGCTCAGCAAGCCCTCAAATGCTTCATCTACAGCTCCCACACCCAGTTTTAAGCCCCATAAATTTCTCAATGGATTTCTTCTGCAGTCCAGCACAGCTCCTGCTCAGTGGTTTATCCTTCTACACCCAGATTTGCAAAAAGAGAGTCTCCCTCATTCCCAGCTTCAACTTCCAAATCTGGTGCCACAGAAACTTTTGGCAAGATACGAAATCTGGGGTATGTACAAGGTGGAGAGTATTTCAGGTCACATAGATAAAGTTTAACTGAAAGCAATAAACACCAGGAAATCTGATCATAAGCAGTGATTCCAGATCAACCTTTTCTGGTTTCACCACCAACCTGTCCATCCTGTAATTAGACCCTGAACATGCCCCTTTCACTGACGTTTTAAAAGACAAATTTAAAATGTCTAGATGATAACTTGCTACGAAAAGGAGTATACCACAAAAAATACCCCAACAAAATAAAGAGTAGAAAAAGCTTTAGTGTGAGCATAAGGTCCAGCCTGGAGATTTGATGATCCTTTTGGATGAATCTATAGCATTGCTAACATGAGATTTTCTAAATGCAATAAGAAAACTCTGATGAACCAATGACATTTATCACCACTAGACCAATATACAACATCTTAACCTTCTATTCAAATTCTTTTTTCACTCTTCCTCAGGACTGATACGAACAGATACAACTTTTCGAGCAGAGTACCATGGCTGACTAACAGAAAGGCAAGGGGAAAGCAGATGTGCTCTAGCAACCAAAAAATGTTTAAGAAAAACCCTGGAACCCTCCCAGGCTCACAGTTGCCCTGCTGCACATTCGGTTCAAATCCTGCTTGGTCCTAGCTGCGTAAGTATGGACTAATTGCAGGACCGATATTTGTATTATTTGCGTTTGGCAAGAATTCAACGTTTGAAACACTAAAAAAGCAGTCTCCATTTCTGTGCTTCCCCGTTTTTTCTTGAACCACTAGATGGCAGTTCCCCATTTACAAACGAGGGCTCTCGTTACCTGTTTGCTCCTGCCCTGCAGCTGTGTCAAGCACAGTTGAGGCACGCATCTGCCTTTGCACGTCGTCTGCAACACAGACGTCTTGTGGAGCTGTCAACAAGAGTGGCTCTGGGCCAGCCTCCTACCTGAAGGATATACAGCTTTGCACTTTTAAATGACGACAGAAGAAATTTCCACAAGCACCCTGAAGGGTGCTAAATACAGGCCTTATCGACAAGAGAGGTTCTCCACGTCGTGTCTTACTCACCCAGAATTTTACGAGGAAGAAAGCGTTTTGGGGCCCCTTCCCAAACAGTTCCTTTAGACCGCCCTTCTTTTCAGGAAATTTGTCATAAATCTGACGAATGTCCACCGATTCAAGCAACGGGTCACTGTAAGAATGGTTAGCGTGTCCAATGTGTACGAAGAGGTGTTTATTGTACTGCAAGAAAGAAACAGGAAAATCAGTGGTGTACAAAAAGAACAGAGGTTTAATAAGGCACGGGTCTGTGTGTGCTCCTGCAGAGGGTAGTGTGCTTTGATGGATTAAATGACTCGCACATTACTCCTGGGACTATGATTTTCTGCAGTATGATTTCCATGAACAACTTAGTGATTGTGTCGTAGCCCCTTGTGAACAAGGGTCAACATCAAAAAACCTGTGTCCCTACTGCAAACCACAAAACATGGTCATCTTCAAGGGAGTAATTTGCACTCAAAGATCCAGCGGCAGCACGATGATAAAGAGCCGTTCACAGAGCGGAAGAAGATGAATATGCTCACGAGGAAAGCCTATTTCTGCCTCTTTAAACCATGCCTTTTAATGTCCCACGTCCTCAGAGCCTGAATTTCTGCTAGTGCCACAGAGTCTACGTGCATACACCTCCTGTTTGTCTATTAAAAAACCCCAAACCTGTATCTATACCATATGCTAATGCCCCTTAACTAAAAGAGATGGAAGGGATTTTAACTCCAGAATGACAATAACGAGAAGGCCAGTTACTCTGTGCTGCTGTTACTGGAAAAGTGGTGCTCATTGTACATCCTCCAGTATTTTGACCCATGTAATATTAAAGAGCCAAACTTTTACCACTTCCCTTGGGAGCTAGCTCTATAGATGACCATCTCTGCCAAAACACATTCAGCTTCAATTTCCTATTTCTTAACTTCATCCCATCGCACCTCATTATAATCACGGGAATCACCTCAGCAACCCCTTTCCTGCCTGGGGGAAATCCTTGGCCCAGTGAAGTCCACAGCAGCCCCCTACTGAGTCCAATGTGGTCTTTTAGGGGCTGCCATTTCTCCAAGACGAGAGAACCTTCCAGCACCTGAAATGAAAGTGGAAGGACGAACCCCGAAGACCCTCTGCTAGTCCATCAGCAGCTCACAGTGTTGTGTGAACAGAGTGAAGGAGCTCAAGAGTGGCAGGATTAAACATTGGGGGTTTTAACCATGCAGATCACAAAATATTTTGCTAACTCAATTAAAGGAAAGCTGATATGCAGTCAATGAACACTAGAAAACCCTGTCATATTGAACAGATGCTGTATATAAGGGACAATTCCCAAAAGCTAAGCACAAATAAAATATTTAAAACCCCAAAGCAGACTTCATTTAAGCTATTTTGTTTACAATCTACCTGCCGAATGAACAAATTGAAATGACAAATCTAAATTAATTGGACATCCACTCAGAGCCTTCCTTTGGTGTAAGTGGAGTCTTCCCTAGCAGATGTCCAAAACTCTGGGGAAAAGGAAATGGACTGGCTAGATTTCTGCACTTAGGAAATTAAATGGAAATCTATTTACAAATCATCTAGCACAGTGAAATCTGAATTTAGAAACACAGAACATTCATCTGTGTACGGGGCTAAAAATGAGATACGTTCCGTGCTTTTTACAGGGTTGTATTTCTTTTTTCATTTTGTGGAAGGGAAAAGGAAAGTGTAACACTTTATTAAGGTGTTTGCACAAGCAAATCCAAGTCTAACAGCACCAGTTCCATGGATTTCCATTGCAGCCCTCTTTCAAAATAATACCATCCCAGCTGCTTCTGTGCACAAGCGGAAAACTTGCCCAGCCTTTACTTAGTGCACGTGGAGCCCAAAAGGGGCAGAGATGATCCAAAGAGAGCTGTTCCTACCTTGAAGAGGAAAACAGGTGTGGCAGAGAAATAAATGGGCAGTGGGGAGCTGAATGTATGCATGCAGGAGTGAGTGCGCCCATGAATGTGTGCCAGCTAGCCCTCACCCAACGCTGGTCTACCTTGCATGCTGGTCATTTACACGTGATACAGGAAACCGTACTGGTTGGCAACCATGAGTGACTACCGTAACATTGTCCACGGTCAGATTTAGCATGCTACTTTACGCAGTAGTGGCAAAAGTGGACTAAGTAGACATTTTTAATGTGACAAAACAAACAAAACAAAAAATGCAAAATAATGTAAGAAAGCACCATGGCTCCAACTTTTGGGTTTTTGACACTGTTGTCACGTATTTAGCTTGCAATATTGTGAGTAAATAACTAAAAGTCATGCTGAATGTTTTTTACGTATCTTGCCGCCAACTGAAAAACTTAGATCTCAGCAAAATGTATCAGTGCCCCATATACCTGGGAACTGCCAGGAATGCAAGAAAGGGAGTCCAGAAACCTGCTCCTGTTGCTTTCCTAAGCTACCAGGGGTGAAGTGCAGGAGGACAGGGCAGGGGCTGGGTCACCGAACGGAAGCCTATCTGTGATCAGGCAAACATCTCCATTTTTCAAGGAGAATTATATGAATTCCCCAGTAGAGGCAAGCACTTTAGCCTTCTCTGAAAAAACTAAACCAAAACATTTCCCTTCCTCCCCCATAGCCTGCCCAGCAGTTGTGCTCTCCCTGAGGATGTGAGACGCCCCAAAGCATCTCTCTGCTCTCCCTTGTTCAGAGTAACGGCTTGAAAAACCATCCCCACCATTAGTGACCAGGGTATTATTTATTTTGGGATTGTTTCCTCTCAGTCTTCCCTGCTGGATTTGTTCCAGGTTGTACAAATAACCACATTTTTATAGGAATAGAACCAAGGGCTCAGGTTCTCCTGCGCCCAGGAGACTGTCCTCCCCAAAAGGGTGTCTCTCTCCCAGGCCCAAAGGTGGCTGGGGAGTGAAGGAGGAAGGGAGAGCTGTATTTTACAGTTTGGCAACTGCAAATTCCCAAGACAATTCACACACTGTACCTTATCCTGCAAACCAGGAAAATATACAAAGTGCTCCATACCAAAACTTTAGCAAAAGCAAACACATTTATAGGAACGTGGAGCATGAAGTCTTAATACTGTTTAAATATAAAAGCAAAGTTAAAGGCAGCTGTAAAGCTACCACAGTTGTCTGCGGCGCTTGCCAATGTACCAGATGCTGCTGCAGCAAAATTTCTGAGTGAGTACAGTAGGACAGATGGTATGACATCACCTGACAACATTCTTAGGACAGAAATGTTTATTTTGATATTGCAATGTGTGATTATTTTCTCCTTATGTTGCTGCAATTCCTATGCTAAGTACAATCATTACTAACCTAATTAGATATGGCATATTTCTATGAACTAACAAACGATAATAAAATATTAGGAGCAGGGTGAATGGATACTGAAATGATCCCTATTGTTTTTCTACAAACATACTCCACAACAGGAATTTGTGCATAGATAAAAGCACAGAAGGTAAGTTTTATGCCTATATTTTTGAGCCCATTAGTGTCTGAAAAGCTTGAAAGCATCCTCATTACATTGAGAATTCACTTCTTTTAAACTGAGTATTCCAGAGTCACTGAAGTACATTAGGTGCTGAGGAATTTACTCATGCTACAGCATTTAAAGGATTTGCATCCAGCATTGAGGTATTAACATGCTTTAGATGCTGTAAACCATCACAGGTCAAATCCTGTATTTTCTGAGGATGAAAACTACATAAAAATACAAAGAACATTTTCAGCTATGTCTTCAGCATCTGCATTACACGACATGCCCTGGAGATGGCTGCCTCTTACTGAGCTCCTTTCCCTAAAAAAATTCAAACTATCCAAAGAATGCAGTAAAGCCATGAAATATGACTGTTGTCAAATACTACCACGAGAAAAATTATAATCCACTTAGGAATTTAAAAGAACCAAGACAAATTGCCAATGGCAGGGGATGCAAGCATATAAGCTGGTGCAGAACAAAGACAAATCACCTACATTTGTTTTATCAGCCAGCATATATATTTGTAACAGCTCCTCACCAATTTTGCGCTTATATTCTAAGGCAACAGCCTTTCTGGTCCATGGAACACAGGTTTGCAAACCGCTACAGCTCTCTCTGTCACATCCCTGTGCTTCCCCACACCTGTGGAGCTAACACCAAGCCTTGACAAGCCCGTAGAGGACAAAGTTTTTTATTAAACAGTGGTGGCCAAGATGCAGATGGCAGCGAAGCCAACCACGCTCCTGCTGCAGGTGAGCTGGGCATGCAAAGCTGCTGGGGTACCCGCTCCCTCGCTGCTCCTGTCTGTCGGGGTGCCCGGCCCTACATAACCATACTGAGCAGCACGTGGAGGGACAAGTAGCTCCCCGGCACTGCCAAGGCTGGGTGACATGCATGTGGAGCCAGACGGAAGGAAGGTGACCCAAAAGAGGACCCTCGGCAGCTGCTTCTAGGAGGATGACCTTGCTCATGGGCATAGCAATCTTGACTGCAAGGGCGCTGCGCCCTCCCGCTGCACCCAGGGGCCCAGCCATGATTTCACCTCCCCCTGAATCGCACTCACATGCCTGGGAGTCACCCCCACACCGGTGCAGGTGGTGTAAGCTCCTCTGCAAACACCCCTGGCCCTGCGGTGGGACAGCGGGACCTCGCACACCCGTGGGACGGTTGAGCGGGACAGGGAGGAGGCAGCACCCCGCTGCCTTGCCTGCCCTGCGTGGCCCTAATAACAGCACCTCGCTAGCTCGGCTGCTTCATAAAACCTGTAGATTCCTGCAAATTTCAAGCATAACAACCAGGAGGGTGAGGCTGTCTATATCATTACTTGCAGCAACAAATCCCTGTGAGAAAATAGCAGGGGGAGAGGCCGGCAACTTGAACAGCTCGTAGTCTGGTGTGCCCCAACTCCACCACGCAAAGGAGGAGTACATTAAAAAGGCTCTGCTGCAGGTCTTCTCTCTTCCTGACATGGAGGGACAGCCTCTTGGCTCTCCTTAGACCAAATATATTCGGTACTGGAAGTCACAGCTGCAGCTCAGAGGGACGGGTGAGTGGAAGGCAGGTGGGACAGCCTGAGCTTTGGCTGAAATGAGAGAGAGAAAACAGCACTGCTCAAGTGCCGGGCACCATGCAGCGATTCCCTCTGTACCTCCACAGACGGGTCCAAGCCACCTTTTAAAAGCGTATCGCTGCCCATGCAGCAACTGCGCTTTTGGAAGAAAACGGAGCCAGGTGGGTGGATTGATTAAAAAACAATCCCTAGTACATCAGCAGTCTACGCGCAGCTCTAACCCATACCCTACCCAGCCTCAGCTGGGCTGTCTCGCTGTATCTTGTAAATCTGATGCTGTTTAATTTCCTGCTGATGTAAGAAAATCACATTGTCTGCCAACAATTTTTCTTATTTCTACCAAAACACTAGTAACTGAATATTTCATTCCTGTTGCTGTTGTCCTCCACTGAAGCAGATTGGGAGTTATATTTATAACATTTTAATGCTATAACTGGAGTCTGTACCATCTCCTGTTATTAAGGTTTTTAACACTTTCATGTGAAATGTTGATCAAACTTTCCGTGCTTGTATGCTACAATACAACTGCATGGTCAACCTAGTCCTTCAAGGACCTCCACCCATTCAGACTCCTGCCTGGATCTGCTCAGGGATTGAATCAGCAATGTGTAGTAAAAGGACATCTTTGGCTACTTTATGGTTACAGAAATAGGGAGGCAGGTGATGAGAGAGAGCAGTCCTCAGCCCTGATACATTAACATGTCCCAGCACTTCCAAGCTACTGCCACAGGAGTCCCATTGTGAAACTGGGACTTGCTGGTTGGGCAAGGTGCTCACACAACATTTTCATCAGCTTTCCTGCAACACTGAAGATGCATCCGTCATTTCTGGCCTGTCTGATTTGAGACCCTGCAGTCCCAATTCCAGAAGAGTTGAGTGCTCAGATGGGAAAATTATGCCTGAATATAGGAAGCTCTCAATAATGCTAAGTATTCTGCAAAATCAGGCTCATGACAAATCAAAGTGGACCCTCAAAATCAGTGGCCCATTCATTCTTTTGCACCTGAACTTCTTGGTTTGTCAAATGTGAGTAATAATGCTCCTTCATCTAAAAAATGACTGCACTAATACATCTGTGAAATGCAAATGGGGGAAATTATTAATTCCGTTTGGAGGAGAGGTTAGACAGTGCACAGCGAGCAGGGCACGGGGCCACGCATTTCAACAACAGAAGAAAACAAACTACTGAATAGTTGCTTATCAAAGAAGGGCCATCTACATCTACACTGAATGAAGCAGGAACAAATAAACACGTGAGCATGTAATTAACTGCTGCATCGTAGAGCAGACGCACGAGGATACTTCCCAACTTCTGAGAGCTTGACTTTGCAGCCCAGCTAAGCAATTTTGGGGTGGATGCAGGGGTGGGGGAAACAGAAGTGTAATGAGATGGGAAAACACAGGGCAGAGGCACAGCCAGGCACGAAGGCCCTTGGGGTGAGCACGAGGGGGGCTGCTTGGGGTTCAGCACACAGGCAGGGCAGGCAGCGCCGGGGCGATGCGCAGCCATAGCCCACCGCATTGCTAATGCCAGCCCAGCCCACGCACCCCCCCCACTCCTCCTCCCCACCAGAACGGCACAGCGCTGTGCAAGGCTGTGGGAGGCAGAGGGCCCCCCCACTGTGATGACCCCCCTGATTTTATGGCTCTCCTGGGCTCATCGCAGGGGCTGTGTGCCCGGGCTCAGCTCCAGCTACCCCACAGCCTCACTCACTCCTTGCCTCTTCCCCGATTTCACATTTCCCTGGTCAGACCCGGTGCCCTGTGTGATGTTGGGTAACCACCCCTACCCTGGCTATTTTCAGCACCCGGACTCTGTGCGAGCGTGGGCTGGGACACGGGCAGGGCTACCATGGCTGCTGGCACAGGCCCCCCTCTTCAGTTACGCAAAAGCAGCATTTTTCATTTTGCTGGGAAATTTCCAGCAGTGATGGTGGGTTTTGAGAAAAGGGAGAGAGTGCGTGTGACGGCAGTGGCGAGCAAGCACAGTCAGGCCCTGGCAGTGTTTCCACCCATCCTCTGTGCTTAATGTGGGCCAACTTCGAGGAATAAATTGTGCTCGCTCTCTCTATCCACTCCACCACGTTTTCATCCCATGACACTCCCTTGAAGAGCCCATCTCCTGACCCTACAACTGGGCTGGGGGAGCTGGCCCAGGCTGCCCACCACCTCTCCATGTGGTCCCCCGGGAATGTCACCAGTTGGGAGGTCTGCTGTGATGCTGCGGTTTCAAGATTGGAGCCTGTGTCAATACTGGACCCCCTTAAAGTGGTTTCTTGGCACTTCTGACTACGGACACCTGAATATGAACATTTTACAGAGTATGACATTCACTTCCCAGGGCCAGCACATAGCTCCCCTGCACTCCAAAATAAATGACCCTTGCATTTAGTTAAACTGAATTTAGATTTAAATGACCTCAAATCCAGAGTCTGCCACTCCAAGATGTTCATCCAAATGTGGGTTTGCTTCCTTGTCCTTTTACATCACAAAGATGATAAAGCAAGGACTTCCTTACAACTGAAGTGCTGAACTGCTTTTTATACTCTTTAGAGCAAATATGGAAAGGATAAACAATGCTTGTAACAATGGGTTTGTTCAAAGATGGAGGGCTTCTTTTGAAAAGATCTCATTTATTTTTCATCACTTACGTGGTTTGATTAACTTTGGTGAATTTTACTACATTTGGCTAATGATGGCAGGCTGTTTTTATGGCCCTTGAGCAATTGCTTTCACTTTCTGGTTCTCAGGCACAATTCTCCCTGGGCTCACAAAGCCCTTTTACAACAACTATAAAACCTGAATTAAAACATAAAGAATATTTTATTTCTTCACCACTTTTTAAAATACATTCTGAAATTTGGACCTAACACAATCTGACAGTTTGGATAGGTGGATTAATACTGAAAATGCCCATCAGCCATGTTCTTTATAGCCCTATATAGGTATTTTAGATATAAAGCTGTCTAAAGTGCTTGCAGTCAAAATGAATGTGGCAGTAAGAGTGAGAAACCTCAGAGGAAGAGAAGAAAGGCCTTTTTTTGTTGGGTAGTGGCAGGATCTTTTTCCTGATTGGAAAGCAAGCTCGAATAGATATATATAGGAAAAAATAAAATAATTGGAATTATTATCATTTCAGTGTTATAGTCTTTGAATTTTACAGCTACTTGTGTAACACTCAATTGCTTAGATCCCTTCTAATCTGCTTGCATACTCAGTTTATATTTGTTAGGGAACATGGGATTACTTGGTTTAAGCATTTGTCCTGAACTTTCACAGAACCACTACAGTAAAAATGGAAAGCCCCCATTAAGGAAAACCTGTCTTGAAAGCAACAGATGGGTACATAAATTTGTTCGTCTGTTGAGAATACAGTTATACAGGGTAGGCAATAATTAAAGGTAACTAACATGCTCCTGCTTGGGCCTACAAGGGCAGCTTCTATGCACCATTTAGGAATTGTACTTGAGCACAAAATGCCACAAAAGGAAAATACAGCTTGACATTTGTAAACTGAATTGATTTTCATGTAAACGGAGGAGTAATTTTACCCATCCTTAACTGCAGAGTCAGTATTCCAAGATTTTGCAACTGTGCCATCTTACATCTCCCAGACTATCTTCTGCCATGCAGAGTTACAGTGAGGGTTGCTTATTGTTTCCTTTCAATAATTTTTTCTTTTGTAAATGGAACAATTTTGTAGCTAGGCAAAGGAAAAAAGTCAACAGCCCTCTACAAGTGACAGGACTCTAAGGAGCACATTTCCGACCCACCAGAATGCCCACTCTAAATTAACATAACTGCCTGGCATTGAGGGGCTTTTGTACTTTTAAACACCAATTGCCATTGGAAGAACCCCAGAAATGTTTAAGGCCCCACTCCTACAATGAATTCCCTGTGGGTGGACCTTTGTGTCCATGTACAACCCCATTGAAGTCGCTGGGAGTCACCATGGGCAGACAGACCTAAATTTCTAATTGCTGTACAGGAATATAGACTGCAAGGGGCCTCCCAGGATCATCGAGTCCTGGCCCCAGGTGCCATGTCAAATAAGCCTTTTTCAAAAAACATTCAGGTTACGTTTTAAGGTGGAATTGGTCTATTTGCCACCACTACTATGAGGCTTTCCGGCCCGGTTTTGGGTTGGGAGGGAGGAAAGGACATCTCTTTTTTTAAAATAAAATATTGGAAACCCATTTGATTAAAATAATACTTTATGTAATTTTTCTGTAAGAAGTCAGAAGCATAATGAATGTATACCTATCTTTTTTTTCGGAAGATACATGAGAATTCTTACATGGCTCTCACATAGCAGCATATACATATATTCGTTTCTGAGGTCAGCAAAGGCACAAAGGCGTACAGAAGATGCTGCAACCACAGCACATGCCTACACGACTTCATATGCACATTGTGAAAAACACACCTCTTGCCTGGCTTGCTGATTTTGTTATTGAAAAAGCAATAAACCCCCATCCTTTCTATGCTGCGCAAACCGTATCTGCAATAAAACGTTGCACCAACACAAAGAAAGATGTACAAAACCACAGGCAGAATTCATATTTTCTTCAACAGCACTAAATGAGGCTGGGGTCTGCCTTGCAGCTCCAAGGAGGACTTTCGGTGCTTGCTGGAACGGTCTGTGCACTGGGGACAGGGAAGGCTGGCAGGAGGCAGGGCCCCTCGGAGCCGTCCCTGCAGACAGGCGTGCGCCAGCACCTCTGCCCAGCGCCCTTCTGCGTTTGCCCTGGGAATTGGTCTCACTGCCTTGGTTTTTTTTTCTATGCCCTTGTTTAAGATCCAAATAATGAAATCTACTTAATGTGATCTAAACAATGGTTCCCCTTCTCCTCACTCCCCTTTCCTGGGCAATGGCGGTGACACGCTGCCCACAGGCGCTCATCCCTCAGCTCCCGCCCGGCTGGTCCAGGCTGTCCCCACGCAGCCCTCCCACAGGACTGCCCCCACTGCACTTGCAGCATGGGTGTAAAGAATGGTCTAAATTGGGATTAATGCACGACTGGGAGTTGACTTTTCTTCCTGTCTCACTTTTGCAATGTTACCGCACGCGAGTAACTGGTTTTTTAAAAACAAGTCTGGGTAGTTTGATGCTCTTTCTTCTCTAGCAAACCTCCTGCATAAAAGGTAGGTTTCTCAGCAGTGCGCTCGCAAGCTGGGACAAGCTCCGGTGGGCCTCGCTGCACCCTCAGGAATTCCAAATAATATTAGTTTACTCCAAAAAAAGGCTTTACAGTATTTACGGGGCCGTCCTGGGTAACCGTGTTTCTGTTCAGGCCTCCGCTCTTTCTCTGCAATGCAAGTGGATGTGTTGCATTCCCCAGAGCCTGCACCTGCCTGAAAAACGAGAGCCCCAACACGTCCCCAAGCCGCTGGCCCACACACGGTGCGCGAGCACAACCGGCTCCGAGCCGTGCATCACAGTGGAGCGGGACCCGCGGCTCCTTCCCCTGCCGAAGCAGCATCTTCTCCTCGTTTTTTGGTCTGTCAGTCATGTTGAAAATATATTCACGTCACTCAGCTGGTTTCATGACACAGACACCAGCGGCGTGACAGGCAACCACATGTTATCTGTTAAGAGCGTACTTGGTTTGAGGGAGATTTTTCTTAGCGGGAAAGACATAAAAGTTACTTCGTTGCTGACCTCTCATTCACTCTTTTCTGTAAAGTCCTGGAGATACACAGAGGCTCTACACCAGATAAGCCAATGGGTTTTGCAAATAGTTTTGCATTATAAAAACCTATGGAAGAAGGATTATTAGGTGGTATACTGGCAAAACAGTAAATCGAAATACACCGAAATGCCATTTCATTCACATACAGCACAGTAACGCTGAGCATTACATGGCTACAACCCGTTTTGCCGATAAACTCGAGGCACAAACATAACATCCTGGTGTGCAGCAATCTGGATATGGCAGAGCCCGTAAATCAGCAGGACACGTTACATGGGGTCAGAAAGCTAATGATGCCGAAAGCTGCGTATCGATAAGGCTGCCTGATGAGAAAACCTGGATGTTGTGTTTCTGCATCGGAGATACAAACCACCATCTGGGTGTACTCAGGGGTGGGGATGGAGAAGGCCTTCCAGTTGCAGATTAGTCTGGAGGACGCTAAGATGAAGCTTTAGGCCACCCGAGCCAGGATTGCCTGGAAAGCGTGGGAATCAGGCCCATGGGAAGGCAGAGGGATCCCAGAGAAACCATTTAGTATCTAACCGTCAGGTAAGTGCTGAGATAACTGTACCTGCTACCAAAGGTTTCCTCCCTCAAAGTTAATTCAACCTGGTAAAACGTGACATTTAGCAAACCACCACACTGCCACATATTTAGTATATGAATAGCTGAGATATGGTATATTTTCATTGGGATGTTTCTCCGCCAGGAGCATTCCTCTGTTGTAAGGTTGCTGGGCTATGTCTCCAATCTCCATTATGCAGGGTAAACACTCCCTGGATAACACCCCTGGCCAGAGCCCATAAATGCTATGGTTTCCAGTGCTGAATTATAAAGAGCAAGCGATAGCTTCTCTCTGCTCCAAGCTACTGTATTTTACCAGGAATCTGAACAAGAATGACCCATCTATATCACCCATTCATGACAGTATTTGCTTTTCAGAGATTATCTCAGTAAAAATTCTCAGGTTTGAGCTGAAAGAAGCTTTTTTGATGTATTTGCAATGCTAGGCTACTAACAAATGTTCATGGTAAATATATGATGATTAATATCAAGGTTCAAGGTTAACTGGCATAAATTAAACATTACAGCCAACTTCATAAACTACCTTTGCAGGTATAGTAAGCAGACTAAAAATCAAAACTAAACAAAAACCTTCCTAAAAATAAAAAAAAATTTAAAAAAATCCAAACCTTGGATTGGACCCTAAGACACAATTAAAGATCAAGGAAGACTGAATGATTGGACATTTAGATGAGTAACCTCAATTAAAAAAAATAAAATGATACAGTTAAATGGCACATGCTTGGGAGGCTGGAAGCAAAAAGGACAATCCTGACACTCAGAGGCTATCCTAAATGTCAGATATTTGAAATAATATGCAGAGTTTCTATGCAAGTCCTTAATTTTGTTTCTGTTAGGAAACAGATTAGGCTTTAACTTAAAGTTTAAGTACTGCCAAAAACACAATGCAATTTGATGCAACTGCTAAACTAGGTCAACAGTAAGACAGGTGCCATAGCGAATCACACCTGCTTTCAGAGAGGCCTCTCACTTCTGCAAAGGGGGAAAAAGAGGGCAAGAAAGGAAAATACAGTACTACAGTGAAAGGACTATTACATTGAGCAGTAGCGAATGCAGAAACATCAGGTGTATTCCCTCCATCAGGCTTACCGGGAACGCATCCTCAGAGGGTGGGGAGCAACAGACAAAAGCTGAAGATTAGCAGATACGAGGGCAACACTTACTGATTCGGGATCCCTCTGCTGTTCAAGGAAAGCCGAAAACTCCACCAGCCTGAGCTTGGTCGTACCAATCGATCGGCCCTGCCACGCAGGGACCGAGGGAGCTGGAGCTGACGTGGGCTCAAATCCTAAAATAAAGGGACTTCATGAAGAAGTTGACAGTTCCTCAGTTTGTACTTTCTGAATTAAATATAATCGGGAATTAGGCATGTAGCCCTTGAATGTTTACATTAATTTTAGCAAATAATTAATTCAGAATAAGTTACAATTAGAAAAACACAGGAAAATATGTAGAAAAAGAGGTCCCAACTCAGCAAGCTAACAATGGTGCAAATAAAAGATCTACTTCTTTGTTTCCTTGGGGCTGTAACTCACTGTAGAATTTTTGTTTAAATTATATACTAGATTATAGAGATTTATAGAGACTTCAAGTAGACTTACCACTGACCCTTCCTTGGAAACTGGCAGCAAGACTCACAGGAGATATTACTGCCTTGGGAGTCAAGAGGACTGGCCTCCATTTCTGGCTCCTAATGTGCCACACGTTACAAGTAAATCACCTCTCTTTTTGCCTATTTCTTCTGCCACTCTCAATTCCCCTCTCCTATTTAGAGCATAAGGTTTCCAAGGAAGGGACTGTCTCTTACTGTGTATTTGCACATTGGGTCTTTGACTTCTTTTGGAGCTTTTAGGCAGCATTATATTACAGATAATAATAAATAATTACTGTAGAGAGCTGAATCATACCCTAAAAAGAAAAAGAAGGTTTTAAATTGATAATAAAGAGGGAATGACATGATGTAGAGAGAGAAGGGATGTTAACCACCATCTCTAATTCACCTCAAGAGAAAGAATAAATGCTATCTCTTGCTCCTCATTGTGGAAAATTAGATGAGAAGGAAACAAAACAGTAAAGGAAGAAGGGAAAGGCAGCAGCTTGAAGGCAAAACTGATCTTGGGAGACACGCAGGCACAAGGGAGGCAGGGGAGAGACACCAAATGTTAGAAAACAACGATAATCCTGAACTAGGTTGAGAACCAGGGAGAGATCACGTGTCCACATCCCATAACGGGAGTATGGTACCTGACTCCAACCCTCAAATTTAGGCAATGAAGGCTTGTATGAAATAGAGAATTACAAATGTGACTGGTTAGACATGAACAGGAATTCTAATGAAGCAAAAACTCATGCATGAGTTTTGACTGAGTTAGAAATACTAATTATCTTATTCTGAGAGAAAACATGGAAGAATAAAAGAAGATGATTCAAAATGTCTGCCTTAGAAAATAATGTTATAAATTAGGAACATCAAGAAAAAGAAAATAATCAGGGATGCAGAAAGATAGCCTTAGTTTTAAGCATTAAATAGCAGCAAGTTAGAAAATCATAAAAAACTGAGTAAGAGTCAGAAAATTGCAGTTCAAACAGTCAGAAGCGTGGGGTCATTTGGCAAGGGAGATGTAAAGTTAGTTATCATCTGCAAAGAAATAATGATCTTTCCTGAAATTACCCATGAAACCAGCTTGGGAAAAGGAGTAGGGAAATAGCCATGAGAAGGGCTTGATCAATTTGAGCAACGGAAGTCAGACTAAATATTAGGTACTTATCAAAGTGGTACCAGGCAGAGCAGGACCTTCAAGAGGGGAAGAATTATCAACAACCAGATACACAGAGATGTTTTATACTTAAGGCTAAACATATATGGTTTTGGAAGAGTTTTTAGCCTCAGTTTAAAATAAATTAAGGCATATTTTCATTACAGATGGAAGCGAGATTTAGCTATTAAAGAAACATGCATCCTATTAGTCATTTTTCACAAAGGATTTTCTTACAATATGGAATGCTGACTGGAGATCACATATGCACTCCTTGCATATGTATTAGTGCTTCCTACCTAAAATGTAAAAAAAACCAATCCCCAAACCCCAAACCCAATGATTTTCCCTCACATATAATCAGGCCATAGGACATTGGGACTGGTGTTTGGTTTGGGGCTACAGGGAATGTTAGATATGGAGTAGTGGCTCTGTCCATCTCAGGAATTAATACATCACATTCAGTACACAATTCAAGTCTTTTGAAAGGGGAGTATAAATGGAAGAATTACCTGAAATGGGAGCTGTGACTGATGGCTGTATAGGATAGGCCTGCTGAACGAATGGCTTTACGCTGGAATAAAGAGTTACACAAAAATCATACACAGTAAATTCCATTACAGTCACATAGTATAAGAAAATACATGGTTAATGACCTTTACCCACAAACATATCTCTTCCTCGCATAGCATATTTAACAGACAGACAGTAAAGAGGTAACAGAGAGAGAGGGGGCTGAGAATTACACCCAACATCTCAAAGCGAGGAGCTCATCTACACTCGGTCACCCAGCAGGAAAGCTGACCCCCCTGTTGCAAGTATTGCAGCGGACGTGCATGGTGATTGCTTTGACTCCCAGTAAATCCAGAGGACGCTGAACTACACGGGCACAAAGACTCCCATGGACCTCAAGGGAATAAGGTGGGGAGAAGCTGAAAAACATTGCTCCAGAGACCACCGCAGGGCTGAAAACATAACAACTGACAGAGGGGCAAAGGCTTCCTTTTCCATATGGTGCTGTTCCTACCATGGTGCCAAAAGGCAGTAACCCCGCTGACCACTAATGGGCCTCATGCGGTCATCTCCTGCCCTGCAGGAAAATACGTCCCCCTTGCCTCCAGCATTGCTCATATATTTAAAAGAGGATGGAAGTATTTTGTGCTGGAAACTCATTCACAGGCAAAACCTCACCAGCTGCTTCCTTGGCATTATCATTGCATCTCACCACGCAATGGGAGAAAAAGGAGTGTGCCCATTAGGTATTCAGCTTCAGCTTTGAGGTCTGGGATCCCTAATAACTTTTTGAATGTGAGTTCACATCACTGTAAAGGCTCTTCCTTTCCCTACAACTATCTTTTTCTCCTTTGTAGAAAAATTTGCAAGTTCTTGCCTCATTGATATCCTCTGGCAGCAAAGTGCACAAGCCAGCCCCGCACCACATATAGAAGCATATTTTAACTTTCAGACTTACTCTTGTGAGGATCCAGGCTGCCCCGTCTGAATCATGCCCGGCCAAAACTGAAAGAGGAAAAACAAACAAACAGACCCACAATTGTTTTCTTTGTTGAAAGATTTTGGATATTTCTGAACAAGCATGATTCCTTTTGCAAACACAAATGAAAGCATTAATCCATTCATTCAGCCTTAGTTTTCTACTGAACATTGTTAGAGAATACAGAGATTTTTTTGGGGACTCGGCTAACAACTTACCCCAGGTGCCCCAGGAAATGTAGGACGGGGAATTCCTGGCAGGCCCAGCTTGTTGTGAATAGCAGTAGCTGAGACTATCTGAGCTGATGACATTGCTGCCATGTGCTGGAGTGCTTTGTCCTTTGCTGTCTGATCCTTTAATATGACAATTACAGGAGTTTTAAAACATTTGGCACAACAAATGATGTTAAATAACTGCAGCTACAAGCACATAACTAAAAACTTAAAAAGCCACACAGAAAATGCAAAAATAGCAAACCATGCAGGAAAAAAAAATACAGCACGGAGGCTAACACTCAAACTACCTCAAGGCAAAACCTCCTCTCAGACATGCGTGGTAGACCTGAATTCTCACAGTCTGCTCTGCCAACACGCAGGAAGCTCTGGGAGACCAAACGACTGCCCACTTGTTTATCTGGGCAAATTCTGCTGATTTTAAATCAGGCTGGACTAAACACGGTCTGCTGCTAAGGGTCTGCCTGCAGGACAGGGAGCACTGAGATTTGAGCTCTATCAGTTACATCTAAGAGAAGTTTGCCTTTCATATTACACTGTAAAATGAGAACACAGAACTGCGACTGACTCGCAAACAATGACAGATTTTTCTTCATGCTTACAGGTTTAGAAATACTTTGGATTCTGTTTTATGACAAGTATTTTAAAAGTTAGATAACAAAAATGTAAATGACATTGTAAACTTCCAATTGTGGTGTTTTACTGATTTACAGTGTTCCCAAAGAAAACAATCAGCCATAAAATTTCTGCTGTTTTCAAGCATTACAGGAACAAGTTTAGGAAAAGATGGGTTGTTATCGATTACTTGTATTACAGCAGCGCTTGGAGTGCTAGTCACTGCCAATCACGTATGATCACAGAACAGAAAAGGAAAGCCTCTTAATGCAACAGAGTTAACTAAATGGATATCTTAGGTCAGGGAAAATAAGTAAACAACAGACTGTTACTATCTGGTAAAGTGGGGTTCCTCATCCAGAAGTATTGTATTAATAAGTGCTAATATTTAGGTACGTGACTTAGAATGAAGGAACACAAGCAGTATTAAGCAAGGATTTTTTGGGTTTTTTTTCTGGTTTTATTTTACAAGCGAAGTAGCAAGCATGCTGGCAAGAGATGCATGCTCTTATATATGATATATGACTTTGCACATAAGCTCCCTGTAAAGCTGGTATGTAGTAGTACTATAGGTGAGCGGCTTCTTCCTTTGAATAGCTCCTTTAGAAACAGCAAAGGCTGAAAGTACAGGAAAAGCTAGCCAAAAATTCTGCCAAGCACAGTTAAGGTACATAATACTTGGTTTAGTTAAAATACTTACCATGCTTGTTACCTGGATACAACAACAAACAGTTTATTAAAATGCTTGTGGAGAATAGCAGATTCTTAGCAAAATATGAACAAAATAGTAAGAGACAAAGGAAGAGCAGTTTGCTCAACATTAAATATCAAGTTTAAACAAATGCATTATTTCCACCTAGGGACTGATTCATTAAAAGAAAAAAAAAAAAGGGGGATAACAAAACTAAAACCAAAACACTGGGGGAAATAACCCTCGCCTCCCTGCGTGAAAGCTGCAGATAACGAAGGGGATTGCTGCTGACCTTGTTTCCCTGAGCTGTGCAAGGAGCCCCTGCGGGCGCCTCTGTGGGATGCAGCCGGGGGAGAGGGGCAGGCGGAGCAGGGGAGTAGCTGCTCCAGCAGCGTCCCCCCCTCTGCACCTCGCCGGAGGATGCGAGCCTGAAGTGCTGCGGTGCTGCCTGCAGCCGCATGAACACCTGCGGACTCGCCTGCGCTGCCTTCTGACCTGCCCAAGCCTCAGGACCGCCTTGCTGCAGCTGACGGTGCATCTACAGAGCAGCTTCTGGAGGCGGAGGGACACGCCATCCATCGGCGCGTGAACAGAACTTGGTCGTTTCTCCAACTTGTAGCTTCCCTGTATAACTACGACCAGTTCACTGGGTAAGAGCTGGAAGTCAGCTCTGGCTCTGCTGGCACTCACCTCTGCCTGCCCCAGGGTAGGAAGGTGTGCGTAGGAGGTTTGGGCACAGCATGGCTGTCTTTGGATGTCTGCAGGCCGCTGGGCTAAAAAATGCTTCGGTAGGTGTTAAGAGGTGGCAGTGTCCTGAGATTCACGCAGCTTTCCAGAAAGCTGACCTCTCCACCCTCCCGCACAGTAAGAAGGACCCTCTATCATGAAACACATGAAAGTAAAGAGGTGTCCTTAAGCAATATGGAGGTGCTAGCCCCACCAGACTTTTCTGTTCCTTTCCCCCCCTTTTTTTGTTAGGTGAGCTGGCTTGGAAATGCCACATCATGCAAGTCTCACCCGCAGTCAGCTGAGTCGTAACAAGAACAAACATACTGGGGTTCGATACCCTGTGTATGAAATGCATGATTCAAGAGACATGTGCAACCTCCAAAACTAGGGGAGCACTACTTTTGTGACTACGTTGCTGTTCTCCAGAGCTGCTGTGGTGCTACAGCCTCCTCTCCTTCACTGCCTCCTGCCTACAACCAGCCACCCCAGTGCCACCACATGAAGGTACAACCAGTGCCTGTGCTCCTGCCAAGCCCCCAAACTCATACTGTTCCGCTGCTATAAGGCCCTTACTATTAGGTGGATCTAAACTACAGGGGAATTTAAAAGTAAAAGCTTTGTTAGGAATATAAAAGTCCATATCTGGGAGTTGCTTGAGCCCAGGACAAATTATGTATCTACGACATAGTCCATCTCACCTTGCTTCAGCTGTCTAAAGTCTCCAGTCCAGGGCAGACAGCTAACCTCCTGCTATTGTTAGTGCAGTAAGCACCTACAGTGTATTTCTTCCTTACCAGGCATCAAAACCAACTGGAGTACATTACTTTCCGTAATGTTATCACTGTCCAAGGACTAGAATAGGAGCCTAGACACCCAGCTCCTACATGGCAACAGTTACAGCAGGTAAATCCCACCATAACAGATGAACTAAAGAAAACTTTCAAAAATTTACACTTCCTTCAAGACCTTCTGTTCACAGAAGGAGGAACACTTAGACTGTCCTGTGGAGCTCTGCCTTCATTAGCTGCGAGTCTGTTGATCCTTAACTTTAGGAACAGTGATAGGGATTTTTGGAGGGAAAAAACATCTTTTGTTTCATGACATGAGAAGGGATGTGCTTTCCTTCTTGCCAATTGCTGCTTTTCACCCCAGAGGGTTCTACATTTTATGGTGGCCATTCATCTTATCCTCTTTGACCGATTACACTTTCAGGACGATGGAGAGAAAGCAAAAACACATAGGATGACAGCTCAGAAATACAGCCCTTGCAATAGGGCTAGTCTTGAGGAATTTCAATGACTTCACAAAGTCTTCCAGTGATGACAAATCTGCCAGCTCCACTGGACATCAACTGACTCAGGCCAACACACATCAATGGAAAGTTTCACCTTTTGTAGGCTTAGGAACCTCTGCATAGTTGGAAGGTCAGTTTTTCTCAAAGTAATTGTAACTTTACATTCAAACATGAAAGAAATCAAATTCAAATATAAATACATAAGAGGTCCTGACTTCCATTGGCAAAAAAGCACCTTCAGCTCCAGGAACGTTTTGGAGAGCTGCGAGGTGGTGGCCTATGCTTGTATAATCAGGTAGACTTCATAGTCTTCAAAAACAAATGAGAAAACCGCATTTTAAAGCTGTTTATTTAATTTGAAATATTAGCTTGTCTGACACTTAAAAAAACAAGTATATGTTGGGGTTTTTTTACGCCGCAATGGAGAGAGCTCATAACCAGGAGGGAATGAGTCTTTCTACCTATCACTGCAATGCGGCCGCTTCTGGGATGAAACTTGGTAACTGATTAATAACACACAATGGTATTACATCACAGTTTAGGCAGCAAGAGAAGTAATATATCCAATTAAAACGGCAGGGGTAATTTAAACAGGCAGATTACAGTAATTACCCAGGTTGGAATTTGGCCAGGACAAATGGGTTAACACCCCTACTCTAAACAGGAACGTTGTGGGATTTTTAATGACTGCAAATAGTTAAGACTTTGCTTTCCTATCTTGTCCAAGACAAAAAGGATTTGGTTCTGCTCTCACTCGAGCTGCTGTGTAAAGCTGGAATAAATCCTTTTGGGTCAATGAGATTTACGCTTATGTACGTAAAATAAAAGTTTGGCCCAACGTGCTGCAGAGTCCTGTGCTGAGGTTCAGTAGAGGCTTGGGGGGACAGTATCTCCTACTGAATCATTAAATCCTGCTAGAGCTTAAGGTATTCCTTAGATAGGTCCCATCTGGCCCTGACCTGGCTTGACCCTACTTAATTTATGAGCTCTGATGGGATTGCTGCTGCCCAGGAATGACACTGTAACAGTAAGTAACAGACTGCACTCTTAGACTGCTGCCTTCCTCTCCCCTTATAAAAGTCTTCTGTGCTGTGGTACGTAATTAGTAATGAATGTTACCGAGGTGGATTTAGAGTACAATCAATGGAAATCTGGTCTAGTTCCACTAAACCCCTAAAATGTCATCACTGTAATGGAGATCAGGATCTGCCTCATGTTTTATCCGAATGCTTCTGGCTGCAGTTGCAAAGACTGTTTTTGGAAGGCATAAACACTAAGAATCTAATGCAAGGAGACTATATAACTTTTAATGAATCAGGCCCTTGAGGTTTACTTTTCACCCATTGGTTTTGGAATGCAAAATACATAGTTAAATTAGATAATAATAATTCCCCAGTATCATCCAATTATAAATCTTAATATCTATAAAAGCCCCACATGAAACAAGTTGTATATGACAAGCACAAAAGGATTTGTGCTCAACTTTCTTTTAATCCAACATAAACAGAAGAATAATTCAATCAATCAGCTCAAATGAGTTCTACAGCCAAAAAACAAAAACTGTTATCCTAGAATGATAAATGAGGCTTTGAATACCATGTTAACTACGACTTTTGGAAAAAAAAACCCTAAGACAGTATGAAGGAAAGTAAGCACAACAGAACACAGTATTAATTCAATAAGCCCTAAAACCTGTATGAATATTTGAAATACAAAACTTTTCTTGTATGAAAAAAAAAGACATAAGAGAAGAAACAACAATTTGCTCACAAAATGGGTATTACAGTAACACTAACATAAAATAGATTCCTAATAAGCAATTTTGCAGATGTTATTTCTGCTCAGATCTCATATTGATTCAAATAACCTTTGCAATAATTAGCTGTAGCTCAAAAAAGATAAACAAATCATGAAAATATACAATTGTTCTGGACAAAAGATAGAGAGCACTTCAGTGTTTCTAGCCCTGATCTCCAATTTGCTTATTATTAGAGAAGACAGGAGTAAATACAAAAGCTGGCTATTTCAGCCAGGCAATAGCTAATGCCAAGAAGAGAATGCGCATTCAAAGCTGTCCCAACTTGCTGCCTAATGAGTAGCAATTAATCCATCTTATTGTATTTCAAAATGCTGAAGACTCCATTCACATCAAAGGGAATTTTTCAAGGCTTTTATCATTGTTCATTTAAAAAGTATAGAGCTATCTTTAGCATTTTGTAATTGACAACAATATTTTCTTTTTATCCCTCAATGTGGAATGTAGAATAATGGATTTTAAAACATGTAATACGTGTGAACTGTAGGCATTTTAATGTTTCTTTTTGTCTCTGTCTAATTAATCTTGCACTATGAAAAAATATCTGAAATGAAAGCCTAGGATAGATGTATATCCTGCTGTGAAGACCTTTAATCTCTATTTATGCACAACTTCCAATCCATCTTTTCTTCTGAATGGACAGAGGTGACTTTGGCTCCCTGGCAGTGCAAAGGTGGGAAATGCTGCAACCTAACACTATGGACTGGTGGATTTGACATGTAAATACAACATTAGAGCGTAAAAATTCTGCTTTGCCTCCTCCAGTCTCTGCATGAGAGGAAATGTCATGAAGAGGAGCCGCCTTTCAGATCTGTCTCCAAGGAAAGCTTTATTTCAGCCTCTCTTTCCATTTTCATGAGATGAAATTTCTCTTAACTTCAGGAAGATTTTAATAACCTCAGAAAATTAAGACTAAAATCTCCAAAACAGGAATATTTTCCTGCTGTAAAAAGAATTGAAATGTACAACATCCCTGGAAAGGCTGATGGGATGTTCTCTGCTGGTGGTCTTGAAACGCAGCAATAGCATTTACACGCGAAACTTCTCTTTCTTGCAGGCTAAGGATCCATCCAGCTGGAGCGGCTGTAGGCACTTATCATCAAAGAAAAGGGACTTTGCTGGACCAAGTAGACTCTATGGCATGCAGGTGAGATTTCAATCTATTAGGTAAGCTTCAGTAATACTCTATTGAATGGCATGGGTGCAGATAGCTCCAAAATCCATCCATTTGGATTTTTGCAGAAGATAAACACAGAAAGATTCACCCAAGTCCTCTCCTGGCCATGAGCAGAGTTCAGACCAAGGCAAGACAGAAAGATGTCTTGGTAAAACATAAACTCAGCAGGTACTTGGGCTACAAGAGTTGTTACACCCTTCATCAAAGTAAGAGACCAGCAACTAAGGTCAATGGGACAGATTGGTCACATCCCAAAAGATCGATAAGAAATGGCATTATAAAGAAAACTGCTAGCAATGGATGTCAGCTGGGGGACAGGAGCCTCCATGCCATGCCCCTGCAATCCTCAAGTGCCTGCCTGTGATTATTTCAGCTAAGGCAGTGCTGGAACACAGGGAACAACCAGCTTCTCTGCAATACCCTGCCCTGCGTACGCGTGGGAGGCACATAGAGGGGATGTCTGGTGGCAAGAGGAAGAAACATGGGAGATGGAGATGGTCTCAGGTCCAAGCTGACTGAACTCGTTGCTATTGACTGGCATGAAGGATCTCTGCATTAATCCACAGAGTGGTTGCCCCTCATCCCTTGGCTATCTTCTTCTTGGTCACCCCTTCACTGGTAAACTTGGGCAGCACCCACTCCAGGAGAATGAGAGTCTATCATCTTCCTGAGGAGGTTGGTGGGAAAGTCCAGGCTGCTGCCAAAATGGCCCCCATTGAAACAATGGGCACTCATAGATGCCAAAATGTGTTCACTTTGTCTTTCTTTCACATCAGTGGTATCCTTCTCAGGCAGTTTTCAAAGGACACTGGACCATACAATGGTTCAATACAGGAATAATAAGAAAAACGGGCAGTAGCACTAACAAAATGTCTGAAGCAGCAAGATTCCTTCTCAGGTCCCAAACCAGTGGCTTCTCCCACTTCTAGGGAGTAATTGCAGCTCCCTGGCAGAAGCAGCGAGGGCTCTCCGT
Source organism: Burhinus oedicnemus (assembly GCA_008921705.1). Taxonomy (NCBI): domain Eukaryota; kingdom Metazoa; phylum Chordata; class Aves; order Charadriiformes; family Burhinidae; genus Burhinus; species Burhinus oedicnemus. Next base: position 348,342 of record VFFE01008536.1, on the reverse strand, counting down.
CTCATAAAAGCAGCTCCCTTATGGCACCTTCTTGCATCAAAGTTTCATCTCTTCCATGTGAGGAGAAAAAGGTCTGTGGGAGGCTGCAACTTCTCTGGAAGAGGCCTGTGCAAGTGGGCTGATGTTGTGCCATGGCACCTCGTTCGCTGAGACCAAGAACGGCAAGAAAAAGAGGAGGGAGACGGGGACAGCCTGGCTCCTCTGCCTTTTCTGGGCACCCCTACGGCTGGGGGCCATGAAGGAGTCACCAGGGCTGTGTCGGGGCTGCTGGAGGAGCTAAATCCTGGGGGCAGCATGAGTACCCGGGAGCAGGGGCAGGAGGAGCAGCCCGGGACCCACTGGCCAGCAAGACCCGCTAGCCAGGGGCCAGCAAACAGTGTCACCAGTGTGCACTCTGTCCTCGCCGTGTAGTTGTCAGGAGTGGAAGCAGATGCCCCTGCAGAGCGTCAGGGCCCTGTCGGTAGGAGACTCTTCCTGAAGCAACCAATTCCTTGCACCAAAATGGCGGCTCCCCCACTTTTTACTCAGCTCTGGGGGAGCTGCAACCCGCTGATGGGTGGGAAGGGGCAGCAAGGTCGGAAGCCCTTACAAAATAATTTGTTGCCCTAACAGATCTTCAGGCGGCTCCTTAAAATGAAAAATCCCTCTGGATCTCTATTTACTGCAAATGGCATCTAGGCTAGAGGTCTCAAATATTACTAGGGTTTAGCTAGCTGCTTTCTTCTTTGGAAAGCTTCAATAAAAATCAGACAGCAGGTGCAGTACTTAAAATTTTTTTTTGCTTTATAAGCGTCTTCGTATTTTAAGCTATTTTGTGTATTCAGAAAGGGAAGTATTTTAGAACAGTAAATCCAATATTTTTGTTAAGCTCCTAGGCCTGGATTTTGGTTATCTAAGCGGGCTTCCTGATTTTTGTAGCCCTGAGCGCTCACCAGTCCTACGGAACTCCCTGAGAGCTGCTGAGCACCTCTGGAAAGTAAGGCCACCTATTTACATACTTAATTTTAGGCATCAAGGACTGACAATTTAAGCTTAAAATGCTACATATCTCTGTATTATCGCACCCTCGGTTAAAAAGCAGTATGTTTAAGTCATCTTAGTTGTTCTTTACGAACCCCAACTGCTCAGCCAGTGCAGCTAAAAAGCCAGCCACCAACAGCCATACAAGCTTGCCAGCATGCTGCCCACTGCGGACGAAAAACCCAGCGCTTCTGTCAAGGAGGCCTGTTACAAAGCCAGGCTGTTATTCATACGCTGCAGTTCCAGGATGGCGGCAAGCAGCCGCAGTGCTCACCGCTTAGTATTGTGACATGATACTTTCGGAAACATTTTGCTTTTCAGCTAGAACAAAAACGCGATTTGTTCTCATCTGGAGGAGAGAGAGGTGGGGGGAAAAAAAAAATAATAGACAAAAAGAAAAAAAGGAGGGAAGTAAAAGATTTACAGGTTCCTTTGCTTTTTATTAAAAAGGAAAAAAAAATCAACAGCAAAAACTGCAAAAACCTCTCTTCCACTTTCAAGTAATGTGAAAACAAAACAAAAAGAGTCCCAAGATCTCCGCTGGAAAACTTGAAAAAACAAGCAATCCAAGAAACCCCTATTAAGCATTTCCAAGAGTTTCTTTTTAGCCTTAGAATATATTTTATGGAAACCAGGGAAAACGGGGACATATACAATTTATCACGTCAGATAAGCAAACATACTTAATATTCCCTGAACAGGACTCTGACTGAGGCTCTCCAAAGATTAAATGTCAATATTTTACTTTAAAAAATAAAATTTCAGGGAATCTTGTAAATAGTATGTAACTTGAGGTGATACTAGATTGTACTCTAGAAAACACCTCATAGTTAGAGCAATCTTGATAAGCTGTGCTCTCTGGCACTTGGAATAAACAATCTATTTTAAGTATTCTTGATAGCATTTCAAAAGTACAGACAAAAAACATTTGGGAATGGAAAACAATTACCCCAATTACCCCTCTGCAAAAAGCAAAAAAGAAAAAGCGTCTACACAACTGCATAAAAACCCCGTGTATTTAAATACACTCCTAGCACTCAATTGTTAAAAAAAATAATAAAATAAAATAGACTAACGGGTTAAAAATCAGGTTTAGGTGCTGAGCTGTTACGAAGAGTAGTTCACTTTGCATTTGGACAGTGTTAAAACAACGTTTTAATGTGGATGCTAGTGCAGAAACCGGAGATTAAACACAAAGAGACGCAGACAGCTACCACATGCAGGAAAACGAGGTTACAGGCACGGCAGCACCAGGCGCTCGCCCATCACCGCGGGGAGGAGGAAGGGACAGGCATAGCAACCACAAGCCCAAAAGCAGAAAAGCGCATACCTTCAGCTTGGAATGAAAATCACGAGATTTCCTTCTGGCAAGAACCTGAATGTGACTAGACACCTGCAGGGTAGGGGAAGGGAGGAAACAAAGGAAAAGCCTGTAACCATGGAGATGAAAAGCCCCCTACAACTGGGCAAGCCAAACGTACCTTAATGGCGGCTTGAATTTCTCGAACTTTCTTTCTTGCTAAGACCTGTATGTGACTAGACACCTACATTGTTCAGGTTTATAGGAAAAAAAAAACAAAACAACAAACAAAAGAAAAACAAAAAGCAAATCAAATTTTAAATGTCTATTTTTTCTTTAAAAAAAAAATAACTTTTCTGAGGGGAGGAAGTTATTTGCATCTTCAGTAAGCTCTGCTGTTAAAGATACCACATTCCCAGCCAGATACCAAGCTCTTAGCACCGAGGCTTAACAATACAGGTCATCACTGCAGTGACTTGATTAAGGAAAAAAAAAAAGAAGAAAAAGAAAAAAAGTGTAACCCACCAGGTTGTGCATTCAGCTACAAGATAGAAGACACAGTTCACAGTTGGACGCAGCCCACGTGCTTTGGTACTGATCCCATCCGTGGCCAGGCCCTGCGCTCTGGCGCTGGGAGCCGACAGGATTTCTACCCCATCTGCCAGGGATGCAGATGCCCGCTCTGACCATTTGCCATTAGGCTTGAGACATAACTTGGCACCGAGAAGTTTTATCAATTTTTTATTGTGTTCTGCAGCTCCAATGAGAAGCCTCAGGCTGCGTTTTGACCCCACTGAAACGCTCTAAATTCTGGAACAAACAATAAAAGAGTGGCTCAACGTAGGTCCCTGAACCTGTGTTGGCTTCCTTGGTAATCTCAGCATCAAATCTGCCCACAAAACACTCGTGTAAGTGGGGACCAGTAACTTGACATCAGCTTGAGTGATGTCCAGGTTTGGCCCATCATCATTACATTTTGGTAAGAAATTTGTGTAAACCCAGTCCTGCACTCGACCAGTTACTGGTCAGAAGTTGATCCCTGTGCAGTGAAGGCTCTGGGCCCAGATTAACATTCCTGTTTGCTCAGGCACGTACTGAAATCCATGCTATTGATGATGAGGGTTTAATAATACTGCCCAGCATCGCTTGGTAGTGCTCAGCATGCTACAGCCCCCTGTGTGAAGGTTTAAAACCTGCAGTGATGGTAAAAACTGCTAAAGAGAAGTCTCTCACTCTTATTTGACCCAGGGCATACCATATCAAGTGTTGTACATTTTTCCTAAGTTAGTTACAATTCCTGTCTGGGAAAGAACAAAGCAAAAGAAAAGGAGAAACAAAGCTTGATTTCCTCCCTCTATAAGACCATTCCATGACAATGGTACCAAAAAGCCTGTATTTGTAGTAGGGAAGCAAACAGTAATGCATAAATAAGCATAGCCCCTGAAGGCCACCTTCAGAGACTTCTTCAGGAAGCAGCTAAGAAACCAGTTTGCAGTAATTCAGAGTTATACTATTGCTTACTAAGCAATTTCATAGTCAAACACGTAGACCAAGTTTTCACACGTGTTCATTTGTTTTGCTTTCAGTGGGATATTAGTGGTGTTAAAGGTTATACAAGAAGCACAATCGTAACATTTAATTGCTCAGTTGAAACTCAAAAGTAACGACAATCAAACTTTTCTAAACACTGTCTAAAGTGATTTATGAATCGCTATAGAGGGATGTGCAAGTACAGAGGCAGAACTTCGCCCCATATAAACCATCACAGCCCTCTTGGTTTTACCGCAGCTTTACCAGCATACGCTGGCCAAGGATCTAGCCCCAAGGTCATCTGGACTCCTGATGAAATTTTAAGATCCCAGCATAACCCCCAACTCCTGGAGCTCGCACGGGCATAGCAGGGATAAACTTGGGACTTTGTCTTTTGTTTCAGAAGTCTTTGCCAATCTTTTGTTGGTTCCTTCTCCATGTGCTGCAGTTTCTAACCTTTCTCATGTCTTTTTTCATCCCTTGGACAGACGTTTTCTTCCTAACTGACAAAGGACACCACCCAGGGCAAAATATCACCCAGTCCAAAGTGCTTTAAATCCGAGCACTGGCAGCAGGCCATCTTTGTGTGTGCTGACTCAGCGTCACCTTTCCCTGCATTACAAAACGCGCGTAGCATGCAAGTGTACGAGCCTCTGCCTTCCCCTTCGTCACACACACGAATGGGGAGAAGGGGAATCTCGCACTTGACGTTAGAGAAAGTGAGGGGACTCTGCGATTTGCGAAGCATTTTGAAACAGCGCAAGGGTTTAGTAACCACTGCATAAATTACACAGCACGTGTGCCTTCTGTGAGGCTGCTGATCACCGTGGATATTATAAATTAAAGGATTTAGTCATATGAGATAAGTTAACAGTTATGTGATAATCATGTGAAAAAGACTTAAGACTGGTTAGAGGTTTATTGTGACCCTTTGATGAATGAAATCTTACCGTGGTCACAGACCAGGAGCCTGAAGGCTCTTAGGCGAATTTTTTTATTATTTTTTCATCCTGGAGCAAGTATTGCTCGTGAGCTGAGAGCATGATTAGGATCAGTCCTACTAGATAGTTTTTATTTATTTACCTCTCATATCCAAGGATCATAACGTCTATTATATAGGCGAATTGGCTGGACTTTTACAAGTTCCATTATTCACCGTCTCAAAGTAATTATTATATTCTGTAATTGTCCTTATTAAGAAATAAGGCACAATGCTTTATGCTTCTGCTTCAGCTTTTGATTTTTTTTCCCCCCAAATACAGGGGATAATAGCTTCATGTACACATAGGTTAATAAACAATGCATCCTCAAACTGCCACTGAAATGATGCACAACATAAAAATAACAGAGTTTTAAATATTTTCTAAACAGCATGTATTTAACCTGAACAGTGAAGTCAATACATCATCTCATCAGAGCTGAAGCACAGACAGCCACTGCAGCCAAAAATGCCACGTTTTGTCATTCACTGACATGCATATGTTCCCACTGGGTTATTTTACCTGCTTCCTGGTCCGTGTCTTCCCTGTTCTAAGTTTGATGTATCTGGCTATCAATTCATTCCTACCTGAAACAAAGAAAAATTCATTATAAGGGACAAGCAGCATCACATCCATAAGCACCATTAAAATGCCACATTTAAACTTAGGAGTTCCATGCATATGAGGCTTATGTTTTCTTACACTTACTCCACTTTTCCTTTGCCAACTATTTATCAATATTTTTCATTTTTCTTCAGTATTTCTCTTCCCTCTCCTTCACAGACATTTCACGTTCCACATGAACTAAGTGCAGAGGGCTACGGGTTCAGTGTTTCCCACTGAAGTCCTGCAGCTGTTTGCAGGCAGAGAGGCACCTCCTTGGTCAGCGGTGGTGCCCAGGATAATCTTTCGCTGGAGAACCCCCCATCCCGGGGGCAGACACACGGTCTGGACTCCTCTGGTTTTGCTTCTGACCGTGCCGGGTGGCGTTTGCCTCCCCCCTGCCCCAGCCCACCTGGACCCCTGCTGGGAGGAGCAGCTGCTCTTGAGAAGGTGGTGTGCCACCCGAGCCAAAGCGCCAATCACCCAGATGTTACAGTTTCGCATCAGCTTTTCTCCAAGTTTTAATTCTTCAAGGAGGACAGCAAAATCTATCCTTCCCGCCAGAAAGCACGCTGCCTCCTCCACTGACGGAAATCACTGTCCCAGTTCAGCAGGTTATCAATCACACCCTTAACTCTACGCACAAGAGTGGTCACCCTGCGGTGCCTAAGTTCCTGCTGCAGTGAGGCCGATCAACACTGTGGTTTGTTATTTAGAGCTTTTATTTCTCTTGGAAATGTATACTATTTCCAAGTTTCTAAAATGGCTATTTGACTCTTCTTCAGTCACACATTATGCTACCTAATACAAACTAACATTTTCTTTCCAAATAATTTCCTTCCTAAATATTGCTGACGTGGAAGATAACACAGTTTTATGTGGTGCCCTGTTTATTTTGCCTGCATATTATGTTACTTCTCCATGAGTTGTAATAACTTAAATATACTTGTTCAACAAGTCCTAAGTTATGGAGTTATTTGCATTCAGCACAGGGGATAAGCAGCCCACGTGTAGTAAATGAGAAAACTGATTTAACAGCAAGCTGAAAATGGGAAGGTTAAGAAAATAACTTGTTACCCACCAAGTTATTTTAAAGTGGATGAGTACATAGCTGGGGACTGTAGAAAGTTATCGTAATGGCCAGGAACTCAAACTCTTTCAGTTTGACGTTGTGGGAGAGACGGGGAAGTTTTGAAGTAGCATGCCTATGTCTGAGGGGTATTTTGTTGACTGGAAGACTGAACACAATTAGGCAAACTGGACCTTCATTTTCCCTTTTCCTCCTGTCTTCCCCTATGAGCCTTATTTTACACCCTTTGTTTCAAATGTCTCATGGCTCCTGTCTCTTGCATGGTTTGTTTGCTAAATGGGTACTAGAATATGAAATATTAACAATCTTCGAGTAGAGCTGTGTTCCCTCCGATTCCCTTGTTGCTTTGGTCTGGACTATGTGCCAGGTTCCCCGCAACGTGCCACTGTAAGGGTGATGTGGGGTTTGTAACTTCAGCAGGTCTCCTCAGGACAAACTTCAAGAGGTAAATTTTGTGTGAGCAAACAGTTACACAAACAAGCAACATTTCTGCACATGAATGAGCAATTTCTGTATGCAAAAGGAGCAGCTGGTTCCCTAATTTCACGCAAAGACCTTGGCTTTTGGCTAAACAGTAGTTCTGCAACATGTGCCCACGAGGTACTTGCCATTTCAAGTGAACAAGAGCCTTTGTGTTCACAGGGTGAAACCAGGGAATGCTCAATCTCTGTATCTCTCTATTCTCATGTTCTTTCTCATCATCCAAACAGTTCACTTCAAATATGGAGAATTACTGTTCATAGTAGTGGCTGTCCCCCTATGTCCTTATGCTGTAACAGCAGCTACCTCACAGTGACAGGACTAAAAATTCACTTGCAGGTGTTAGGCATGGACAGAAATGCAGCTGCTCTACTCTTCATTAATACTAAATGGAAAAGTTCTACAGTGGAAAAATATCATACAGTTTGGGAAGAGGAACCAACAGAGAGGTCAAGAGCCTGAGGCCACAGCAACGAGAAGGGAGAGGAAAAGGTATACAACAATGGCGCATCATACTAAATGTGCTTTGGACAAGAGTTTCCCAAAACCTTCTTGCTTGGTACTTTTTATGCCTCTGCAGTGTCCCTTTAATGGGTACAGGGCGAGCAGACAGTAAAGAGGTGCACAAAAATTAAAAGAAAAACAGGAAGATGCATTTCCCCACCTGCCAACGGGGAGCTCAAGGCGGCAGTAGCCTGCAATAGCAGCCCTCTGCTCTGGTGAGATTTACAGATCACCATATTCCTGCAATCACTGGTATGATAGGTGGTACAAGTGTTTTCATATTTCTAAATGCACATTTTGATTTAATTGGGGAATGTCCTCCCTCCAGAAAGTACTTTCTTTGCATATCTTCAAGTATGTGCATACTGTAAGCACCCAGAATAGTTTTTTGGTGCAAAAAGCATCGTCAAGTTGTCTTTATCAGCACCCAGTGACTCTGCAAGGTCAATGACTGTAAGGTGATGTAAAGGATGCATTGCCATCTCTTGCCCCTCGGTCTGTACTGAAGATGTTTCAGATACATGGTCTCAGCACAGGTCACTTCAGCCATCCCTTGCCCATTAACGCAGCCCTCAGCCGTAGCTGAGGAAGGAAGAGTTAAACCTTCTCACGGTTTCACAGTTTTCTTCCCAGTCAAGAGAGCTAAAAAACTGTTTTTAAAGGAAAGCTCAGATTCCCAGGCAGCCACTTGACAGGAAAAGCAGCTTTATAAAAAACACCAAGCACTGAAAGTCTAGACTGTATTATTCAAAATACCAGCCAAGTGCTGTCTCCAGTTGAGCCCCAGTCCATCCACGAAGTGCTTTGGCTTGAATCAAGGCAGGGTTTCTCTAGCCGCTATCTAGCCTGGCAGGGGTATGACTAACAAGATTGTGGTTTCGCAAAGTGATCGCTTCCCTTAGGTGAAGTCTAGCTGGAGCCTAGCTCAACAAGAGTCAACAGGGTGGAATCATTTAACTTACAGGGAGGGGGAACTCTACAAGGAACTATACAAAGTAGCCAAGGCAACAGCCTTAAGGTTTACCTTACAGCCATGTTTTCAACACAGCAAAGACACGTGCACCAGGTTTAGACAGAGCAGAAGATACTGTAGCCTCACGAGGCTCACTAATTATCTTCTGCCCAGCCACAATGATCTGAAAACACATAACTTCTTTTTTGGACTACCAAAAAGCCACAAACACAAACATAAGCACTGCCTGACATATACAAGATAGATGTCCCAGACTAAAAGTTTATAGCCTTTATGTTATCTACCAAACACTGGTGCTCTTCTTTACCAACTCTGACAGACACTAACAGAAAAGATCTTATCTCTTGACCGGCCAGGCCCCAGAGAGGATTTTAAAGAAAAGAAGGCAGAATATTCCTAAAAACACCCTTTCCTGTTCTTGGGAATGAGACGAGTCTTAAACAAAAGGAGGCTCAAGGAACTTCTTTAACTGGCCATTAGAAACCTTAGGGTGAAAAATGCTCATTAATAAATAGATCTGTTTTGCTCTAAGAAGGGCTCAGCTGTGGAAATACTTTCCATACACGCCCTCCCTCAAGCTCCCTGTCATATATATCTGGGAAATTGTCGGGCAGAAGAGGTCAGGTTTATGAACTGTAAATGTTCCTCTCCTTCTTCTTGTCATCCACTACGACAGTCTCCTACTTTGAATGTTTTGGTTCAGGTATCAAAGAGAAGCGCGGGAAGTACCCAGTCAGATAAAACATCTTCACAGCACAGGAATCTTTTCGCAAGGATCTTGAAAGGATCAGGAGAGGACCACAAGAAATATTTTATATAGGCAGCTTCTTGTGTTGGTTTGTTTTTTTTTTTTTTTTTCTTTTAAATTCAGGCTTTATCTGTCATGCCTTTCTGTACTGTCAGTGCAATTGCAAACTATAATTCTCCCTGGACCGATGCTGAGGAAGAGGCGTTTTACACAACAGAACATCTTTTTTAATCATGACAGGAAGTAAAAAGGGGGTTCAGCTAGAAAACGGTGCAGGCGCTAGAAAACCTGTGAGGCTTCGCGGGGTGCCAATGCCTCACTGTGGCCCCCCCGGGGGAATGGCCGGGCCCCCAGGGCAGCCCTGCTCCTGCCAACCAGCGGGACACAGGCTCCCTCCGCCTTCCCAAACTACTGCCCCATCCCTGGGGAACGTCACCCTAAACAAGGGAGCGTGCGGTGATCCCGGACACCTCACAGGCGACATGGAGGACTGACATTTTTGCTCTTCTTGTTCAAAATAAGTAGAAGCAGCTGCAAAGCGAGGAGGCTCCCACCCGCCTCTCCCCCGGGGAGGCAGTTGTTGCTCTAACAGAGGGCCCTTGTGCAGGGAAGCCTCCCCCACTAACGTTAGTTCCAAAACCAGCCTAAAGCGGCCAAGCATCAGTCCCCACAAAGGTCTCCACAAGGCTCCCGGGTGCCACCCTTGGTGCTCAGGGTGGGTTTGGCCCCACTCACCCGGCATGGGCAAGGCCCCTGAAGGTGAAAATCACCCCCTGGGATAGGAGGACAGAACCGGCAACCCCTTCATGGGCCAAAACCAGCACCACCGCCTCTGCACAGGAGCCAACAGGCCACCACAAGCCGCTCTACCAGGACCTACATGAGCTGTGGACATGCCCCCACGCACACCGGGTCCCAGCATTGCTGCTCAAACCTGGTCCCCACCAGCAGCGGGGCAGCGAGCCGGTACATCACATCCCTGCGGAGCCGCCGGCCGTGTGGCAGGCAGGCGTCTTTATTTAGAACATTAATGACACAAATTAAACCTCCGCCCTCCCAGCTCCCAGTAACAGGCACCATCCGAATGTGATAAAAATAGACAAGTGTGGGAAATCAAGCTGGTTAGCAATTTGAAAATGAACAGCTAATTTTAAAAAGTTTTCATACTCAGCAAAATAATCCAAGCAATGACCAAGTAGAAAAGCCTATTCTTTTCAGATAATGGTGTACTATGAATGTCTCCAAATTCTACGAGGCTGTGGCTTGAAATAGGTATTTCGCATCCTTCGCGCAAGGATGGGAACACAATTTCATCTCCCAAGTCATGCTTATGGCCGTATTTTCAGTATGGCAAAGCTTTTCAGCTGGTTTTGGCAAACTCCATTTCTGGTCACCGCTGCTCAAAGCTGCTACGTCAGCCTGGTGATCGCAAAGTGCCGCACATGTGTCCTGGGGACAAATTTGGAAAGCTAGCGGGAATTCTGCTTGATGAGGAGCCTGCTGACGAGCTCGCTGCACCTCAGGCGAGCGCTCTCCTGGGACAGCCCCTGTGAGCGGCACTGAGCCCTTTGTCTCGCTGCTGAGCATGGGCCGGATCCAGATCCCACCCGATGTTGCGGGGGTCCATGTCTGGACATCGTCAGTGGGGACGGGCTGGTTTGAACGTTCTCCTCCATCGGAAGGTGGCCACGGGGCCCTCGGGCGGCCGTGCTCGTAGCTCGTGGTGGAAGAGCTGCTTCACCGTGGTGCTCGGCCCCGGCCGCTTTTCCACTCCGTTTTGCCGGCAGAATATCCGGCTTTGGGAGAGCTCGCCTAAAATTTGCCAGTGCCGCCTTCTGAAGACGCTTTAAAGCTAAATTGGCTAACAAAAAGCCTCTTGTAGATAAAAGAGCTCTGCAAGTCAACAACTGGCTAAGCAGTTTAAACCCCTAAGTAAGGCATCCTCTATTTAAACGTTATAGGCAAATCTAATTTAAGCTTTTAAAAATATTACGGGCAGGTGTTTAAGTCGTCCGCACACTGGGTTTTGCGAGGGCTTCGGAGGGGGCTGGGCGGCGCTTCCCAGGCGGGCAGCATTTTGTTCAGACAAGCTTTCTGCAGAAGGCCACGTGACACAGGCCAAATAAACAGCATCTGGGGATTTTCAATTACAGACCTTCACCCAGCATGCCTGCACTGTAATCTCTACCAGATGAGGCTCAGGCCTCACTATTTTCAATAATTCACACACTGTGTACACATAACATGACAATAAGGGCATTCATGCAACCGCCTGATTCGCACATCAAAGCTCCCAAATGGCCAGCTGTAAGCATGCTTACTGCTGAATAATTCATTCTTTTCACAGGCTTGAAAAAACGCTCAGCGGGAGTTGGCAAGCTTGTGTTCTTTCCTGTGTGGTATGCTAAACTCAAATTTTGAAAGAGGTACAGCCCCACTAAAAAGAGTCAGAGATCCAACTATTTAAATGTGCATTTGCGAGCTTTCCGATGGCTGCTCACAAAAAAAAAAAGAAGAAAAAAAAAAAAAAAAAAAAAAAAAAAAAAAAAAAAGAAGCGCTGCGTTTCCAAGTGGGTAGCGGAGATAAGATGAAATAGCCTACATGTTTTCTGGGGCAGGTGTTCAACAGAAATAAAATTATAAAAACTGTTTTCCAGATGGTAAAATATTTTTTACACATATTATTCCTCACTAAATATCTTAGATATACCAGAGGCATAATAGTTAACAAGTTCAGCAAACTTGAAATTTCCACATACTTAGCATAAATTTTCTACTATATGGCAAAGAGGGTTTCAGTTAATACTAACACATATGAAAAAAGCAAACACAGAAACACCGGAGCTAATTCTGTAACTCCTATTTACTGTTCTCACAGATATGGGTTGAATACTAATTTCTAGATGATATTTTAACAACTCCAAATTTGCAGCTGTGTCTCTGAACATTTAGCTTGCAACCGGTGAGTGTTCCACATTTTGAAAGTACTGTGGCTTTAGACAACAGAAGCGTCATTTCTTTAAGAAAAGAAGGGGGGTGGGGGGTGGGGGGGAAGAAGGCTCTGCTTCATAATATCAAGTTTTCGTGACTGTCAATCAATGCCAGAACCAGCAGGATCAACTAGTCATGACCTCTCCTTATAGCAAACACATGCTGCTTACCAGCTGTGGGCTGTGTTTTTTACACCCTTTTCTCTATCATTCAGAATGGCTTCCTCCTAATCACAATAATCCCAAAAGTGCTAAAACATATCAATCGTCCTTTAAGCCCTGCCTACAAAAGGCCAGCCGTCCAGCCTTTATGGGCTTGTCCAACAGCAGCTGATACTTCATTCAACTACAAATCCAATTTAGCAGTTACAAGAGGTTTAGCATCACTGGAAAAATATTGGTGTTGATCCTGCACTCTTAAGTCAGCAAATATTCCTTTGCCATATTGTTTAGCTTTTTCTGCCATATTTACACTTCTGCTGGATTTCCCTGAATGACTTCAACAACAGCATTTAACCTCTGAACTGGTAATATTTACAGTTGATCAAACAGCGATTTTTAAAATATGTTTACCACAATTACAGAAACATAAGCCTATTTGTATTCCAACTGTTAGGACTCTGAAAAAACCCCAACCAACAACCCTAAAAACAAACACAGTCATTTCATTCAAAACCATAGAGCACACTTTATGTACTAGTTATGCAGGATGTTATTTATTATAGCCCTTTGGGCAAGTTCACGGCAATTCTTTCACTTATGTATTTTTAATTGCTGAGTGAGCCAATGCAAACACTCCCTTGATCCCCCTCCACTGTTTTTTTTTTTGTTTTCTTTTTTTCCTCTTTAAGCAGCAGTATATATAATGCCTTAAAGTAAAGATGGGAGACCCTGTCTAGGGAATTTACTATTCCCTAGCCCAAATCTGCAAAACTGTGGGACCACTCAGTTTAGGCAGCCTTTAATAATGGGAATATAAGGCAGGGGATAACTCCCCCGGCCCTGTGGCAGAGCATGGGAGCTGCTTTTCACTTGCTTTCTAACAAAAATAATCAGCCTCAAACCTGCATCAAGAGCAGGATTTCCATCTCTGTGCAGGGGCGCTTGGTGGAGGGCCGGGGCTGCCCAGCTCACCCGCAGCCAAGGACACAGGCAGGTCCCCACGGACCCCCAGGGAATGGGGTGGGGACAAAAAAAAAAAATAACCGACTGTCTTAGTCCTGCTGGAGCTTGTTGCTTAACTCTGCACCAAGTCCTTCAAGAGCCAAGGGTCCGGCTCTGAATTTAGGTCGGGATCATGCACAAAAGTGGCCATCCCGGGACAGGACAGGGAGAAGACAAAGACCGCAGGGTTCCTAAAATGGGTTATAAGGGCTGTCCGAGTGGGGTGTGTGTATGCAGACACACACACACACAAGATTACAATAAGCCACTTAAGTATTATTATACACAAATTAACTGCTTGCAAAGTGTACTGTAACTGGGTTGCCCAAGAGGACAAGGAAAAGAAAAGATCCGAGAAACAAAATAACCGAAATAATCCCTTTGGATGCTAATGAGTGAACAATTACAATGACTCATTGAAGTTATATCATAATGATACTTCCAAAGAAAAGAACTTTTTGTGTATTGTATTAAAAACAACAACAATAAAATGATCCCAGATTGAAGCAATACCACGACTTAATTTATACTGCAAAAGGGAAATGACCTAATAGTAGCACGGAAAGATTTTCTCTTCATGTAAAGTCTTAACCTTTTGGGTTTTATCCCAGCTTCAGTTGTAAAGAAAACAACAAAAAAGACCCATAGACACATCTGGTTCAAAAGTCTTCACTGACACTAATGCAATGCATTGGATTCTGTTTGGCAGCTCTTCATACTGGGAAATATTCCACATAAGCAATGTTTATTAATTTTCTCCTTCTGAGTTTTTAAAAACACAGACAGAACGTATTTCAAAGACAGAGAAGAGTGATCCAGAGATCTCTCTGAATATTCATTAATTAATATTTTGTCAGTGTCAGTTGTCTCAACAAAAGAAGGTTTTATAATTTACTCTAGGCCCTGTTTAATTAAAATTTAAATGTTACAAAAATACATGGAAATTTTTTGCTCCCTTGTAATTATATTATTTTCCACTTACTATAAACTGTATTTTACTGCAACCAAAAATGCATTTCAAAACAAACAGCAATTTTTAGGCTTCAGAATATACAAAGAAATCCCCATAGGAAAAAAAAAAATCCCCAAACTTGACCTTTGCCATCTCTCTGGATCAGCTACAGATGTTTAGCAGATTATACAAAAACCTAGATGTCCTTAATCTGACATTGTTGGGGGGTTTTTTCCCCTGCTATGATAGGAACTCTTAGTAACCTATCCGCAAAGACCCCGTGCGACTTCCATGTGCATATGTAATTGCTGTTTTGTTTTCCAAGGTAGTCGCAATTTTTCAGCAACACGAGCCGTTCAGAAAGGAGAAGACTCTTACCCAGCGCTACTGACGGAAAGTCTGATTTGGACAGGAATCCTTCAAAAACACAGACAATGGGCTGGCTGACCTGTCATGCATGATGGATGAGTTAAGGGGATTAAAACCACTATTTGCATTAGAATAGATAAAAATTAGCAAAATAGAATTTCTCAGTAGGTGGCTTCAGTTCTGTTTGTTCTCTTAGGCAAAATGAAGTTCATTTTTAAAGGAATTACAATTGTTTAAGTAACGCTTATTTGCAGAGGAGAAATTTTGGATGCTGGTTTGGTTTCTATTGTTTATTCTTTAAGAAATCCACTTTAACTCTGACTACAACAGTATCATTTTCCCCCCATGTTTAATATTAAAACATTACAAAACTACAATGTTTTAACCTCTTTAAACTGTATGTATATCTTAATGCTTGCATGTTTCTGAGCCGCATATACCCCAAAAAGTGTTTCGAGTTTGGTGACAGATGATCAAAATGACCAAAAAATTACTTTAAATTGTGTATTGATGCTTCACCGAGGTTCTGAGTACGAGCCCGTGACTCAAGAACTGCAAGAGGCAGATGCTTGAAATACTGCACATTTCTTTTGACTGGATTCATATTGCACACAGCGATGGTACTTAAAAGCCTCAGAAACGGCTACACAAAGTAACATAATGAAAGACTCGCCTTACAGAATAGCATTATATTGTTTATACAATATAACTTTGAAAGAAATCTGTATGAACAAGTCGGTGCACACAAGTAGGCAAACAGATGTAGAAACTCCAGAAACATCCCTGGACCGCGTCCCCTCACTCCTAGAGAGAGCAGCCAAGGTTTGTCTTGTCAAACAAGAGTTGTAAAAGTAATGGAGGGCCCCCTCTTTGTCAGGCTCACACATCTAATTTGCAGACAGCGAGCAGCCTCCAGAAAATCCAGCACATTTTTAAAAACATGTCTCTGTACTGCCAAATATGTTTTTGAACCCCTCGCCCATTTTAATGGTGGACTGCAGTCAAACTGCTGATATATTCCACTCTGCCCTATAGCAGCATTAACAGGAGTAAAGCTGAAGCATTGAGGTAAATTTCTTCCACTGATGACATTACAAATGGGAAAAATTGTGACATGGTTTCTCAACTCAGCATTTACTATAATGAGATTTTAAGAGAGCAGCTCAATTCCCTCGCTCAGTGATGGAGGTTCTGGCCAGATCCAGAGGCCATCTAAGACAGGTCAATGCCAGAGCCCGCAGCCAGGGATGGGGTCCCACCATACGGCTTCCGGGGAGGGGGAGTTCATCTGCGGGCGAGGGAGGACCCTGCGAGCTGCCTTCATTTTCACCTCCACAGACCCTGCGCTGGCATTTCGTGCAGCTCTTTGCACAAACTGTTTATTTAGCTTATGAATTATTTGGTGTCTGTGTCCCACGCAGTTAAGATGCTTTATTTTCACAGCAGGTGCAAAGAGGTATTTAAATTTGCATTATATCCAGGGTATTTGGACTCAGTGTGTGTTAGATGACAGCTTCTGACAGCAGATGGGCCAAGTGGAGAAACGTTTGACCGGCATATGAAAGAGCTTGGGATACATCCAACACTAACCTTGGTTTCCAAGTTATTTCACCAGCACAAAGTAACATTTTGTGGAGATTTTATAGCTAACAATGTCATTCTAGCTACAGTACAATAAATATTTTGCTCCAATTACGAACCCACAAGAGAGACGCACACATACTTGAGCTACAGGGTAAGTAATTTCTTACAAACTCGGTCTCAGAACATGCTTAAACTTGGGACTCCTTTAACTCTTTTTTTAGCCTAAAGAAAGACCTGTCCGTACTTCCAGGTGTGATACAAACCTGTCCCTGCCCACTCCTGCCTCCCTGTTGATCCCATCTGAGTCACTGACATTCGAGTTAAAGCGGAGAAGAACGATATCGCTGCACTTCTGACGGATCCCCAGGACACCAGCCCAAGGGGAGAAAAAGAAACCTTAATGCCATCCTGAACTCCGGTATGAGAACACAACAGGCTGTTAACGAACAGAAGATACCGCTGCTTATTTTAAAGCTCAGCTATGAGAGACAGCAATGTAGAGCTGAGTAATCAAATAATATTACACCATAATGTATTTTGTTTGAATTTGGAAGTGTTCCCCATAACCTACTCATTCATCAGAGTGAAAAATGCCTGCCTGACTCTTCCTGCCCCCCTGCCCCAGGCTGCGCAGTCCACAGTATGTCCCGAGCAGTGTAAATACCGTGTTGCTGATTTCATTGTCATTGAAAACACTCATTTGTGTCTTTCAAAATCTGTAGGATTATCCTGGAGAATCATAAGGAAATTCTGCTTCCAAATCCACGAGGGTCCTAACATTTGTAATTTTCTTTATAAATTATTTTACTTAAAGTGGTTGCTTTGGATGATGGGAGGGCTCTTTTAAAAATAATTTTAAGGGGTAGAACATGCCAGAGAACCAAAAGAAAATTACAGTTATTTATACTCTTTTTACCACTTCTTTTTTTCTATAGTAAATCACTACTTTCACTTCCCAGCTTATGCCTTTACTTTACATAACATTTATCCAAAAAGTGTACATTTGGAAACCTTCTCCTTGTTTGTTTTGGATAAATGAGTAATGGAGTGCAGACACAGTTTCACGCGTAATTCTTAATCCCACTTTCTTTAGACCTGATGTAGTAGGAGAGGAACTTTACAGCCAGGTTGTTCAGTGGCTGAGTACCGTTGACGTGGGACTGGGATAGGAGACTGGGCCTCCAGCAGCAGCGCTGCTGTGTTTCCTTGTTGAGTCCCTATATTCTCTTCACAGTTTTTGCCTGTTGTAGAGCTTAGTTCTCCAAAAATCATGGTGAAAAAGTTGCATGAAAGATCAATCCCACTTTCTGCCTGATGAGCCTCCCCTCCACCCACATCCACGCCAGCACAGTTATCATACTGAACAGCCCCAGCCACCAGTGGCTTCCAGTCCTGACAGCAGCAATAGACATTTCACAGGGAGCAGAAGGACTTTGCTTCTCAGCTCCAACACACCTCACTAGGGGCTGCGGGCCCAGGGTTGGCATGAGGACAAGGACAGGAGGACACGTCCCAGCGTAGTCCCCACAGCTAACATCACTAGACTTATGATGGGTGCGCTGCCAGGAGCTGTGAGCATGGCAGCCTCATGCAGCGAAGAAGGAAAGCTTAAATACACACAGATCTGGAATTGCACTCAACATTTATAAATGCCACTTAGAGATATCTAACCCTACCAACCTCTCAAGTTTGCTCATGTGACTTTATCATCTGTTTAGTCTAACCTGCTGA
Organism: Burhinus oedicnemus; assembly: GCA_008921705.1. Classification (NCBI taxonomy): domain Eukaryota; kingdom Metazoa; phylum Chordata; class Aves; order Charadriiformes; family Burhinidae; genus Burhinus; species Burhinus oedicnemus. The sequence goes on along the minus strand of VFFE01008536.1, from coordinate 330,324 downwards.
TATGGTAACTTGTAGTCTCTGGCGCTTAAAAGGGTTTCATTTTTCTTTTGAACGATGGCTCTTTATGCACTTTTTCTCTCCCCTCTTTGAATGTTCGCTCGCTTGCTCACTCTCGCCTGTTTCCGGGATAAGCCTTCATCCCATGTTGGTTCGGCTTTAAAGATCACTGCCCTTCTGCCCACCCCATACTGTGCAGTCTCTACCCTAACGAACACAGAGGCTATCACACACCACAGGAAAGGTATTTTGCAGGCACTTCTTCCTAATGGGCAAAGCCCTGAACAAGACTCCTGCATCTTACTTCTAACTTGGCCAGTGGCCGGATGGATGCATCTTGACACATGGAAAACTGCAGTATCGAATGAGGGAGTGGTTCTGAGCTTCACTGGTGCACAGCTGAGACCGACAAATGAAAAAGGGTTTTAAAGCGTTAAATACTGTATAGTTGGTTTCAGTCTTCTGACACTGCTATGAATTCAGGTGAGTCCCTTGGGAAAAGGGTACTTCAGGTCGGTGGCAATGCGATCAGCATCCCCCTTCCTAATTCACAAGTTTCTGCCTATGCAAGCACAGAAGTAGTCACCTGCTGCTGTGCTAAAACACAGGCAGGGTACGGAGTGCTATACTGTACCTAAACTTATGTCAAGTCCACCTGGCACCAAATTTCTTAGTTTTACAAACCTCCAAGCACTCTACTATATTTTGATCTTTCTGTACTATATGTATTTGTCATGAAGGCACTTTTGCTGAGGCAACTGGCAAATCCATCCTGAACCTGGCAATCACACCAGTATCAATGTTTTAGCACATAATAGCATTTTTTGCTATTAAAAGACATAAAGAAATGGTCATTGGCTCAGCCAAAGAAATTCCACCTGACACCAGGCAGAGCTATAACATATACATGAAGAGATTAAATTAGTGCTGCAGAGACTTACCAAGAGTGATTACAAGAGTGACATCCCCATCCTCTTTTGTGAGATGCATATGAATATATCAGTACTCACCCCGCCAGACACTAAATTGAACCATAGGCTGATTTTCCCTAAGGACTGGTGGACTTGGTAGTATTAGGTTAACAGTTGGATTTGATGATCTTAAGGATCTTTTCCAACCTAAATGATTCTATGACATAAGAACAAGCGGTAAAAATATACTTACTTACCTCAGAGGCTCACAAATGTTTATATGAAGCTATTAAAAAGCTGAGATTTAAAACAACACATTCATTTAAAAGAAAATGAAAGGTTGTTTCTGGTATGGCTGATGCAGTTCTATGTTTTCTGTTGGGGGAAATTTATAGCCACATTATTGCTGTCAAGGAGGGTAGTGAGCCACAAGGATTTCCAGATGCCGTGTGTGAAGTTTCTCATTTCCCCTCCTATACTAAAGTACATTATCACCCAAACGCAAACAAGCTTTAAAAAGTATCTGTCATTAAAACATGTGTGGCCCCCTTGCCTGGACGTAAGAGATCTGGTTTTTTCTTTTCCTTTCCTTTCTTTTTAAGCCAGATGGGAGACTGTACTGCAGCACTTCCCAGGGGCCTAATACTGACCATACTGATGTCCACAGTAGTACGATGGGCTGCATCCCTACTGCACGCTGCACCCTGTCAGTGAGAAAACCTGGCTCTGCAAACAGTAACGTTTCACTTGCAGAAAGTCAGTCAAAGGAGCGGAAGAATCGCTGCCACGACATTTCTCAGAACAGCTATTAATGTGAAAACAGAGATTTAAAAGGAACACAGAACGTAAAAGGCAAAACATGATCAAGTTCTTCCCGTACCTGTAAATACCACTTGCCGCACGAGCAGACAGCTGAGGGACCTGTCCCTCTGTATGGGCGCAGTGAGCAGCAGGGATGGCTTCCTGAGCAGGAGACCACCCTCCCATCTAACAGTGTGTTCACAGGGATGGCAACCCCATGCCAAAAGGACATTCAAAGGCAAAGACCACCTCCAGGACAGCTTCAGCAAGCCTGGAGCAGAACAATCTCTCTTCTGGCTGTCTGGAATTGCTGTACGCTCTGGCGTGAGGCTTTCAAGTGGGAATGGGTGCTAAAGAATGCCTTGCGATTAATGATATTTCTAACTCTTACTAGACTAGTAGAAGAATTAAAGCTAGAAAATCTTATGCAACGGAATAAATTTTCATTCCCTGCTGGATTTGGTTTTAAAAAAGGAAACACAGAATTTACACAAAGGCCCAGCACAATGGTTGTTCAAATGAAGACACAGGTGGAACCATCAGAAGGCTGATGCTGTACAGTCCCCACTGATTTTTTTTATTTACAGTGAAAGCCACAGTCTCAAAGCAGGTGTCTTGTTAAATGATGTTAACTTGAATCTTTTGCTAAAGATGAAAACTAAATGGGAGATGTTGAGTCCAAAGCAGAGCTGTCCTTTCTGTCTCACATCTGGAAGCACACCAACAGCAAGATCTTGAGTGGGAGCAAGAAAAACTGTTTTGCTCAAAACCCAGAATGAAACAGAAAGTCTATTAAGGAAACAGGGACATGCCAACATCCCTCACTCCAGCTGAAGAACTTCCCCATTTCCGCAGGGCCAGTGGCACCTGCTTCTGAGGTATGCTTAGCACAATGAAGGCTGAGGAGACCACTGTGCCAGTGGCAACCAAAATGATTGTATGCCAGTTTTATCACATAAGCTTTTGTCCATTTTCTCAAGAAACAGTTTCCATGTCTTCAAATCTTTCTTATGGTCCTCCCAAAGAGGGCATATACAACATACGCCTCAGATATCATTAAAGCAGAAGCATTAAAGCAAATCCCTGAAACTATGTTTTCTTAATCACATCGGACACTTGGCTTGCAGCTATGCTATAGCATTTTCTGAAAGAAACATAGATCTGAGTAACAAAAATGGTCCCTCACTGTCGTGTTCCACATTAATACTTCAGAAGAGAAGAACTGAATCTCTGCTACAGCAACTGCTGCAAATAGCTGAAGACTCAAGGTGCACAGTCTGCACATTTGATGAAACAGAAAATAGCCAAGGCAATTATTTCCATAAATGTAAGACAAGTCAATATGGACAAACACCTTTTCAAATGTATACAGGGCAAATCATTGCCTTGCTGTAGTATCGTGATTGAAGCTGAACCGCCTGAGTCTTCATGGCACTCACTTCTAGCTAGAGAAACCCACCCAGAGTGCGTACCGCACCTGTCAGTGCTTGATACTCCAGTCTTGTTAAAACCCAAGTTAATACATTGAAAACAAAAATGTCATTACAGTGCTTTCAAAACGATCACTCTGGCTTCTCCTTCATCTTTTCATTTCCATGAGATTAATTAAAGCCTTCAATTAAAACGTAAGCCAATTTATAAAAGTTTTTAAAATTCAGTAACTCAGCTCTCTCCATCCCAGTATTTATTTTCTATTGTAACATCTGCCATTACGGCAGGCTTTTGTTTGCATCTTTTCCCATTCTTACCTGGACAAAGGGCTCTTTTTTATTCTCCAGATAAAAAAAAAGTGAAGATATCAGGCATTTCTATGTGCACAAGTAAGATCTTCCAAGGGTGAATATGAACTAAACCACAGCTCTAAAAATTAGTTCACAAACTTTTGTGCCTGAATTATTTGCTGATTCTCTGAGCACTGGAAATCCTTTGACTTGTGCGTCTGAGAAAGTGAATCTCCACAGAAATCAGATCTCAGTCCATCTGCTTCCTGTACCTTCCCAAGCAAGACCCCCAAAGGCTCCTGGCTGCCTGTCAAGAGAGAGGTGTAAATACCCAGGTATTTGCACAAGAGAGAATGCAGTCAGACTCATCCACGTCTACCAGGCAGGCAGCTGGTGGTGCACGTACACACATTGCACAGGGGAGGCACAGGACCGTGCTGTGGCAGGATCAAGGTCTCTCACTTGAAAATTCCTTTTCTTAGTCTCTGCCTTTGCTGAAGAGCTGCCAACAGTGATCCTCTACCCACAGCCAATCCTGCCAGCATTATCTCTTAAACCGCGAGTTGTCCTTGCGTTGCTGCCGACAGTAGGTTTGAACAAGTACTTCTGCGAGCAGCAGAACCAAGGAGGCCTGGTTTCCTACGGGTCTGGGTCCTGATAATGAGCTTTTCTGTGGATTCTGGTGCCTCGCCTCCTGAGAGCTACGCTCAGCCTTTCCCTAGCAAGATGGTCATAGGGTCTCTCTCCCATCTACCCACTTTCCAGTTTTACGTTTCCTAAGGAGCATCACTTCTGTCGCAGTTCGGTTAACGTTGAGCAAAGGATTTGCAGAAGTGACTGGGGAGAATTGACAGGCAGACATTTGTGGACTGCTTTGGAGCTGTGGACAAAAGAAAAGTTTAAGAGAGAGAGTCCTGTTTCACTGTTGTATTCAAATTTCAATTTAAAGCTCAGCTGCTTAGGACATTTGAACACGATTGTGAACTGTGGGTGAAGAAAACTCATCTCAGCTATCTAGATCCTCTATCTTTGTATTTGTAGTAAGCAGTAACAATCACAGGAAAAGAACAACAGAGACCAAAGTGGATCAAGAAGTTCTCCTCTTCAAAAAGATTTTCTCTTCTAAACTTGTAGTTCATGGCTGTGCTTGAGCAAAGATAACAGAAACCTGAGATAAAGCTCTTTATGCTGGAAACATTAGTGGACAAAAATAACAAATTCAATCCCAGTTCCTACATCTGGTCTTTTATATAGCTGATGGTTCACATACTCAATACATACCTCTTACTCTTACTAAAATTGGGTTTAAAATAGTTTATGATTAAGTAGAAATTATTAATATTTTACAATCCCAAAATGTTTATGGGTGAAGAGATTGAGATAGTAAACTGTTGACCTTATAACTTTACAGAAATGTTTATCTGGCTTTAGCAATGAGTAAATTACACTAAGTTATAGTAACTATTATAATTTATTCTAATTTGAGAAGCTTAAAACCAGCGCAAATTATATAAAGTAGGAATACTTAATCCCTGTGCTTAAGCCTCCTTAAAGTCAATCTTGTTCCTTGGAATTTGAAAGGTTTCATTGAAGTTGTCAGTGGCGTCTTAAGGTGCGTATATAATGAAAAGCTTGATTTTAAATACGGGGGGAGAGGGTTAGTTGCTGTCATAAAACAAAATACACTTCAAAAAATCCTGTATTCTTTCATATAAATGTCTCTTCTTTTTCCTAAAATGTGGGAAGTAAAACCATCTCGCATTCAATACTGGGCTCGGTAGAAATCATTGGCCTGAAAGTTCAGCATTGCTTTCTACAACATAAAATCCAATACATCCAATAACAGATTACATTAAATTTGACCTAACCAGTGGGCAGGGTTCTTTATCAAGAAATAATACCCTTCTGCACAAAACTGGTATTTTGAAGGATCATGATCTTAAAGTGACCTATGGAAATATAATGCCTCTCGTATTCCAAGAAGATTACACTAAACCAAAGGATGATATCGCTTACATCCAATAAGGCAGGAATACCTACTGAGCCGTGTAGGAACAGGCCTCAAGTATAAACACCCAAGGCTGTTTTCAGGAACAAAGAAACTACGCCACTTCATCTAGGAACAGTCTCATCCGAATGTAGTTCAGTCTGTAAGAACAGATAAATGGACCCATTTCACGAGAAACGGACACATTTCCAGAAGACTGTCTTTGGTCAAGATTTTCCCATTTCTCCTTTATCAACCCACTCAACCTGCAATACAAATGCAGGGTTCAGTTCCAAAAAAAAAAAAAAAAATACCAGCATGCTGAAGGCATCTGGAAGAGCAGTAAATTACTAGTAGATTGGAAAGATTGATTTGTGAAGAAGTTACAACGAAGTGGAGACATTGCAATCAGCATGTACATGGTGTAAAGACCGAGTCTCCCAGCAATCTCTGAATGCCCTCAATTCCCACTAGCAGACTGAAATCAGTGGGAGCTCAGGACATTCAACAATTCATAAAAATTAAAGCAGGGCAACAACTGTTTTTATTGTTTGTTCTTGGCAGTACCCTCTAAGAGCTAGATGCTGAAGGAATGCATGATCTATGTTGTGACAACTTTGCAATTTAGAAAGATTTAAGCAAAAGGGATAGGGTAGTGAAAAGGGGTGTAACAAGTGACTGAAGTGATCAAAGCTGATGACGGCTGGCATTCTCTATTAATATAGCAATCCCTGTATTACGGCTAGAGACTGTTCCCAAAGCCGCTCATCCTACCTGTTATTGACATACTCATTTCCTACAAATCACAGTAAAAGTCCTTCTTGTGTGCTTCAGAAGGCTGTAATCTAGAGGACTGCGGGTATTATATGTGGAGAGGTTTGCGGGCCAGCTCCAGCACTCCATCGCACTCATGGGGAGAGCGTGCAGCAGGACGGACCCACTGCGGGTGGGAGTGAAAGGGGCTGATGAAGGGAGGTGGGGAGAGCAGCCCAGGGGGCCAGGGGCCGCTCCGTGGGCACAGCCAAGAGTGCTGCAGTATGCGGCGTGAAGGAAAACAGCAGAGCTGCATAGACAGAAGAGAAGCAGAAAGAGATTTTTTTTTGACATGATATGTGAAAATATACACAGAGGGATGATATTAACAAAGCAAAGTTTAAATATTAAGCAAGAAAATACTTTCCAGATTTAAAACAAGCTCCAAAGAACGGCCCATATTGAGGCACTAAAAACTAAACTGGGCAATGCACTAGAAAATATACTGAGAGGAGGAACCTTCCACCAATTCTCTTCCCCCCCCCCCGATATATATTTAATATTTTCTTCCTGTATGACCTAAAAATCTACACCTATAAAAGAGCCCCAGGTGACAGACACACCATAAACCATGTGGTAGGTCTGCAACACAAATATCCCTGAACCAGCTCAAACTCAAAAACTCCGTGGCATTGGTACTGTTATTTACTTCAACTCATATGGTTTAGTTTTAGGTAGTCCTGCAAGGAGCTGGGAGTTGGACTCAATGATCTTTATGGGTCCCTTCCAACTCAAGATATTCTATGGTTCTGTGACTCTTCTCAGTCACATTTCTCTAAATTCGAGAGTTTAATAGTCACACCCAGAAGGCACTCCTTGCTTATCTTTCTGGTTTTCTTACACAAAACAGAGTAAGAAAAGTAGGAGGTGATAAATCACTGGATGATTCCTCTTCAAGAACAGCTGCAGCAAGTTAATATTGTATTACCAACACTTTTCTTGTTTATCTCACTTTTTCTAACAAATTACACCTTTTATTCAAGCATAGACTGCATTTCTTATACACTCAGAACATGCCAAAATACTTCCACAAGTCATCTCCTTTTCTTTGAGGGAAAAAATAAAATAAAATAAGGACCTCCTGTAAAACCAAGGGGCTGTCCCACCTTCACCTTCCTTCTAATGCTTAACCCTAGGCTTAAAATTGTACCATATAAACACACAGAAGCTGAAACACCATGAGCAGCCCTTCCATCTACTTTGCTTTACACATTAAACCACGATTCAAACAGAGTCCATTAAGGCATCTAAATGTGACTTACCACACGTGTTAATTGGGTGGGGGGAAAAAAAAAAAAGAAAACACAACCCTCGAATGTGGACATTTATGTATTCCCATTATTCAGACCCTCTTGATGCCACAATCTCCCACTTCTATAGTTTATAAATGTTTGATTTAAAATATAGCCATTTTATCATTTGTACCACATTTACCTCATCTTACCACTGTTCTGACTGGATGAGAAGCTAATGTAGCCTACACTGTCTGGTCAATTATTGCATGGACACCAGGGACCAATTAATGCCATCCATAAAAGCCTGAATCATTCTGTCAATTAACTAGAACTAACTATGTCATCAGATATATTACTGGTGAGCAAGTCTATTTGGTTGCAATATGTCTTGAAGGAGAGCAGTATCAAATGAATCACAATTGACTTGGACAACTGCTAGCATAATTTCAGAAGATGAAAAGACAAATGTGGTAGTTATTAGTGGTCCCCTGAGGAATTACAGCCAAGCAATTGTAATGTGCTAAGACTGTACTAGCAGGTGCCCACAGCACAAATCAGGCAGAGGGTTAAATCAATATTTTCAATTTCTTAGGATCAATCCAGTGTTTGAACAAGATGGAAACTTGTTAGCAATTGGCAGAACGTGTAAATGAAAAGTCAAACTTCTTATTATTTGTTAAAAAGGAATCAGTGCTCTGCATCATGCCCTTGGCACAAGGTAATGCTTTCATGATCCGGTTGCTTGGGCATTCACTAAAAATCTAGCAGTTCTTAAATTTTAATAGAGTGCAAAAGGTTACTTTAATACACGCCGAACATTCAAGATCTTTAAAAATGATTGAAGTGTCAATAGGAAAGTTTTTGAGCTGTGACAGCAGCATAGTTATTAATGATTAGTGCAAGAAGCAGAAGAAACCTTGATCGCTTTAGGAAAGTCTCACCAGGAATGCAGCTTGACATCTTTGGTACAACTTCACATTTATTCTGTTTCATATAGAAGAACTTTAGGATCATTAAGTGATTCTTTACCAATTCAACATGAAAGAAAAAAAGTGACCTTACAAACTGATTTCATTTATCACTGCTGGGTTTAAAGATGCCTATAGCAGGACTTAAAGAGTTGGCATCATATTGTTTAGTTTTAACACAAAGGTATCAAATGCACCCTTACATCTTATTATTGTTTTATAAAAAGAAGTCTCCAGCTACCCTGACAGGTGAGGTTTGGATAATACACTTAAATTTGAGTTAGGGAAACATACCCTTAAAATGATACCTTAGAGAGGGCACAGCCAAATCTCTGGCATTTGGAAGCAGAAAAGTGGCAAGTAACTTTATTGTACCTGGGAAAAAACAGATGATGCTGTTTCCATGATGCACACCTAACTCTTTAGGCCCGTTATTTCAAATGGATCAAAACCATGAACACTTTTCATGTTATAAAACTAAAGAAATTTTTATTAGGAGAACAAAAAGAAACCCCTGATGGTTAACTAAAAACAGGAAACACAACAAAACAGCGTTTTGAAACACGTATGCCTAAAGAAAGCACTTAAGCTTCAAACATGAATACCTTTCTCTATATGTTTGGATTGTATAGGAATTCTTCGTATTGTCTTCAGTGTCTGGACTTCAACACATGGGCACAGACAAGCGAAGAGGTAGGTGACGCTCCTCTTTCACAATTGCCAGAGATAGAAATATTGGTTTTAATGTTCTTTGTTGGCTGTTCTTTAATTGTGAAGACAACAATTATTACAAAATTGGAAAAATGGTTCATCTGACTGGAGTGCCTTTCATCCAAAGGATCTCAGAACACTCTCAGCACCAGAGCAGGAAACGATCTCTCGCTCAGCATATGGTCAACCTGTGAATGCACTGCTACAGAAAGTTATTAGCAACACCTCTATAGCTGCTGTTTTTTAAATAATAGTTGCAGCCTTCACTGATACAGGCCAAAATAATAAAGAGCACTTGAACTTCAAGAAACTGCAAACCTTTTTAAAGCTTTACATTAGATGCTGCAGATGAAGTAGGAGACATTTACTCTTTCTCAGCCTTTTCACGGGAAAACAAGGGTGCTGAGCCAAATGAAATTTAAAAAAAAAAAATCATCCAAGCAGATTTCCCTATTTCAGGGCTGGCCCAGCTAATCTATTATCAATGTCTAACTCACCGCAGCTTGGTCTGATTTGCACAATACATTTGTCAAGACCACCTTTTTCTCGATGTACCTTTAACACAATACGGGGGCCGCTCCACGCCACAGAGCATGGGGTGCAAAGTACACAGATACACTATCAGTGTAAGACAAGTACAATAAAACCATGGGAATGCAAAACATCGCAGTACTTCCTACTAAATTGGCCTTTATTAATTACAAAAAAATAAGAGAAAGAACTCATTATAGTAATGATATAGTTATTCTTTGAAGAATAATGCAGGGAAGATAAGCCCTTTAATCCAAGATACACAGCCAATAGATTTTTTTTCTTGCCTAACCCCTCTATCTATGCACTGTGTATCAGTAACGACGTGTGTTCTTGGCTCCCTGTCCACACCCCCAGGTGAAAACCATTAGTTGGCTTTACGGCGGATAGAGCGTACGTGTACTTCCTTGTGTGGGACTGGGGGAGCTCGAAGAACCTACACCTTTAAGAAGCACAGCGAACGAGCGCAACCATTTGAAACCAAGGTTCAGCAAACAGGAGACAATAAAATATGGAGTAACTTGAAACCAGCCCACGCACTGCCCAAGAGAAATCTCCAGCTTGTCTCGCTCTCAGACACACCCTTGCAGCTCTTCTGGAAAGCTGTGTCCTGTTCGCAAGACAAGGAGCTAATTGATTCAATCGTCTTCTGTATGCGCAACTATAAAATAAAGCGCATAAAGAACAGTGCGGACATACGGCTCAGCTGACTGCGTTAAAAGACTCTGCTGTCTAACAACGCGCCGATCACAGAACAAGCGCCGCAATTGTTCCAGCCAGACGCCACGGGACCAAGAATGCATAATTTCAGTACTTGTGTGTCCAACAGTAGGATATATTGGCAGCAGAATAGCAAACCGGCTTTAAGTTCAGCTATTGTTAACATTTTTCTCTACCATCTATGGACAGTATAGAAGGGGGCTGGTCCGTCCTCCACCACCAGCTCACACACCTGCCAGAACGCCTCCTCTCCCTGCGCACAGCAACAGATTTTCATCTTCACAAAGTGGCTTTTTTTTTTTCTTTTTTTTTCCATCTAGAAATTGTATTCTTTAACTTCCTCTGCAACAACCTTTGAGCTGGGGTTTCCACAGTTGGCCAGAAACCAGAGAAAACAAAGTCAATCTTTTCAGACTGAAACTGATACACCACTCAGTACCTCCATTTGATTTCTTTTACCACGTGATTTATTTCACAGACTTTCTGGTTCTGACCCGGTAGAACTCACCAGGCTGGAGGGAAACTCTGACACTGGATCTACATGAAAGTTCCCAGCGGTGTGAGGGGATGGTCGTTTGCCGCAGAAAACTAAGGAGAATACCTCTGCTGTACTCGGCCCAAGGTTGCAAATCTGAGGGGCTCTACCTTTCTCCTGAACTATATGCTTAAAAGCAAAATAGGATGAGATGCATTTCAAGCAGAGCAAGGAATGTGCTATCTTTGTATTCACGTGGCAATCTTTCTGCTAAGCAAAGGCATCAGTGAATTCCACTCATGATGAAAGGGCGAAATTTTATGTCAGGGCCCATTCTGCAAACTCTGAATTCAAACACTCAAACATAGAACTCGCTACTAATTAAGAACGAGCTATATAAAGCTGGATATTAAAGAAGTCTAAAATCACAAGGCTCATGATGTCTTTGAAATGTTGGGGTTTTTTTTTCCTCTGGAAATGATGATATGAAAAAGATATTTGGAATATATACTTATTTTCTGTACAAAAAACTGTATTGAAAATTCTGAAAATCTAGGAAAAAACATACAGCAGGAAAATAATTCTAAGCACGTTTCCACACAGTCATTGAGCTTCTCATATCAGTTCTTCTGGCTTAAATATGAAGTAATTTCACCAAAGAGGGCAACAAAGTCAAAGTGATGTAAAACTGGAGTCTGTCTAAAGAGAATTAGCTCTCAAGTACTTACCAGATTCCACAGATTTCAGACACATAACTTACAATCCCCACGAATGCAAGTTAGTGGGGAGCCAGCAGCTCTCTACCAGATTTTGGGCACGCTAGACATTAATTTCCAGGTCTTGGCTAGATAAATTGAGCAAATCAGAAAAATAATAACAAACTAGTGAGCCCATGAACCTCATGCCCTCTGCTTTCTGACAAAACCAACAAGAAGTAGTATCTGGCCAGGCGTCCCCATGGACTTCCAGATAGGATTTCACTTCACGGTCTCAGTTGTCTCTGCCCCACAAACGAGTGACTTCCGAAGTCGCCAGCAATGCCACGATTCAATTCAGTCAAATTCTTGTACACGATTAAATTCAGACAAATTCTTTCTGGAATAAAGGCAGGGTTTGAGGATCACATCACAGGAGGAAATATTTACATGTTGCATCTGATTTCACATTGGTTTAAGCTCAATGAATTCAAAGGACTTCGTGAGTTTGCTCACAAAAAAAAAAAAAGAAGTAACCCTGTGTTTTTCCTTTCCTTACCTTCTCACTCAAGCCCCAAGCCCTACACCAATGAAAGATGACGACCCATACAGTCGGCCATACACTTGATACAAGAACTTGAATCTGATCTGCTATTAATGCTCTTGTCCTGAATTCGTCTTTAGTATTCACTGATCTTTAACATACCTGAAGGTCTGGCTCTTCTCCCATCCCCCCATTTTATGACTGTAACTTTGCGATGACTCAGAACACCCCTAACGAGACTTCTCCTTCCTGGTAAACCAGCCTTACAGACCGACTTCTTTTCAGCTCCTCTGATCAACACGATCCATCTTGATCTTGCTACAACACCTTAGTAGGGTGTTTATAGAATAATGAGTCTAGGGGACACAAAAGGCAGGAAGCAGGATTTCTCTCCAAGGCTGGAGCATGGCACACCTGCCCTCAACTGCCCCTTAAGAGGGGCTGAGGTGATCACCCCTTACCCCTCAGGTGAGCCGCTCCCCTCATCACAATAACCAGCAAATAGGTCTCCACATTAACATCCAAAAGAACATTTACAAAGAAAACAAAGGCAAGACTCTCAAGTCTGTTGCTACATATAATCTAGTATTTCTCATATTTTATTTATTATTATAATTATTGTTTCCATCATCAACAGTGTATTTCTGCCATGTAAAAAATATACTCAAATAAAAAGATTTAAATATTTTCTTTCCAGAATTATGTGCTTTGAAAAGCAGAATCACAACTTTGTACATTCTTTCTTCAACTAGAAATTCTCTCCCATAGTGCTGTGGAGAACAGTATTTTACCACGACCTGTTAATGTTTTGCTTGGATGTGGTGCTGCTGTTAGCCAAAATGGAGGGCGACAAAAATCCTGACTGATCAACACTCCAGAACAGGCACCAGAACCAGGAAAATCATTGCAATACGAAACTAAATGCAATCACTTTGTGATCAATTTTATGTCATACCTTTAATTAGAATAGTCATAAAAATGTATCTGATTATTTACAATTCGAATCTAGTATGCAAGGTCAAAATGAAACCTAGTGAATCCTAAGCTCCGCTTAAAGAGAGAAAAGGAGACCTCTGCAGTTTTGAAACCGATTGAGAAGTTACTCATGCTCCTGCATAACTGCTTCTGAACCATGCACAGCTTTGTTCAAGCAGATATTCTGAACAAAGGCACCCAGTATACAAATGCTGGTTAATACGTATTTTATTCACAAGGCAATGTCGGATTGAAAAAAATGTGTTGCAGATTATTCCATGATGTTGATGAAGATGTTGAACTGCTGCATCATGTTGATGATGTTCTGTACGACAGATGTGTACAGCCTGCAAGATTTAGGCTTAGCATAATAAACGATATATTTTTATGTTAGATCAGAGTAAATCAGTGAAATCGATTCTAAATCTATCTAAGGCAATGAAGTTGTCTCCCTAGACTTATTCACACAAATATGTCCAATCACTTTTGGACTCATGCAGATTTTATGTTTATACAGAAGAGGTCGTGACTTCTTGCTTAAAGTGAACTTAGCATAAGTTAAATCCCTGGGGAAAAAAAATCCATAATTATAGGTGCAATATCATTCGCTGAAGAACACAGCTTTTCAAATTTAATTATAAACCCTAAATGTACTTAGCTAATCTGATCAATTGCAAGTCACTAGCAAAGCACATTCTAATTTTCAAGACAGATGAAATTTTGCCACCTCTCAGCTGCTGTGAGAGCCAACATCAGGTGAAAAGTAAGATAAACCAGACAAGCATGTTTTCCAAGCCCCACATTGCAGCAAATTTTTATGACTGTGTTTGCAGAGATGTTCCCTGCCGATCTTTGATGTGCTAAGGCTGGTTTTATCTTGCTGAGCCTCTGCTGAGCAGCAACCACCCTTCTGAGGAGGCAACAATCCCCTTTTTGACAGGTCCCATCATCCTTTCTTGCCCCAGGAATGCAGCAGGCCAGTTCTCAAAAGCCTCTTTATGAATTTAGGGGGGCAAAGCTAAAATTCTACATACAGAAAATAGGTGAAATCTCAAAATAGCTCCTGAGAGGTCCTGCTCCAGACCCTAATTGCTGAGCCTGCCCTGACAGAGCTGGAGCAGATACTGAAGTAAAGTCTTTCTTCAGGCACTTGCTCCAGCACCATGACTTTTCCACCCTTCTCCTTCTGCCGCTGAGCTGGGAGGCCCTAGTGTCAGTCCAGTTCTGCGGGATCTCTGCTGAACAACCAGCCCCTCACAACAGGAAGGCAGCCGATATGTTGTGACTCTGGATCATCAAACTCTCCTGGTTTCCTTTATCTTTTCTGTAACATCAACCCATGCTCTTTTCTGCAACGGTGAGTTCTTTCAGATGGAGACCACCTCCTCCTTGTGACTGTGCGGTGGTTAGTATAATGAAAATAAAGCTTAGAGTACCGCGAGACAATCATATTTTCAATGCTGCAGCGAGGTAACAAGCCATCAGACCATGCGATACACGGCAGCTCTTTTCACAGGCCTCTGGTAATTCTGCTTTGGTTGCACATACTGTCATTTGTATGAATGGGCTCGAGGGTACTCGGGGCAAAAAAGGCAAAATTGAGCCCAAAACAAATGGTTTGCAAATGCTAAGATCAATACTGTTGCCAGTCTACTGTAAACAGAAGGCAAAAATTAGCATATACAATAATTGCCAGTTTGTTTCATGGTTGCATTTCCTTTTATTGTAAACATCATCTTAAAAGCTCCTGATGACACAGCAGTTGCAAAATGAACCGCTCTAATCACAGCACATTCTCAGGTTGACACAAAGGCACTTTTAAAAGGAATTAGTATCACATTATAATTATATAGCTATGATATTATTTATTATTTGCAATATTTGCAGTGTACTTCGAGGTCTCAATTCCATGGTACTGGCTGTTTAAAAACACAGTTTCTCAAAGACCTTGCTTAGCACAGAAAATCAGAGACAACAGGTAGATGTAATGGGCAGGCGAAAGGCACAGCAGAGAGGTAAGAATAGCCTGACAGCTGTGCCAAGTAAAGTAACCAGTATTTTCCTCTTTTTAAATAAATTTTGGCACACGTAGGGGCAGGCAAATCAAAGCAATTCAAACGCTGCCAGAGCCCTATTGACATCTATGCAGTGTGCTGCTTCTCTATGAAAAAACAAATTTCCTCTGAAACACTCCACAACCTCCAAGGACAGGGAATGTGCCCCAGCACAACCCTCTCTCATCTCTAACAGGCAGGGGAAGTCTGGGCTGGCAGAAAAGCACCAAGAAGCACAAGGATCCTGAGGAAGGACAAACAGGTGGACAATCAGGAGCAGAACAGCAAGGAGACCACTGGCTGTACAAGAAAAAACACTGAAGAACAAGATGGTCCCAGGTGCCGGGCCTGGCCAAAGCCTGGCGAGGCCAATGTCTCACCCCTGAATCAAGGAGGGTGAACATGGGGACAGCTTAAGAGAGTTCTCCCAAATTCAAATAACTTGCAGCTCAACAGTGTCAAGCCAGAAGCAGTGCTTCTGGATATAACATGGGATTTTTCTCCTGTCCGTTTGCTTTCTGACCCTATGTAAGCATTTAGCTTCTACTGTATCTTCCAAAGAGTTTCATAGCTGAACTAGATCCTGCATCGAGAGTTTTCGCCTGTTGTTTGTTTTGACCCTCTCGCCTAAACTTTAAATTACTGCAGGAGAAGCAGTGAGCAGCTGCTCCTCATTCGCCTTCTCTGTGCAACTCGATTTTACTGACTCAGCCCCGTCCCCCTCGAGTCACCTCTTCTGGAGTGAAGAGGTGCAGTCCACTGAGTCACTGCTTGTGCTGAGGCCGTTCACAGAGAAGTTCTTTGATCCTCCTTGCCACCCTCTTTGAATCTTTTCCCAGATCTGCCGCTCTCTTTTTTTGAGAGGAGGAATTGAAGTGCACAGAGTATGCAAGGCTGCCCTGGCTTTCGGACCCAGCAAACTTCCTCAATCCTGCAGCACCAAGGAAAAGCCAGACTTCTTGAAAAAAAACCTGGAGTGCTTTGTGCAGTGCTGCCACAAAGACTCTCACTTCTATCACCTACTAAAATTTAAGGCTAAAAATCAAATAATCACGTGCCGCTTTTATTTCCTCACATCTTTTTGCTTACTTGCAAGTATGGGAACATTAGCATGGACTGGATTGTTTCAGTTTTTTAAATGTGTAGTCCTCTCACAACATCTTTTGATGTTTTATGGACCCCCAGACATCCACAGACCACATGCTGAGTAACACTGCTGTTCAGTGCTTTAACAAACAGCCAAACGGGAGTTAAAGGGACAAAAGAAGTTTGACTCAATCTGCCTTCTGCAGTACGACTAACTCCTCAGGAATTTTCTGTATATATTCAAAACCACTTACACATAGTCTGATGCTCATTTCCCATGCTATAAATTCACATGTGTACGCTCGAGTGTGCTTCACTGCTTTGGACCTGAGGCACGACAGAGATTAACGCTTGCTTGTGAGGATGCGTCTTAATATAGAGGTAAACCCGAGAACCACGGGGTTCATAGTTGAACTAGCTATGAACCCCCAGACAAAGCACAAAGAATATGGCCAAAACCCTGTAAGAAACATCGTGCCTGTGTTTTTAGGGCAAACACTAATAAACACCAACTATTTTCTCACAGTAGCTGACCTCTGTGCAATTTTTTATGACTCACTGAAAACTTGGAACAGCTGTAAGAAACGGTCAGTAAATTTAAGCAAGACGAGAGTGGCTCAGCAATTGTACTGAAACAAAACCCTACAAACCTGAGTGATAAATTGCATGAGAGGCCCATAATGGAAGGCCCGAGGTTGCTGTTGCAAAGGATCACCCGTGAAGACACAATCACTGGACAAGAGACAAAGTCAGTATCTTCCTATACATTTAACCACTGTATTGCTTCTAACTAGCCCTGCCGAAGTTTGTAGATCATAAACTGGAAAAATTCTGATCGAAAGAATGAAAATTTCACATTTTCTTGAATTTATTAGTAACTGACATTACGATTCCAGCAATTCATAAATTTCCACACTGGTCAGCAAGCTCTGACCTACAGGGAAAATGTTATGCTGACCTCACTGCAACAGCAATGCTAAAACCGAGAAGACACAGACTTACCAGTATTTTAGCAATGGTGTTTAGATGGATTCAACTAGCTGAAAAACTAGTGTGATACTCAAAAGTAAATGCTGGAGTTGTGGAAAAGAAAATGATTGAGTCCATATGTTATGGAAAAATACATGGGATAACAGCTCCTTGGGAGAAAGGCTGCAGAGACTAAATATGATACTTACAATCTACATATCTAAAGATTATAAATATTTATTTTATATTATTTAGACTTGTTGGTAGATCTAAGGAAGCCGCAAAGAAGTTTACACTGAGAGAAAGTCTGGTGAAAGAAAACAATTCAAACAAAATCCCAAAAACTCTACAATGGAGAAATATGGCAACATTTTTGGCATTCGATATCATGTAGTCGCTTGGAAACATAAGAACTATTCTGCCTCAATCAGTGGCTCACCTAGTTTGATACCCTGTTTCTATCAGTTACAAGCTTTAGATGTTCCAAATAAGGTTCAAAAACATGATGGAATAACTTGCCCACAGCTTATTCCCAGTTTGTAACATGAAGCATATGAGTTTATATTCCTTACAAAATGTTTATTTCTTCCACTTAGTTGCACATTCCTACTATCCACATAAATATCTCATCTTCCCTTGTATCTCATGTGCTACAGAGTCATAGTACTCAAGAAGGACCTGCATTTCCCAGGACTACCACTGGATCCTTTTAAAAGAAAATCTGCTTCCTTCCAGCTCTACAGTTCAGCAGCTAAGTCTGAAAGAGTCCCCCCAAAATATTTATGTGCACATGTGACTTGTTTTCATTAATGACCCACGTATTCCATTCTGTAGTTCCATTTTGCACCTACAGATGCAGTTTTACTGACTCGGTGGTAATTAAAACCAATTCCTGCCTTTTTTTTTTTTTTTTCCTCTTCCCCTCCCCCATTTACTTAACTTCAGACACTGAATTCAATGGGATGACTCCTATGGAGCTGTTCTGTTCTGTCTGTCCCAGAGGCACAAGAGGAGAAAACGGGTGAAGGTGCTCAGTCATGCCTGAACACCCTTTAGGTCCATCTCCAGAGCACTGCAGGGAGTGGGAAGGAGACTATCAAGCCTTCCCACCCCAGGGAGCCATGCAGCATTGCCACTGCGGGTGCTTTATTCCAAGTACACCCCGACAACCACCAAGCCATAAATAGGGATGATATTTCAGATGAGAACACAGATGCGTGCAGTAACAAAGTAGCCACCCCAAACAACAAGTAATTAAACGCCACTATCAGAATTGTCTTTGGGGACCGGAGGACAGAACCATCCTCATGAGCTCCTGGATGTACACAGGGGAGGCTGGGAAGGGAACCGTGGCCCACTTGCCCCCAGCGAGCCAAACCCTGGAGGTGCAGAGAGCAGGAGCACCCAGCCCGTGCTCTGGCAGCGCTACGAGTCTTCCTTAACACGCCCGACCCCAGCCATCACTGCAGGGCTGAGCACCCCACTCCTCTTTCAGGAAGGTTTATCCATGTTTAATCATAGGCATGTGCCAGAAGAGAGCTCAGTATTGAGTTTCCCCCTTTCTTGCCTTGTTATATTTGCAATACTTAATGTTCCGTAATTGATTACATGCAATCTGTACCAGCTGTAGCTCCAAGGTACTGCAGATTCACTTTGGATGTAGAGGCAGTAAAATTAGAAACACTCAGGCCACCAGTGCAATTCAGTGAATACGTTTGGCAAGACAGAAACAAAGAATTAGTGCACTGGAGACTGACCTTTCAGGAACAAGACAGGTTTACTCTGAACATTAATTCTGAAAGGAACGAGGTTGTGGTTTCAGTTCAGTCTTTAATAGTCTTCATCATAAAAGCACTACAGATAATATCCCATAATCAGTGATTTCTGATCAGGAGAGTCCAATAAGCAATTTTCCAGCACACACTGGAACTAAGCTACTGCCGTAATCTGAAAAAAACAAACAAACAATGCTCCAGTCTACATAGAGTTTTCTTAGTGTGTGCAAAACATCATCTTTTATTGTTGCTTAGCAGTGGCGATTCCCTCACTACCAGTCTTGATCCAGAAAAGTAAAAGTATCCTAATTTAATGCAAATCCGCTTTTTATCTGTTTTGTTGGAGAAACTGTTGGAAAAAAACAGTTTGAATAAAAATCAGTTCATCAGGAAAGTTCAATTTCACCTCCCTTCTTTAAAATTAGTGTATATGGTGATTATTAATGTCAGAATCACACCATGTGCTCTTTGCTACAGTAATTGCTAACTGAAGTCAACAGCAGTACTGTCATCCATTTTAATGGGCTGGGATCACGCCACAAGACACAAAATAAAGACACTTCTTGTTTCAAAATGCTTAGGATCAAAACAAGAAAAACACAAGAGACACACTGGGAAACCCAGAGGGATGAATGACTAGGAATTTAATTTCTCATTTATTGCTAATATTATTGTTGACTTGCTTGTTAATGTAACGTAGCACTTACATTAAGGGGTCTGTGTCAGAGTGACCCGCTAATGATGATTTGTGTCTGCTGCCAGGATAGGCGGACATAGAAGAGACTATTTCGGTGGTGTTCAGGGGCTATTTCCCTGTCATTTAGGGGATTTAAAGCTCTTAAGCAGTTACAGCCTTGTTTATTTTTTAATAATTAGAGCTGGCTGAATTGTAAGTCAAAGAAGACAGAGGCAGGGTAAGGGGCCCCTGCTATCTGTAGCGCAATCACAGCACAAAGGAGAAAGCAGGAGCTACAGGGCTGGTTTTCCTCCCCTCCTCACCAGGTGGGGAGGCTGGAGGAGCCCCCTAATTTTCTTGCGCAATGCCCCGGCCAGCACAGCTATGTCCCTCTGCAGGTAAAGGCCGCTCCTCAGCACCAAAGCCAAAGGAAGGACAGGATTTCCTAAGCCACGTCTCTCTCTGCGTGTGCGTGACCGGCGTTTATTCCTCAGGCAGGACTGACCAGACCTCCCTGCTCCGCTTTTTCTGTGCGGCTGCGTTCGGCACCGTCACGAGCTGTGTGCTCAGCCTCCGGCTCCCAAAGCAGCCCAAACAGGCTGCTGGAACTGCTGCTGCCGCCACAGGAGCACACCCCGCAGCAAGAAACTCCCCGCTTATCAATATTATATTTTTTGCGCCATGCTGACGCATCATCTTGGCTTCCAGGTTAGCGTGGCCAACGCTGTGAAGCCCTGGCAGTGGATCACGGGCAGCTGGGGAAGGGGCCGTGGGGGGAGAGGAGGGAGAAACCTCAACTTTGCGTAACTAAACTGGACCCCAAATTGGATCAAGTGAAGCCATAACTATCTAGGCAAAAAAAGCCCTCCAGCAGATACAGCCTGCCTAAAGAACAAGCGTCAGGCAGTGGCAAATGCCCTCTTTGGCCAGAACAACCTGCGTTCCCTGCGGAGGGCTCATCAGCACAGCCGCACGAGCAAGCCTCTCCCAGCGCACGCAAGCCTAAAGGAGTCACAGGGATACACCTCCAGCCCAAGCTTTTCAAAACGCCTTCCAGAAAATTTATTCTTTATTAGGGGCCACTGATCGTGATCGCATAATGAAAAGCACAAGGGGAATACATACTTGGAAACGTCAATTTCTAAGACAAGGAAAGAACAGCTGCTTGTAACGGCAGGCGTGCACAGGGGAGACTGCCCTAATACCAGTTTGGTTTGGTTTTGTCTGGTTGCTTTTCAAAACAGTATATTTACTGTTCCACCTAGGAAACTGGTATCGCTTACTGATGAAATTTGTAACCCTTTACTATAGCAAGGATCCACGGACACAAGAGTCCAAGCAGAACAGGCTGATTACAATAGGCAGAACACAATTAAAAATATTTTGAGTGGCAATTAAACAACTGCTGCTTTTAATCACGGGAGATGTTTGTATCTGTGCAAGTGGGTGTAAAATTCTTCTGTTGTTAAGGCAAAGCAGTGGGGAACCAAGCCTGTGGCTCACACTGCGACAGCAGTCACGTTATCCCGTCTCCCATCCTTGGCCTCCACTACGCCTGTGAGAGCCAATACCAGCAATAAATCAATAAGTCTCTACTCTTCACATCTGGGTGTTTGTTTGTTTGTTTTTAAATCATCAGGATCATACAGAAGCCCTCACATATCTATAGCAAACACTGGAAGGAGAATCGGGCAGTAGATACTATCCAGGCCCTTGCAAAGCAGATGCAAACCAACAGCGTTTCTTGCCGTTCTTGCCGTTAACGGGGCTGGTGCTTTATCCACTCCATCTACGACTATTTAGACTGCAGGCTCTTCAGGCCAGGGACCACCTACTGTGTGCATGTTTCTACAGCCTCCGGAACAAGGCTTCCATTTTTGCTGGTTCTCCCTAGGCTAGACCATAATAAATATGATTATTTTAACAATAACACACATTAATAATCGTTAATGCATTGCTTGACTTTCCCTTTGAAATGCAATGTGTGCTCTCCTCCCTCTCAGCAGTTTAATCGCTGGCTGAACTTTTCTCAGTTAACTGAAAGTGCCATAGGTAAGATTTTTTCCATTATCAGCACTTTCAATCTTTGAGTAATTTAAAGCAAATACATCTTTCTCTGTGATTGCAAATGAGCCCAACTGTTGGGGGTTTTCTTTGTGGTTTTTTGTTTTGGGTTGGTTGGGTTTTGGTTGGTTTTTTTTTTACTTTTCTGAACTTTTAAGTTATTTTCTAACAGCAACCTGTCCTGGCAGCAGTAGCGCAGCCATGACATAATGCTGGCTGGTAATGGCTACCTAGCCCTGACTGCCAGCTCCCCCCAGTTCCACCAGCCCCCTCTCGTGCCTACTAAACTCACTCTGCTCCGGGGCTGGGCCAAAGTCCCAGCTCCGTTTAAGACAACCAGCTCCTTTCAAAGCCCGTGTCTTCCCGCACTCAGAAACGGGGGCTCTACCTCGTTTGGGTGCACCAGGCTCTTCCACAGGCATCTTCAAGTTCCTGGGGCTGTGGGAGGCCACACCATTCTCAGCTTTCCAGCACGTCGCTGGCAGCACCGAAAAGCGTGCGGGGGCGCTGGGGGGGAGGGGGGATGGCCGGGGAACAGCTGCCCGGCGCAGAGCGATCACCTTTCCCGGCGGGCGTCCGCCGGCCAGAAAAATCTGCGTAAATGTTATGAACTTCGCTGGCACGCTGAGGAGAGTCAACCAACGCCACCCTGGCCCTGAAAATAACCCCGCTCCCAGGGCTGCTGGTTGGCGTCCGGCTCCTGCGTGCCTGCGAAAGAGCACAGGGGTGTCACAGGGCTGGCTGGGCGGCATCCAGCCTCTCCTGCCGGGGCTGCGCTCGCAGGGCACGAGGCTCTGCCGTGCCCGTCTGTGCCAGCTGTACGCTAGGAGGCCAAAAGTCCGGTCCCCTCAAGGAGAAAAAAAAAATCCAGCATTTCAGCTGGCTGTTTAGGTTTTAGGCAACTATCTTCCTCACACAAAGAATTCCTCTCGTCTTACTCCAAACGCAATTATGTATAGGAGTGGTACGGATGACAGAGGGACCGAGGGGCCCCATCACGGACCAAAACCCCACTGTGCTAAGCACTGTACAAATACAGAGCAGAGAGATGATCCTTTCCCCAAAGAGCTTACATCTAAGCATAAAATGGAAAAATCTCATTATTGACA
The DNA here is from genome assembly GCA_008921705.1 of Burhinus oedicnemus. Taxonomy (NCBI): domain Eukaryota; kingdom Metazoa; phylum Chordata; class Aves; order Charadriiformes; family Burhinidae; genus Burhinus; species Burhinus oedicnemus. The sequence goes on along the minus strand of VFFE01008536.1, from coordinate 307,507 downwards.
GATTAATGACAATCTGTCAGAGCAACCATTCCTATTAGGAGTGTCCTGTGCAGAAAAGTGGTACGGGGCCCTTATAATTAGCTAAGGATAGCTAATCTGATGCGAAAATTGAACAGTTAAAATTAAGGACTCACATTAAAAATGGTGAGTGTGATATGAGTACACAGAAACACTTTAAAGAGAACGTGCAGATGGGTGAGTCCCAGGGAAGAGCCCAACGGGTGGATTTCTTTCATGAACTTCATAAAAACATGTAACATATATGTCCTTAGCACTGGTGTTTTTAAATAACATCTGTGGATTTTCCTCTTTCAGCCCAGTTTACTGAGCGAGTTTTCACACTAATGCTACAAAAACAAATAAATCACTTACAGGCTACGGGTTGTTTTTTTGGCATATTAGTGCCACCTTACATATATTTGTGAAAAGAAGATTTTCCTCAAATTAGTACTTCTTTTGCTTGATCATCTATAATTCAGTTATTAAATATTGGCCAAACACAGTGCTAAACTTCCTGAGTCACACAGCTTTCATAATTACAAGAAGTTAGTATAGAAAAAGTCCTAAGTATTTGTTCTGCGCGTACAAATTGCATCCACGCACAGGGCTTGCAACAGCCTAAGGACAATTTCACACTACTCTCGTTCAGCCTCCCAGTTGCCGTCTGAGATGGAGAAGCCTTTTGATATTCAATACAATATTTGACAGCGTCGGCACGTAGATGACATCTAAGTATATGTCAAGAAACACAACTAGAAGGAGCTTGAGGAAAAGAGATCTTACATCCTCATGTGGTGTAAATGAGCACGCACTCATGCATGTCACTGAAAATCACGCTGATTTACACAATGTGAGCATCTGGCTCTTTTCCAAGGGTAAGGACTTACCGCCCAAGGGCAAGAAACAGCCCATGACGTTATTTCACGTGGGCACATGACTCTCCCTGCATTATTACCGGGTAACTCCTACGTGGCTTCTCCCACCCTCAGGAAGGAAAGATTCTGACCTCGACTTCAAATGAAATTATTCAGACCAAAATTACCTTGGCCGTAAAATGTTCGGGCCCCCAGCTAGGGCCCAAAGCACTACTGCTGTACCATCAATATCTAACTTGAGCATTAGGACTTCTGAATGTTCACACATTTATTGTGAACAGTCTTGCTATTTACTCCTGTTACACGATCGCCAGGATGTACACAGTGTTTAGGTCTAATCCCGCAGTCCTGACATTAAAAAACACCCCAACCACCCAAAATTAAGTTTCAATACTGCATTAAGCCCTTCATTACAGACTTGTAAAAGGGGTCTAAAATCAAACATCACAGCAGCAAGCAAAGTCTTTTGTACTGAAACGCAAAATATATGCATTTTCAGCAGTTCAATAAAAACAAGACAGTCGTTCCAAAGTGCTTGCTGGGATGACAGGAGCGTGATAAATATGAGAAGAGCGAGCTTGGAATTAACTGAAAGCATATGACAGAACATAAATGGGGCAATTCTACTTCTCTAAAATTAAGATTTGTCAAATTTTGAAATGACAGCCATTGGTACTTAAAGAAATCTATTGACGGCTTATGCACTACTTTAAGAAACTTCCAAAGATGAAGGAGAAACTGTTCCAGACTTCATACAGTTAATGTATTATACCAGAAAATGCCTATTTTTGATGTTTTTCATTGACACACACTGATATACATTATGCCATTTGACAAAATGGCAGCTTTGTCTGTACCTAATAACTACAAGGCGTGGGTAAGAAACAGCTAAAGCATAAAACCCTAAGGACAAGGCTTCATTGTGAGCATTAAATAATTATTACAATGCAAAATTAGTCAGAGTAATATCTCTGTTTTACTTCAAGCAATGTGAGGTCTGATCCAGAGCTGAATTTACTGTCAACTCCAGTTACGATGGCATTTCACACTGTATTTTTTTGCTTATAATTAAAGGGGTAAAATCCATTTTATTTTTTAACCAACCAGTTTCATATATTAAATCAAATTTCTGACAATAATTAGTTTTAAACTTTAAACTTGCCCTAGTTTTATTTATATCTGAATTTATTTCTTCTTATGTAAAAAGCTCTTTACCAGAAGAAATTGACTACGCAGGGGAGAAACAATGGGGTTTCTGTCTGTCTTCCCCCAAAAGTGACAAATAGATATTATTAGGAATTTTGAAATTAGTCATTTTGAGAGGAAAATAATGTTCTTTTAACTACCATAATAATTTTTACACAATAGATGCAACACAGGGTCTTGCAGTTGGCACTATACTTTCAAATAATGCATATATTTAAATTCAGTCAGCTTCTCTATTTGCCAAAAGAAACCTGGTACGTAAGTTCTCCTTGGTAGAGGAGCTGTGGAAATGATTCATAAAAAATGCCACATTAAACTGAACGTTAGCATTAAGAAACCTGTTACATACCTATCTGATTATTATTTATATTGAGTAGCACCCTCCATTTCAAATCCAAGAGTAGAACCTCGCTGTGCTGGATTTAAAAAACTGAACAAATAAATGAATGAATACACTGCAGCAGGTCCAACTGGTGGGGCCAGCAGGGCGAATTGCCTCCTGCTTTTGCCACGGCTATAGAACAAAAAAGCCCACAGCTGAAAACAAGGCAAAAAAGTCCGGGGGGGGTGTGTGTCTGTCATGTGTGGCCCGCCACCCAAAGCCTAGGCTGAAGGGTCTTCCCCTCCCGCAACACAGGTCTTTTCCTCAAGGAGAGGAAACCCTGTTTTTTTCCTGGAGCGTATGCAGATCCAAACCGACGACAGCTGAAATGTATGTCATTCTAATGGGTTCTGTCATAACTGGGCAAAACACAGCAATGTTAGAAAGCATTTATCAAAGATATGACAGGGCTTTCAAATTAGGCTGCCTTTCAACCCACTGCTTAATAAAAATGTGCGAAGTGATAGAACACTTTACCTCGTCAACATCACTAGCAGCATTAGACTTATTTTCTTTGGGAGCAGCTATTCAAAAGTAACTTGACTGAACTTCAGAGCCATAATTATAGAAACTACAGTTGGGGGATTTGAAAAAAAAAAACCAAACAACCACCTGTGCGACAAAGTAATTATATAAACTATTATCTTTAAAAAAAACATTTCAGCTCTAATAAAGTTGCTTGCTTTCCTTTCCCAAGATGCGCAAAAATTCCCTTGTTCACGTCAGTCCTTCTGCAGTTCCCACAAGAGGGGAGTCTGGCCTGAGCAAGGGCTGCGGCCGGGCTCCCGACGCCTCCGCCGCCCTGCTGCCACTTGAAAGACCATTCAGCTGCACAGACATGGATGGTAAACTCTCTCAAGCTTTCTACTCTACTCGGTGTTTCTTACATCTTACCTTAAGACAAATAAGACTAAAGAATATATTACTCTAAGTTTTCAATAGCTTGCTATGAGGACCACCCCTTGTGCCCTCGGAAGTCAAGTTTTTGTGTTGATTCGGCTGGGGTCAGGAGGAGTTGGAGAAGCTCACGTCCCACTGAAGACACTGATGAGTTTCCACCAATCTCAGCTACAAAAACAAGCCCCCATTTTGTGTCACCCTTCAAGCACACACCAAACTTCGCTCAGTTTTTACACATATCCAAGAAACCTCCTTCAAAGTCTGCAGATTTCAAAGAAACCAGGAGCTCACCAACAGTGTTTAATTTTGAAAGACTGCAGTTGAGCGAAGTATGCAAGAACATGTCTAGCATTAGTTGCTTGGAAGTTTTCTGGCTGGCTTTTGGGACGTGAAGTGTCCTCAGCTACTACCCTGTACATCGCAGTTATTTGTAAAGCTCTGGTTACTGAGGTGGCACGGCAACTTGCTGTGAGCATCTCTGACAGGCAGGTCCTTTTTAGTTCTTGCCTGTTTATGGATTTAGAGGTCCAGATTTAAGCAATCAGTTTTGTATATTTTACCTTTTGGGTCTGAATCTGGCTGTTATCACAAATATTCACTGTGACTTAAAGTGTTAAGAAATACAGCGCATAAAAAAATCTGTTTATATATTAGTTTTTATAGATGAAGGACTCCACCGCTTACAAATACACTTACGTTTCCGTACCTAGTAACTGTGTGCATTATGGACATCTTCCCCTCTGTCTGTTTAGTACCAACATAGAGTCAAGAACCCTAACACCAAATTTCCATCGCTCAAGCTCCAAATGTTTTGCATTTCTCTCACGGCCATTTCACTCCCTGTCTTCCACTTACAGCACAGAAACAGAGCCAAAATCCAAATTCACCTCAGTTTCTGAACTTTCCTCCTCCGGTTCCCCATTTCTTTATTTCTACAGCAGATTTTTTTCAGTTTGTTCCTATGTTCTACACCCGACAAAGCGGCCATTCCTGTTCAACCCGCCCTGACTGCTTCTGTTAAAGCCCGGCCATCCAAACTCCACAAGCCCTTGCCCTCACTGCTCCTCGCCGGTTACAAGGAGAGATGTGACCCCTCGGCTCTCGCAGGCCTTTCTGCAGGCACCTGTGCTGCCTCGCCGCAGGAGCTCACGTACCAACCTGTCCAGCGTGGACGTCCCACCACGGGAAGAGATGACCTCCCTGCTGCCAAGGGTACGCCAGGACGCCGAAGAGGACAGCGTTGTTCTGAAGGGGCAAAATCTTCCCTTTGAACACCCTTTCAGAAAACCGTCACGAAGCGTAAAAGCCCGCTGATGACCCAGAAATCTGTGAAGCTGTGAAGGAGAACTCAGGTACTTAAACAGATGCCAGTATTACAAGTTTTAACTGGACTGGTACTAAATGATACACAGCCTCGCTCTGTTTCTACACACAGGCTTGCACTTCCCTCTGAGGAAAGCAGGAAAAAGGAAAGCCAGACACAGAAACTACGTCTCTCCCTGGACTGCCGTTTCTCCCCCGGGTACCAGCCCCTCCTGTCCCAGGCTCACCACGCTCACACACCTGGGGAGTCGCTTTTTGTCCCACCTCCCCACCGCACTTCAGCCTCCACCACAGTCTTGGTATCTTAGATTATGAATCAAGCGGACAGTGCTGTGTAATAAACTCACCGGTCACATGCCTCTTCCTTGCCGATTTCTCCCAGAGCTCCTAATAAAACCCATTACGTTAAAGCACACACAGAGTGGTCAGGCGCATACAGACATGCACGCACAGCCCTATTTATTAGGCACAGTGGCTTTGTATTTCAGGTCGTACATCAGAGCCCTAACCAGAACTTTTAACTCATACATTAAAGAGCTATTCCTTTGGCAAGAATTTAATTTGAGCCTCCCTTTTCAACAAGTTACTGGTTTTGTATGGGTTCTCCAGGGATACTCAGTCTAAACCACGCATGGCCCAGGTGTTCATCCCAGCTGCCTGAAGGGACCTCCGGCAGAGCAGCGCCTACCCGGACAACGGGATCGCTGGGCAAATTGTGCAGAGCGGGCTGGGTTTCTCATGCATGCAGCACCCTCATATCCACAACCCTAATTTGGGGGGGAATACCGTTAAAAATAACCCATGACCTCGGTTCAACCTTCCATGGCCACACAGTTTTGCCTGAGAGTGGTCATTTACAATATTCAATATGTGAAATAAAATCCCTGCCAATTTTCAGCACAATGTGAAATCCTGGCTTGTGACATCCCAAAATGGAACAGTAAGAATATATGCAAAAAAATCCTTGTCAGCACTCTCCCGACTGCAGTGGCTACGGGCCAGATTGTTCGTGATGCAGTTTCCCAGAGGAGCTGGTTTTCAGGCCAGAATCTCACCTCATCTTTGCTGAAGAAACTCCAGTGGAGCTGCACGGGGGAATCTGACTTTTTGTACCTAACCTGCTATCACATTTTTGTCCAGAGAATTTTGTTCTGTATTTTAGCATCATTCTTCTTAACAACCTGCAAGACAATTTTCTTCAAAGAAAGCTCATATTAGGCTTTATATCTATGACCTTAGGTTATCTTTTATAGTTTAATCTACACAAGCTTCGAAATCAAGTTTTGCCTGTGGTAGCCAGCCCATCAATTCATTCGATTGTCCAGTACAACTTCCAATTCTCACAAGCAATTTGACAATTGCGAGTATTTCGCACTGCATGTTATGAAGTCTAGTGCTGCAAAAATAATGAGACCTGGAATTACACACAGCCTTGCAAGTCTACTCATTTAACCATGAATTTTCAGGTAATTTAGATGTTTCGATAACAGCAACACTATAGGCCAACCTGTCATATTACTCCTATCACAAAAATGTCACGTGCCTGTCTCCTAGGTTGCACACATGCTGACTCTCAGACTCTCATCGAACCTTCCCTAATTCACAGCATACGTAAGCAAAATACATTATTTTTAAGGGATGGTTTCATAAATAGCAGAGCCCTCCAGCCACTAAACAGTGCTCTCAAGTCATTTACTAAGGTTGGTAATTTATTAATAGGGGATACATCAATCTTCCTTGATGGGAAAGACAAAAGAAACCTGGGTCAACTTGGCCCGCTAGAGGCACAGAGCCAGACTCTGCTCCTGGTGACTTCTGCCACAAGTGGGCGAGGAGATGGGTGTCCTGCCTTTCCCGCTCCGTCCCGCATGAGAAAGGCCCCTGGCTTGGCTACCCTGGAGTCAAATGCCGGTGCAGGCTGGAAAGCCACCACCCACAGCCACCCACTCCAGCCCTTTGCCGGGGGTTAGGACACCTGTCACCAGCTCCTGACGAGCAGACTGGCCACAGCACGTCTTGTGCGTGTCCACTGCTGAGAAAATAACTTCTCGAGGGCAAAGGTGGTCCACGAGGCGGGAGGGGGCAACAATTGCAGGAATGGCTGGGGCATGAGTCACCACGGCAGGGCAGCAAGCCCCTGCTCCTGCCGGGAACTGGGGAGGAGGCGCCTCGCCCCCGCTGCTGGGATGGGATGTCCAGGTGCCCCTGGCAGGACCAGGGCTCCTGGCAGCAGTGATGCTGCAGTAAATCATAACAGATCGTAAATCATATGATTTATGGAATGTGAAGAATTTATGAAAAGTCATGCGATTATATGAAATCATAAAATAAATCATAAATAATAATAAAATAATTTAAAAAGGCAGCCACCCAGCTCCAGCAGACCAGAGAGCGGTCTGGCCTGGCCGCACCCACGCAGTGATGCCTGCTGTCCCGCATCACCCGACACAATTTCTCTCCCACTTTCTCCTCCTTCATCTACTGGCTAAATCACCGCGTGCCCCGGTGGGTGGGAGCGGAGACAGGCTGCATGTGCATAGCTCGGCGCCCGCCCTAGAAATGTGACTTCACAACTGTTTGCACGGCCCAAGTTTAGCAACCTGTAACAATATCTCAAATCTCTCTCGCTGCTGTACTTAACGTTAGCTTTACTCCTTACTGCTTTTATTTCTGCAGTTAATCTGCAGGTTGGAGCCAGTGAACTCCGAAGCCTTACAATATGCTACAGTATGGGGTTAACCTGCAGTATCTTCTTAAATTACACAGATGGTTTAATTCAAAGAAAAATGAGCAGGTACAGAAAAGCCACTCTGAAAGCAGATTGTGAACACTGCGTTGCTTTCAGCGAGTTCAATTCACTTCCAATTCTGATCTTACATTTTTATAGATTTAATGAATCTGTCAAGTCGATACCATGCAACGGGATAAGTGAGCAGTCAGCTTTGTTGTTCAGGCTTTGTTTTCATGTTTCCAATTAAAAACAAAAAACCAACCAATTAATGGGAAACATTAAAATGTAAGAATGCAACAGCTTTTAAACATACGGGAGCTTTCATCTGAGCAAGAATTTTCCCTGGAAAAGATTGAGGTGAGCTCACAACTTTCAATCAAAGATCTCTCTATTTCTAAAAAACTTAGTCGAGGTTAGTTGAGGTTATCACATAACAGGTGAATTTACACAACTTTAGAGACTGGCTTTACTAGAATGAATTACTGATGTCTTACTTTCATAAGTGAATGACTTGCAAAAACCAGCATACAGTACGTTTCACCGCTGCAAGCTCTGCAGACTTAACGCAGCTCTGAGAAAGCAAGCCAAATTCTTTCTCTGAATTGCACATCAACAAAAACAAGACTGTAAAGGATACGGTTACTTTGGAAACAGGTAAGTCTTTAAAATGTTAAAAACAATTTCTGTACCTGAATCCCATTGATAATTTACGTGGCCTTATAACTGTTTTTCCTGTTTGCAGAAGTTTTTCTCTTCCCTGCTAATTGACAGAAGCTGAACATCTATTTCAGTGGAGCTCTGCCAGTTTATACAAGCTGAGGATGTGGCCCATATTTTTAAAAAGGGAGGTCCTTTCCACTGTTTTGCCATCTGCCAAGCTCTACTTTAAGCTAATTAAATAACGTCAAGTTCTAGCAGGCGTTTTCAGGCCATTAGAGTTTTCCATTTCTGGACCCCTACAGGTACCTAGCGAGTCTGGCTTCAGGAGAACTGAGCCACAGATTCAAAGGTGCTGACAATGCTAAACGCCTTTTTAAAAGTCGGGAAATATCCTGACAGTTTGGACACTCTCTGTGGTTTCCATCCAAAGTGAGTTTGTGTAAGATCTGTGAATGTGAGCAAACAATCTGACCCGCTTGGAGTTACTGGGGAATTGCCTTCAAGGATCTGTTTTTTCAACTGTGTCCGTCGCTAGGTCGGATAGCACGGGAAACAAACCTGTGTCGTGCCCCGTGGTAGACTGAAGGGTGCAGACAGCTTGCTCCTGACAAACAGTGAGGCTATTTATCACGTCGAATTGTTCCCCCCTTCCAGCAGTCCTCCAGTTGCCAACCTTGCCTGCCCTTTGGTCCAGCGCCTCCGGCAAGCTGCTCTACCCACTGCCTCCTCCTGCCTGGAGCCCTCCGGCTTCCTCACAGCACCCCGGGGCCACAACGCTGGCTGTGGGGACGAGCAGCCGCAACTGCCCGCTGGAAAAAGAAAAGCGTTTTATTTACCATCTACTCTACAGTTAGAAATGTAACAAACATCCAATGTCTCCGAGATACCTAAATGAACAGTTACTCCATGTAACCATGGATTTCCTATCATCGGTAGCATTTTCTTTCCCTCTCTGCTATTCATGTGATAAACCCACTTACGCTACTGGTCTTAAAACAGACTGTAAACAGCCGGAGCAGAGATTGTCTCATCTTGTGTGCACAAGACCTACTACAATGGAGCCTTTATCCTGCCTGCAGACTTTCAGCACTGCTATAATTCAAATACTACTAATAATGATAGTGAATGCGGAATAGTATGAGCGAGACATTAACATGAACAGAGAATAACCCTCTATCAACCAGAAGCTCTACAGGAATAATGGAGTACACCAGCAATACTGGCAGGGTTTGCACGCATCCTGCTTTTTATCCTGAAAGAGCCCAAAACACCTTCTCAAATCTACGGAAAGACTGTTTCAAACACATCAAATTGAATGAAGCCTTTTTATCAAGATGCAGCAGCCTCGCATGCCATTTGGGGCTAAAAAGGAGAATGATCTTTGCCAGCTGAAACCGTCACTGGGAAAGGGAAGGGAGGCCAGTGCGTACCGGCATGGCTGAACGACAAGCTCTGGCTTCTGGTCTGCCTAGGATAAAACAAGAATTACCCCCATCCAAATCAGCCTCTTATCCATTGCACTGCCCACGAAGAAAAAAAGACTAAAACAAACCAAAGGCCCAACAAACCATTCATTAATAAGCAAGATGTCCAGCAAACAAGAAAACGGTACTTCTCACATAGCCGCTCATGCCAGGAGCATCCTGGTTGCAGGCCAGACATAAATGTCAGCTCAAGACACTGCTAAGATTCCACTGTCATTTCAATGACACACTCACATCTTCAAGTAAGCCTCTACAGAGGTGTGTGCGTATGTGGACACATCTCTGTATAAACTTCGAACATTATTTAAGTACGTCATCCTACACCGACAAAGTCGTATTAGCACAAATCCGTGCCTATTGTAACTCTATGAGTCATATGAGTACACGGCAGATACTTTAACACCACTTTAATAGCTAATATAAATAAGCCTAAATCTCCAGCGTACTTTGATTTATATGACCACAATAGCTCTTCTCCTTCCCTTCCTAATTAATCTATCATATGGAACAGAACTCACAGAGTTCCTTTGAAGCGCTGTTAATGTAAAGGAAAACGAACAGGACTACATCGTTCAACGCAGCTGAGGAGCACACAGCCACGTCCTCTTAATGAACGCGCTGGAGCTGCCTGAAAGGGCCCAGGTTTGGAGGGGAGGAAAGTTTCCTCACGGACCTGGAGGAAGGTCTGTGCCTGCGAGGCTCACGGGCTTGAGAGCGTGGTACGGGCAAAGGAACACCGCCTGGTGTAGGCTGCCAGGCGCTGGAAAAAAGGCCCAGAAATAAAGCAGTATTTTAAAATGCACAGTCCTCCCGGCAAGTCACATGCTTTAAAACTGGATGTAAATCATTGCAAACTTCAACTTTTGTTTCCACGGAACTTTTTAAATGTTTTTGCTCTCACACACAGGGCCCTGTTCAGCATCTCGCTGCCATGGTGTTTTTCTATCTTGACAATTCACTTCCGTGAGCAGGCATGCAGCCAACTCAAATGAGACTCGACGCAGTGAAAAGCCCTTCAGGTAAACAGTGTGATAAGCTAAACTGCAAAAACGAGACAATGTTTTTGGACTATGAGGCAGTTGCTATGGAGACGGTTGCTAATTAACTGCATTCAGCCAAGAGAACAAAGGGTTTAAGGGCAGACAGGACTCTGTATCTTAGAGGGAGCAATGCATAACGTCTTATGCAATCTGCACATCTATCATATCTGGAATACCTGAGCCTTTGCTTAGGTTGCAAAATACCTCAAGAAGTGACAACAGGGTGGTTTGTTCCTTTAAATTTGAACTAATTTTTAGGTAATTAATGATCTATCAGTATTTAAAAAACAAACAAAATCCATACTTAGAAGTCACAGGTATCCTGAATCAATGCATCAAGTCAGGACTGTATTAAACATTGAAATGATTTACATTCATTCAGAGTTACTGCTTTCACAGCTAATAAAAATGCCATTGAAAAAATCACTTCTAAGACAATATAAAGTACCTAATCTATTATTCTCCCTTGCATCTTAAAAATTATTAGCTTACAATGCTTGGAAAGCTTAATTAATTCTTCAATTCCTTCCTCAACGAAGTTCTTAGAAATATACCTTGGACCCAAACACTGTATTTACATTAAAATGGGCTATTCTGAACAGACATTGAATTACATTGATTTTAAAGGGCTTATATTTTGGGATAGCTATGTTTTATGACTCTTTACTATTTCTATAATACACTGTAGGCCTACAGTACTAGAAAAAACATGAACTTGTCAGAAGCGACATAAATCCCAGAGCAGCAAGAGTTCCAGCTTATGGAGTCCTCGTGTGTTACTGGGGAAAACGCCCGCGTGCAGGGCAGCCCAAGGGCCAGGGCGCTCGCCGAGACCTGACGAGCCTCACGGCTGGGCGAGAGCTGCACAGGCTGTGCTCGGGCAGACCAGGCACCTCCGTACGGTACATGGGCAGACCCCAACTCACTTTTCAGATGAAGACTTCAAAAGTTGACCTCTTTTCCTAAGTGAAAGCTGAGAAAACCAATAACGAGCCAGTTGCTCATTAGAAAGCCCCTTCCATTAGAGATGAAAAGCCAATGGATAAAATACATCTGTGCTAACACAAGATTTCTTTAGGTCTGGATAAATAAGGCAACATTTTTCATTTTTAAGTCATTAAATGTATGACTGAAATAAAAACAAAACAGGGATTTTATTTTTTTTTTAATGATTTAGATACTGCTAGGAATTAAAGGGTCACAATCAATTCTGAAGTTAAGTCCTTACTAAGGGGAAAGGGATGAGTTCACACCTCATATGAGGGTATTACTTCAGCAAAGCTTGCTACACGCTGAACAAGAAGTATATTAATTTACTACATGAAGGCCTAAGGTTTGGGGTTTTTTTGACATTTTAAATTATGAGGCATCTGCAAACAGATCCTAAATCTGAATTGCACATGGATTTTCCACACCAGCCAATTCAGATTGCCCCTAGACATCCCCTCCAGCATTAATCACTCACCCACGCTACTGTAGTTCATATTTCTTCTACAGAAACAGAGGTCTGCAAGATTCTTAAACTCTTGCCTAGAAATTAGAAATTATTACTTATGTGGCAAACTAAGTTTTAAACATAAGGGACCCAATTCTGCCTTCAGTTACACTGCCATAAATCTTTAACAACTCCGTTAGATTTATAACCGTGTAACTGAGGAGGAAATTGAGCCCAAGATATTTTCTAAATCGGTGATTAAATAGCAGAATTTCAGCTTGGCACAGAGTAAAGACCTCTTAGATTACGTCTTCGGATAAGGCTACATACTTTTTGTTCCTTGAATAATGAGGTTATGAACAAATTAAATCATCTTATTTTCACCAGCCTCTATATTACCCTGTGGAAGGACCACATCATCTCACGGAGCATCACCATGAGGCTAAATACTGCCTCACTTTCCCATCCACTTTCTCTCACTCCTCTCCACACAAATGTTAGACTCTTTACAGCTGTCCATTATTTGTACACGGTACAGAGCACCTCAAGGACCTTTTCTTGTTTGGTTTCAAGGAACTCCTATATTAAACAAATGTCTAATAATAATAAAGTGGTATTTAGCCAGCTCCCTTATTAGAGGTGCAAGGCATCCTGCGGTCACATTATGCAGAGACTGTACTTTTCAGAAGACGCAGCCTGCTCTCCCAGCGCACAGGATGTGGTGCAGGAAACATGGTTTTGCCACAGTAGCCCTAAGCTCCCCGAGGGTCACTGGATAAACTGTGAAAGCGGCCCCTTCAGCATTAAAACATAGATGGCACTGGGGGGAAGAGGGCTCAATTCCCAGCTCCGCTATAAACCTCTTGATGACATCGGACAAGTTATTTAATCTCTCCAGACTTCTTTTCTTCATTGGAGTAAAGGCAGCTTGTAAAACTTCCTGTCTCGTAATTTTAATACAAGTGGTTTTTTCATGGCTATTTTACCTCATTTTTATCTTTGCTCAGTATTTCCAGTTCCAATGCCTCTTTCCTATTATTTACCACTTTACTAACCTCATACGCCAGAGTCCCCGCCGTCCCCGTGCGTGTCACACTCGCAGGGGTCGGTGGGAGGCTGTAACCTGGGACAGCTGCTACCGAACGGGGGCTGAGGGAGATCAATAACCTTTGGGGCAGCCAGGCCAGGCCAAAGGGTTTTCTCAACTGTCCCACCTGCTAATGACACTCCTCTGGCAAGCCAGCTATATAGCTCCAATAGGCTTTTTTCACTGCCTTGCAGGATGGAAAATTCTGCGGGTGGCTCCTCCATACGCTATCCCTTCACAGTAATTCTTCTCAGCACTTTCACAGCCTCCAGCGATTAGACCTCCTATAGCTAAAAATACACCAGGCAGTCTAAATATGTAACAGACAATATATGCCTGCATACCTCACCTATCTAAATATATGCCTACATACCAGTCTAATAACTACTGCAAATATGAATCATAATATTTCTTTGCAGATAGCTCTCACAGTAGGTGGCATTCAGTTGCCAAAGCAAAGAAGGAAGGTCCCAGCCAAGAGGTAGCCAGTTTGTTGCGTGTAGACCTCCTTGTTGAGGTCTCTTAAATACATTTTAATTGGCTGGAAGGGAACACACTATAAGCACACACACACATATTTGCACATATATGTGTGTGCATATATGTATGTAGCTAGTAGTAAGCACTTATTTCGCCATTAATTGCACTAGAAGTTTTACTGCTGACAGTCTATCCAAGGAAGAACTAAACAAATGAACAATTCTTGTTCAAAGAATTAAATGCTGAAGTTACCAGATCACATGAAGGCACCTGTTAAAATGACTTAATGACTGCTTTCACCATGGAAAATTATTTCACTACTTATCTACAGTTGTCAGCAATACCCATAAAAAACAGTAAGCCTGCTGTCCCTGACCACCTGAAATTGGAACCATTTCGGTTAACATTTTTTTCCCCCAGTGTCTAAGACAGTAGTGTTACCTATTAGTTTAGGGGTAAAACCGATGCTGAATCCAAGTGGCTGAAGATGCTTTTTTCATCTGTGTTCCCTACTCACTTGGATTGCTAGCATGACATAAAAGGCAATTTAAACTACGATTTCTATTAAAGTAATGCTTTTCTTTTCCATGCTAACCAAACACCAGTTGATGTTAGAGTATAAGAAAGCAAAAGTGAAGCAGCTTCAGGCAAATAAGCTTGAAATGTTTTAGCTTTGCTGCAGTAATTAGGCATGCTGAAAAAGCATTTTGTTCCTTATCTGCAAATGTAGCATAATCTACCTCACCTACTTCCACACAGATTACTGGAATATGCTCCTAAACACCCCCAGGCATATATTTCTGTGCTGCCGTCCCCAAAACTATCAGACATCAAGCCTGATACTGTCGCCTACAGACAAACCAAGATTCAGCCCAAGCTGGATCCATTGCTGCCTGTTGGGTCCTCCGTCTGTCCCCTCCAAGGAGGGCAACCAAACAAGGAACTGGGCTGATGACCTGATCTTTTTTGATGGCTCATACACACGGTAACCTCTGGCAAGCTTACTGCCCCCCCTTACAAAGGCAGGCTAGATTTTGTGCTAACTTTAATTCTGTGCCAAGTTCCTAAATTTTATCAGATTGTGTGGGCGTAAGACAGCCTGATCTCTGGATTTCTCTTTTTTTTTTTCTTTTTTTTTTTTTTTAAACAAGACAGAAAGGAAATCTCAATAAAAGCATGAAATCTGCCTACATCCAGGAAAATCCTCAGGAGGCTTGACCTAGTTGGAGATGGTTGTTGTAGGAAGGCTGTAATTAAGCAGTTGCGATAGTGACGCTGACTTCCCACACCAGAGAATGCGCATATTGACCACAGTTTCTTTTAACGGTGCTTATTTGAGCCCTCTGTAGGTAAAATTGTAGTGGTGTTTGACTGACATCCCAGCAACTCCCCACGGTGGGCAATGCTTTCTCAGGGTTTCGGTTTCCTCGTGAATTTGGGATGCATTGTTGTCCCTTTTACAATAGGTCTAACAAGCCATGCTACTTCCCCATGTTCAAAAGAGCATTCACGAGATGGAATTAGTACATTTATGTTCATCTCTCTCCTGCTTCCCCAATCCATATTATTTTTGCTTACAAAAACATGTCTTTAATCATCCAATGTAAAAATTTTAGTATGCCTAGAACAAAACCAGAAAAGCTTCAGAGGAGCCTTTTTCTATTAGCTAAGCCATTACTTCTGCTGAAAGTCTGTAAACTTAATCCATTAGTGTCCAATTCCTTAAACTATACGGTCAGACTAAAATCATCTGGAAGCCCAGACTCTGAAGTGTTTCTCTCTGATGTTCCAGACCAAGTGTCCCACATTAAATTGTTTGTAGGATAGGAAAATATTCATACAATGGTATGACTACAACTTCTCAAGGGCATCACAAAAAAAAAATCCTGCATGCATGTGTGAGGAAATCCCTTTAAGACACAGTTAAGATACATATTAATTTTGAATAGCATGGTCCTCAGGGAATTGCGTAAGACGCATGTCACAACAACCACAGCATTTACTCTCCAACAATTAGCCTGGGTTCACTCCTGTGAGGTGTGGGGTGGGATGTAAGTCTACTTCTTGGGAAACTGCATGTCCTCAAAAAACCAAAGATGCCGTAAAAAGCTCTTTGTGCTGCCACTGCTCCTTGTTCCCTGTAAGTGGTATTTGTGATCACACCCACACTGAGCAAATCCACTAGGGGAGAGGGGGAACATTAGGATGAAGTTTCCCTCCCGACGTGGTTCAGATGCCTGGCTTTCACCACTCATCTCACTGGCCCCAGCTCTGCCTGCCTTGAACAGCCGGCTAGGAGTCTCCGATTCCAGCAGCTCTTGGATGCTGGTGCGAGCCAGGGTGATGGTGCTGACTGTGGTGGTGCTGGTGCTGCTGCTGCTGGCGGTTAAGGGGTCAATTTTCGATCAATTTTTTTCTGTTACTGGTCATGTAAGATGCTCTCTGCACTGTCCAAGTCTCTCTCTTTATAAAACAACGGTTTCTGTGTTTTCTTACTTCTTCTGCTTCCATAAGGATGCCCAGAACAGGGTTGTCTAACACGACTATAACTCACCTTCCACATCCCCACATAAGTACTTTACTGGGAATGTGGGTCAATGGGCTGCTGCTATGATTGTGTGAGATAATTCAGCTGGTATTTGAAGGTGGTAAGAAAGGAGACACTTCTACCATAATCTCATACTGGTCTCATGAAGAGGAATCCAAACCTGACAGCCCATCATAACCTCCAAGAGCACGTGGGCCTTACTTGTCTAACTCAGGTTGTCCCCAGGTTGTCTGAACCAGAAGGTGTTCACCCTGATGAGCTTCTAGGAGGGATCTCAGTTCTGCAAGGAATGAGATCGAATAAATGAGAACATTTTCTTCTATGCTATCTACATGCAGGATTTTCAATTATCTTGAGCTCTCAATACCGTGCAACCAACTAACACACTACGTCAGCCCAATCAAGGCTGTTTTAACTACCTCCCAGTGTGACAATCCTATTTCTTAAGGCTGCAAAACTATGCCTTCTGCAATTACAGGATCACAAGTTCATCTTGTGAAATCAGTGCTGGAAGAAAAATGAGCTCATATAAATCATACTAGACAATCACCTAAACATATCCTGGATGTTCTAGTGAGGTTGCATCACTTCAGTGCTCTCATGCTAACATGCGTCATTTCTAAACAAGTATTTTACTAAAGGAACAATATAATAAAAAAACATCCTCTTACTCTGTTTAGTATAGCCATTTGAATAGGACTAGCCATTAAATGACTCTTAAGTGGTCAAATGCCTGATCTGAACCTGCCCTTGTAGCTTCCACTTAGTTCCAGGCAAGAAGTAACGTTGCAAGTAACTCCTCTATACAAGAGTACCTACTAAACACTGGAAGACTTGGGCAGCGTGCATACAGTTTACTTGACATTGTTTCCCACGAACAGGCTATAAACAACTTTCTGCAACTTCTTCTTTGTATGGATGGATGAAGAGAACATACTTGGGAGAGAGAGGACAAAAACCAAAGTGCTAAAAAGTACTTCCAAAGGATGTCCTGCTCTTTTTGATGCACAATTTTTCAGCAAAACTTTCTAGTATAACTTCCCATTTCCTCTGGAATACATCATTCTCCTGACCCAATACAGCCAAACGGAGTACTTGATCGCTGTGCCATGTATGGCCTTGCACAACATCACTCACGCTTTCAGATGCGGTGCTTCCCACAGCCTGCTCCCCAGGTAGGAGCTGATACCCTTATCATGCACAGCTCTTCCAGTCCCACTTAGATCTTCCCTTGAGGATGGCAGCTTATGGCCACTTTATCCAAAACCATTGACAATTTACTCTTGAAAGCCCAAATACAAAGATTAAACCCTGCTCCTCAGCATTTCAGAAATCCTCTGCAACAAGTAAGCCCGATACCCTCGTTTCTAACGACAGCAGTGCCTATTGCTCGGCTCACAAAAGCACATCGCCCCTTGCAAGTGCTGATGTTGCAAGAATATCACCGGATTGCAAAAATGTTCATAGGCAAATTTGTTCATAATCTGAGTAGTTTAAGCAGTGGCTTTTGAAACAGCCGCTGTATCTTTGAACCTTCGTTTTCTTCACTTTTAACTGATTGCTGAGCACAGGCTCGCAGCCTGCCTTCATGCATGCACTGTGCCGTGAGGTAATACAGTGAGCAATCACAGGATTGCAAGAATGTTTCTGGACAGATTTGTTTACAATCTAAGAAACCCAAATAGTAACTTTCATAATAGGAGTCCTATCTCCAGTGCATTTTGTGTATGTTGCTGTGAGACCAAAAAGAGAAAAATCAAAAAGAAAAAAAAAAAAGAAAAAAAAATACAAGAGTGTATCTTTGTACAATGATTGCAAAAACAGATGAATAAACATGCAACTTGATACTTCACATCTGGTATTTCATCACTCCAAATACCTTATTCGCATTCAAATATATTTAATACTGTGGAAACTTTATAAGGTAGTGATGTCTTTATAGAGGCAGTAACTTGCATGGAACTTTAACAATTAAAAGCAATAGTAAAAATAATTTGTAACGTGTTACTGTATTCTTCATAAAGCTAGTCACCTCGCCGTTTCCTAACAGAAACTCAGAAAGACACCTAATAATAGCAGTTAGCCACAGAATCACACAAGTCTACAGAATAGGATTTCTTTTGCCGACGTACTAGTTCAAAGTTCAATTTTAATATTCAATTTATACAAGGTGCTTTGGAAATGAAGACTATTATTACTCATCGTGCAAAAAATTATATCATCTGAGCAGAATTTTTTTAC